>CM068826.1:130700987-131300987 GCA_028554795.2 Sinohyriopsis cumingii | reverse complement strand
CGACTTTCAGGAAGAAATGCTAAAGTATTGTCGTTCCGACGTGGACATTTTACGGCGTTGCTGTGGAAAATTTCGAGAACTGTTCATGGAACACGGAGGGGTCGATCCTTTGAAAGAAGCTTGCACCATTGCCAAAGCGTGTTCCCTAGTGTATCGACAACGATTCATGCCTGAAAACACCGTGGCTGTCATCAGCCCTCAAACGACCCACTTTGTCAAACGTCAATACTCGGTCAAAGCCCTACGCTGGTTACATTACTTGTACGACAAGGAAGACAAGTGGATTCAGCATGCCCGCAACGGAGGGGGTGAAAAGACCATCGGAACGTATTCGGTCGATGGCTGGGACTTAGAAAACCCCAAGATCGTGTACGAGTTTAACGGTTGCTTATTTCACGGATGTCCCGTCTGTTACCCTGACCGTGGCACTAAAACTCAGTTTTTGCAACGAACCATGGAAGACTTGTACCAGGACACTTGTCAGCGACGCCTAAAGTTAGAACAGCAAGGATACCAAGTGGTGGAAATGTGGGAACACGAGTACGATCACCGTATGAAAACCGATCCCGAGTTTAAACGCCTCGTGGAAAGTTACCAGTTCATGGACCCGCTGAACCCGAGGGATAGTTTGTACGGAGGAAGGACCAATGCCACCTGTTTGCTGTACCAAGCCGACGAAGAGAAAGGAGAAGAAATCAAATACTTGGACGTGTGTTCACTGTATCCCTACGTGTGCAAATATTGTCGCTTTCCTGTAGGGCACCCGCAATTGTTGACGGAACACATCGACCTGAAAAACATTCGACAATACGAAGGCTTGATCAAGTGTAAAGTTTTGCCTCCCACGAACCTATACCATCCCGTCTTACCTCACCATTGTCAAGGCAAACTGATGTTTCCCTTGTGCCGTACTTGTGCCGAAACGTGCAACCAAGACCAGTCTTGTCATCACAGCCAGGAAGAACGGGCCTTGACGGGAACCTGGGTCAGCGTAGAATTGTTCAAAGCTCTGGACATGGGATACCAACTGTTAGAAGTGTACGAAATTTGTCACTTTCCCAAGACACAACAATACCACAAGGGTGACCCCCGTCAGAAAGGCATTTTCGCCGACTACGTGGATGCCTTTTTGAAACTGAAGCAAGAAGCCAGCGGCTATCCTTCCTGGTGTCACACTCCCGAAGACCAAATACAATTCAAAGAGAAATACTACGAACAAGAAGGCATCACTTTAGACCACATTGAGAAAAACGAAGGCAGGCGGTCGTTTGCCAAAGTGATGTTAAATTGCTTGTGGGGTAAAATGGCACAACGACCGTGTTTACCCAAGACGGAATATTTGACAGAACCTTCCCGCTACTTCCAGATGATTCACGACAAAACCAAATACATGAAACACGTGGACGTCGTTCGAGAGAATTTGATCTTGGTCAATTACGAAGAAGATCTGGACTTTGTACAAGACGACCCTTTTGGAAATGTCATCATTGCGGCTTACGTGACAGCCCATGCTCGCTTAAAATTGTACGAAGCTTTAGAACTGTTAGAAGAACGCGTCCTGTACTTTGACACGGACAGTTGCATTTACATCCATCACCCGATTCAACATCACCCTAACATCGAAGGAGACCGTTTAGGAGTCTGGACAGACGAGCATCCCGACGACAAGATTCTAAGTTTCGTCAGTGGCGGTCCCAAAAATTACGGCTACGAATACCGGGACCCACAAGGAGAAGTGCACACGACGTGCAAAATGAAAGGACTGACTCTGAATTATCGTACCAGTCGAGTGGTCAACTTTGGGGTATTGAAAGAAGCCTTGCAATCGGGAGAGGATGGAAACTTTAAAGTGACCACCTACCAACCGAACAAAATTGTACGTTTACCCACTCACCACATCGTCAGTCGACCCTTGGAAAAAGTCTATCAAATTGTATACCAGAAGCGAGTTCGACTTCCCAATCATTTCACCTTACCGTACGGTCACGTCGGTATTGGTCTGTATATAAAAAAGGAACCCTAGGCAAGATCGATAGTTCATTGGGACTACCAAGACCGAGCGAACAAGATGAATACTTTGAAAGAGACATCGTTCCAGTTTGGGGATTGTAAAAAAGTTGTATCTTCCTCTAGTGTGACTAATATTGGATGGATAAGTCCCAGGCATTGAGACGGAAAATGTCCGGAAGGAAACTGCGATTGTCCATGTGGTTACCATTGTAATTGCGTAACGGAGTTTGCAGACGAGTGCGATTGTGAGCCTTGTGATGGGTACGATGCTGTACCTTGTGACCTGAGCGATGCCGTAAAGCATCATGGGAACTTTAGTGTCCCTACCCCTATCATGGAAAGTGATGCTGTGCGTGTCAAACCTGTGGGATGCGAAAGCGATGCTGCTCGTCCTCTTGGACATTTTACTGGGTTTCGTTTTAAAAGGGAATGTTCACCTTCACGTCTACCCCCTTACGGATGTCATCCAGCCCTGAGCAAACACCTACCCATGTCACTCAACCCTCATCGAAACGAACCTGTGAAAGACGAATATTCGTTTCCTGTGCGTTTGTCGGAATACTGCGACTTTGAAAATCGTCTTCAATCGTTCAAAGGAAAATGGCCAAAGTATCTGGGAGGACCGACCCCTGAAGAATTAGCCAGAGCCGGATTTTTCTACTTGGGCGAAGGAGATAAAGTCAAGTGCTTCAGTTGCGGTGTGTCACTTCACCACTGGGAACCGCAAGATTCGGCCTACGTAGAACATGCTCGATGGTCACCGAATTGTCATTACTTACCCTTAGTGGGACCGAGACATTGAAGTAACTTACCATGTCGTTGACGAAGAAGAAACCAGATTGGTTAGGAGTCAAATGTTGGACATCACCGAGACCAGTATTTAAACTTCATTTCAAAAACGATATTGAATCATTACCTAAAGAACTGCAAGAGAAGATTTACAAGGAAGTTTGGCAGGGGTTTGCCAGAGTGAAATCTCAATGGGTCACTGTAGAACTTTTGTGTCGAGAAATTCATAAGAGGAAAGTGAAAAAAGTCAACCAGTGTGTTAGATTTCTTTGGGTCAAAGGTGCATTCCTCCTATTGTAGACCTCCTTTAGACCGTTTACATCAAAAGAGTTCAGTGACATTCTTGGACGTTACCCTGAATGGCAGTGGTCAGAAATTACTCACTATGTGGATTACTTTTGTGAATTGTACGGACTGACCTATTCATGAATACTTTACAAGAGAACATTCGTGCTTTGCCTGTGGAGTTGAGAGAAAGGATTTACCGAGAGCTGGTCAAAATACAAGTGAAACGTAAAGAACAATTGCATCCGTTACGTCACCGGTGTTTGAACCACTGGTACCTGAAGGCTATACAAGGATTGATTCAATTGAAAGTGTTCCATAGGACAGACATTGATCAACGATCCTCTAGTTTTAAAAAGGATTGGTTTGGTATGGACGATTCTACCTACATCATTGTAAACGTACTGCATCGAATTCCAGAGGAAGAGTTAACGAATTACCAACATCTTGAACACAATGTCAACTTAGTGAAAGAGGAAACTTCTGAACGAATTGTAATGTGTAGATTAGTGACTCAACGATTTAAATTCGACACTGAAGTGAAACCATGCTTGTGCAAAGAGTACATTTCTTGTGTCAGACCAAAGAGGATTTAGTATGACCTATTCATGGATACTTTGCTAGAGAACATTCGTGCCTTGCCTGTGGAATTGAGAGAATGCATTTACCGAGAACTGATCAAAATACAAGTGAAACGTAAAGAACAATTGCATCCGTTACGTCACCAGATCTTTAAGCACTGGTACCTGAATGGTATAAGAGAACTGATTCGTCAGAAATTGTTTCAGTGGTCAGACCTTGTTCAATACTTTCAGGCCCCCGATGATCCACGTGTTGATCATTTTGGTTACTTCGAGATTCACCTAGAGCAACGCATTGAGGAAGACGAGGTAAAGGATTACCAACATTTGTTACGTGGAATCTACTTAGCGGAAGAGGAAACTTCTAATCGAAATCTGAAGTTCAGGTTACAGTATGCAAGATTTACATTCCCAACTGGAAAACGAACATCACTGGCTAGAAAGTACGTGTATTGCTTCCGAAAAAAAGAGAATATAAAAACAGGCTGCTATGCCACGACTTATGTCGTATGTCATCCAACAGATTCCATGGAAGGAACTCAATGACCATATTCAAACCGTGGATCATTATCATCAATTATTACAAGAATTTTATCCATTCAATTTGGGACGACAAGTGGTGTGTGTCTTAGTGACTTGTTTTTTGGGATTTCGTTTACCAGCCGATTCTTTGTAGACTCTTTACGATCAGTACTTACCACCTCAATGGCCTTAAATGGTCACGAAAAACTCCTTTTGCTCAAAGCCTTGCGTTTTCATCTGGATACTTCTCGACCTCAACAGGAAAAAAAGATTCGTCAACTTTTAGCTACCCAAGACGTGTATGACGATGTGTGTGTAGCTTGTGACTTACATCCCCATTGGACAGATGTCCGTGCCTGGAAAGAATGGGATTTTGAGGCTTGGACCCAAGAAGTGGCCCAGTATGCACGAGAGTTGTTCAAGGAAAAAAGTTACTTTTCAACCCGTGTTAGTGACGGTGCCAGAAGAACCCGTCACCCAGGACAGGACTGTCGTGGACAGACCTGAAAGACCCTTTCGGGAGACACTTGTGTGACCTTACCCCCTACTATAGAACTGGTTAGAACATTACCCAAAACATGTTGTACAGACACTTGTGTTTATTCCACGTTCATCGTTATCATATGCCTTTTCTCCTTGTACTTAAGCCTTTGGCTTTTATGTATTTTTGTCTTTCGTATTCATGTTTGAAAAAAAACATTCAATAAACGTGTTCTGAAAAAGTATATAAACTCTTCTCTTGTTTGCTTTTCGTGTCACAAGTGACATTTCTCACACCATGGCTACCTCTGCTGTCTCTGCTCCCTCTTCCACTACTGTCAAAGTCATCGACGAACACTTAGATCGTGCCAGTTGGGAGGCTTTGTATCTTCGCCATCCCTTTAACATGCTCATTGCTGGACCTAGCGGTTCAGGCAAAACCGAATTCGTCAAACGTTTGATCGAACATAAACATCATTTGATCGATCGACCCCCTCAACGGATCGTGTGGTGTTACAAAGAGTGGCAATCGGCGTACAGCCTCTTGCGAGAAAGTCAAGGCGATTCCATCGTGTTTGTGGAAGGCATTGCTAAAGAAGACGACGGCATCGTCTCTGACTCCCGTCTAACCCATTTGGTCATTTTCGACGACATGTTAGGAGAAGACGAAGAAGAAATTAAATTGTGGTTTACGCGCAAAGGGCATCACCGTAATGCCAGTGTCGTTTACATCACCCAAAATTTGTTTCAATAAAGTAAAGCCCATCGCACCATCAGTCTCAATGCGCATTACGTGGTCTTGTTTAAAAGCCCTCGAGATAAATCGCAAGTGCAAGTCTTAGCCAAACAGTTAGGAACGCCTTGGCTGACTCAGGCGTACGACGATGCCACTCAAACGCCACACGCCTATTTACTCGTCGATTTGAAACTTACGACCCCGAGGATTTGCGATTTCGTACCCACTTGTTTCACCACTGGTGCCAAGACGGAGGGCCTGTCCTGTACACGTCTCCGTCCTCGACTTCATTTCACTCCCCATAAAAAATCTACAAAAACCTCAGACCTTTTTTCGTCTGTCTCACTCTCAGTGCGAACATGACGTCCCTTCAGTCGCATCTTCCCGTCAAATTGATTCGTGCCTTGTATGGCATTAGTCGAGAAAAAGATCCACAAACACGAGCTCGTGTCTTAGAAGCTAGTCTCAAAGAAGTCTTACGATGGTTCACGGTGACGGCACGTCAATTACTCCAAGGAATCATTCAGATTCCTCATCAAACCCAACGCTTTTTCGATCGAAACAAAGTTGCTTTGGTCCAACTAGCCGATCCCCGCATCGACACTCAAACCAAAAAACAAATCATTTTGAAACCTGGAGGGAGCGGTACTCTAGGAGGGGTCATCATTCGCTCACTCTTAAGATGGGATCCTAATGCCCCCAAAGTTATCCCCAAGACAGAAGTCCAACGAAGCCCCAAGAAGAAAAAGAAAAAGACCAGGTCCCCAAGAAGAATAACTTCTCCAGTGGCAGGACCCTCCTCTTACCAGACACCACCCCGGAAAAAGAAAAGAAGCCCCCAGAAAAAGAAACAGAGAAAAAGTCCCCAGAAAAAGAAAAGTCCACAGAAGAAGAAGAAAACTAGTCGCAAGAGAGCCACTACGGCCAGGACGCAACCTTACACTCGCAAACCACGACCTGCCACAGCGGTGACTGCGTCTCCGGCAGCTTCACGTTTGTCCACTTCTCCGTTAATGACACCCAGAACTGAAGAGTACTTGGAGACGTTGATCACACCAAGAACTTCTCCGTTGATGACCCCCAAAAGAACTTCCCCAGTGGCAGGACCCTCCAATTTAGCGGCAGTGGCTGCTGCTCACAAAGTACCTTCTCCCAAAATCAAAGTCCATGAAAGATCGGGTATGTTACAAAGTTTACTGGATTTGTCCAAGCAAGAACTGGCTCGATTTAGTCCGTTGCGTACCCCTGCACGACGTGTCATGCCTGTCCTCAAACTGATACGACGTAAAGACAATCAGTGGCGACGCGTTCCAGTATAAAAAGACCTGTGACCAAGTTGGGGTATCAGTGAACTTGTAAAAGATGTCACCTCCAAGAAGCCACAAAAGAAAGAGACAAAGGCAGACGCGTCATCCGACAAAGCGCTTAGCCAAGCATCGACGTTACCCTAAGAAAAGACACAGTCGTTCCAAGAAAAAGAGGCGTCAACAAAGGGGAGGATTCCTTGGCGATTTTGGAAAAAACATTGTCACCTTTATGACAAAGCGATAGTCCCAAAAAAAGATAAAAGGGTGTGTGTTAAGTCATCGACGTTAGTGTCTGTTTGGTGAATGTCCCGGAACCCACAAGCAAAGATGTCACCCTCCAGAAAACCCCAAGGAAAGAAAAGAAAAGGACTACCACCACGTTTAGCCAAACATGGGGACATGTTATCTGTCCTGTCCAAAGCTTCTCCACCCCTACGAAAAAAACTCATTCAAACGGCCTCCAAAGAGGTCATCGATACCGTGTGCGAATGTTGTTTGAACGTTTTGAAAGGCACGATCCCTTTGTCCAAACACCAGAAACAATGTTTAGGCAAACATCGTCACGTTCTTCGGAAAATGGTTCAAAAGAAAATTCCCATTCGTCAAAAAAAGAAGATGTTGGTCCAACGTGGAGGCATTTTACCTCTCTTGTTAGGCCCCATACTGAAAGGAGTCTTGGTAACCATGTTGGGAGGACTGGTGGGAGCAAGATAAAAAGGCCCTCGGAAGTCCCAAGATCTCAGAATCCACCCCTGACAACCCCATGGAAGGACGAAAACTAGCTTTAGTGCCTTACAAACGATGGATGGAATACCATCGGTGGCAAGAACAACACACCCCGCATTTACCTCCCAATCCCAATTTGAGCGAGATGTCCCAGTTACAACACGAATTGCAGTCCTTGATGGATCGCCAAGATTTGTCCGAAACAGAAAAATCGCAAAAGTACGGTCAACTCTTGCAACGACTGCAACTCTTTCACCAGAAAGCTTTAGACGAAACAGCTCTACCCACTCTGAAAGATTTTAAGACCTTGATGAAAAGTCCAGCACCATCATCATCATTACCTCCACCACTGCCATCCCCAAGGGTCACCAGAGATGCTACCCCACAAAGACCTGAGGAAGAAGAGATGCGCGAAGTGTTTCAAACACCGTCAGCAGCTCCCATTTCGAGTAAGATTGCAGCATCCTTGTTGACCCCGTCCCCCACACCCCAAAGAGAAGAAATGAAAGCTTGGGTTAAAAAGATGATGTCCACGCCTCCTTCGACAGAAGTGAAAAAGAAAGAAGGGAAACCAGAACCGAAAAAAGAAAAGAAAACCAAAGCCATTCCATTGCCACCTCCACCACCACCACCACCACTACCTTCGACTTCTACTCCCGTAGCCCATCGGACACGTAAATCCGTTTCCAAACCACCCTTTCGTCCCACCCAAAGTAGCATCACCGAAGAGTGGGTGACTTATTAACACACCAACACAAAAAAAATAAAAAATGGAAAAAGTCTTAGCCAGCATTTACTACGATCCCTCGCATCCTGCAGGTTACGCAGGAGTTTAAAAATTGTATCGTGCTGCCAAAACGCGACTGAAAAGTCTCCGTTTACCTCAAGTGCAACGATGGTTACAAGAACAAGCTACCTACACTTTACACAAACCCATTCGACGCAAGTTTGCCAGAAGTCGCACCCGAGTGGAAGGCATCGATCATCAATGGCAAGCCGATTTAGCCGATGTCTCTCATTTGGCCAGCTACAATCGTGGCTACAAATATTTGTTTTGTGTCATCGACGTCTTTTCCAAATTTGCCTGGGTCGTACCCTTGACTTCCAAATCGAGCAGCGAGTTAGTGCGAGCCCTGCAACGAGTGTTGAAACAAAGCGGTCGTCACCTTCTTCGATGGCAAACGGACAAAGGCACCGAATTTCTGAACCAAGCTTTCCAAAAAGAATTAAAGAAACGTGACATTCATTTTTTTTACCACCGAGAATCCCGAAACCAAAGCCAGCATCGTGGAACGTTTTCAACGCACTTTAAAAGAACGCATGTGGAAATATTTTACGCATCACCACACTCTGAAGTACATCGACATCTTACCACACCTGGTGCAAGCGTACAACCAATCTTACCATCGAAGCATCGGACGTGCCCCGCAAGACGTGACTCCCGACAACGAAGTGTTGGTGTTTGAGCGTCTGTTTGGTACGTCCCCGACGAGGGCTGTCCCCGAGAAAAGTGGAGAGTTGGCCGTAGGAGATTGGGTGCGCATTGGCAAAACCAAACGCACTTTCGACAAAGGTTACTTACCTAACTGGACGACCGAATTGTTTCGCGTCACTGGACGAGAGCATGGCCGTCATCCTGCCGTCTATAAATTGGAAGACATGAACGGAGAAGTGCTCAAAGGAACGTTTTATTTGCCCGAGTTACAACGTGTCACCAAAAAAGAAGACGACGTGTACGACATCGAAAGCATTCTCGAACGCAGAACCCGTAAAGTGGGCAAACGACGTGTCAAAGAAGTCAAAGTACGTTGGAAAGGATATCCACCCAGTTTTGATTCTTGGATCGACGCTTCGCAAGTCATCGACTATAAAAAGAAGAAGTGACCATCATGCCCTTTCACTCAGCAGACGCAGCTACGTCGACCACTCCTTCTCCACCTAGTTCTTCTGTGCAAGATTTACAAAAACAACCCTTGTGGGTGTGGTGTGGAGAACGTGTGCCTAAAACGCAAATCGTCTTTTTCTGCCAAATCTTCGTGGTGTATTGTGTCATCGGGGCAGCCATCGCCAATTTGAGTTTGCAACAAGGAGACAAACAATTGTGGACCATTTTATTGAGCAGTTGCATCGGTTACCTGCTTCCCAATCCCTCCCTGAAATTCTCCTCGAACGGGAACGTTGTGTCCAGTGCCAGTGCCAGTCACCACTCCAACAACAACCACAACCAGAACCCCATTTTGGGCGGAGACACGCCTCTGACATCCACTAACCCCTCGGACAGCCACAGAACTCTGGAATTATGAGTCACCAAAACCAATTTTACTTAACCTTACCCAGTGACAGTTCCATGGAGGTGTTCCCTAACAACACGTTGTGCTGTTACACGGCCAAATTACCTCAAGCCATCCCCTTAGATCACGAAGCCCATTGGGAAGTGGCTTTGGTAGAAATGATTCACCCAACCCAAGTCCTCAATGTCCTTACCCATCAAAATAAATTTGAGGTGGAAGTTTATGACGAACCATTGAAAAAGTGGATGAATGACAATAGCAAATATCCCCATAAAAAACCTAATAAAGACAATCCAAACTGGACCGACTATCAGTTGTTCATTCCCTCAGGCTATTATTTTAGTGGTCAACATTTGGTCAACACCATAGCCACCAAGTTTAATGGCGTGTTTGGGGAAGCTTTTAAGACTTTCAAGACCAAAGCTGTCACCATGGAATACCACAAAACAGCTCGTCGCTTCCTGATGAAATTTTCTGAGGGGGAAAAAATCATGGGTTTCAATTTTCATGATGAATTGTTTGACATGTTGGGTGGTGACATAAAGATGAGGAAGAAAACAGAAGACACACTAACCCAAAAAACTGTCATTTACGACAACGATACTTTTGTCAAGTATTTTCGTACCCCGGTAGAACTGAACCAAGGACTGAATTTGATGTTCGTGTATTCCGATGTGGTGGAATACAACGTGGTGGGACACACCTCCGTACCGTTACTGCGTGTCATTCCTTTCAAAGTGGATTCTGCTGCAAACGCTGACGAAGAAGGTGGAAACACTTACCACGTCAACCGCGAATTTGTCCATCCTCACTATTTGTCGGTCAGCAAGTCGTATTTGGACACGGTCAACATTACTATAAAAGGAGATTTGGGACAAAATATTCCATTCACCAAAGGAAAAGTCACGGTGAAACTCCATTTTCGAAAACGGTTCTCTCACGACTCGTAAGTAAGTCATGTATCCAGTGTACCGAGGGGTTGCACGACAGCGAGGACACGGTTTAGGAGATATGTTAAAATCGGCCTTTCGTTCGGTGGCCCCGGTGTTGAAACCGATGGTGACACGCGGATTGCACGCCTTGAAAGATGCGGCACTGACGCAAGGCAAAGAATTTCTCCAAAATGTCATCATCGACAAACAAAACCCTAAAGAAGCCTTCATGAGGGCAGGCAAAAATGTCTTGCTGCAAACGGGTAAAGACATTTTGGGCCGACGAGACACACCTATAAATGCCCTGCACGCTACCGAGTCAGGCATTCAGCAAGGACAAGGCAGAAAGAGACGACGAAGAAAACACCCTTTCACCAGACTTCAAGCGAGAAAGGCCAAGAAAAGAAGAACCGTTCGAGACTTAGACGTTTTCGATTATTGAGAAAGAGAAAAAAATGATGCACCGAGAGTCTTGCGCTTGTTCCAAGACGGAACTGGATCTGTTTGCCATGCCCCCCACGATGATGACCATGCAAGAATCCCAGTGGGTGGAATTTAATCCCATCTCCACATTGACCGATTCTGCTCCCATCGAGTTTGAAATCAAAGGACAGCCCGAAGATTACATCGATCTGAATAGCAGTTACCTGTACTTGAAAGTCAAAGTAACCGAAGCGAACAACGGTGCCATAGACAATGATGATGTAGTAGCTCCGGTCAACAATTTCATGCATTCCTTGTTTAGCGAAGTGGACTTGTACTTGAATAACAAACTGGTCAGCAGCAGCATGGATACTTACCCTTATCGAGCGTACCTGGAAAATCTCTTGACGTACGGAATAAATGCCAAGAACACTCATCTAGATGCTTGCGTGGTATGGAAACCTGACCAAGCGACTAGGTTCAACAAATTACACTTGTTGCTGGGGAGGATCCAAATACAACGGGATTTGTAGAACGACGAAAGAAAATTCATCTAAGTCGTAGTTTAGAACTGATGGATCGCTTGCATTTGGACATGTGGTTACAAGAGAAGTATTTGCTGAACGGGGTGGATGTCCGCCTGAGACTGAATCGCAGTAGTGCTGCTTTCCATTTGATGGCTGGTGCTGATACCACTTACAAAACCATCATCGAAGAAGCCAGACTCTACGTGCGTCGTGTGGAAGTGTTACCCAAAGTAGGTAACGACATCAGTCAGACATTGAGCAGAACAACCGCCAAGTATCCCATACGACGCGTGGAAGTGAAAACGTTCACCATTGCCTCTGGACTCCGATCCAAGATCGAAGATCATCTGTTCCAAGGACAGTTACCCAAACGTTTGATTGTTGGTATCGTCAAGAATTCAGCTTTCAATGGTGTCTATAACGAAAATCCTTTTGAGTTTCAACATTACAAAGTGTCCAAGATCGAAGTCAGTCGCGAAGGCAAGACCTTGTGTACCCGACCTTTCGAACCTGTCTTTAATACCGCCGATAGGACTAAGTCGAATTACTTGAGATCGTACTTGTCCCTGTACGAAGCCACCGGACAGTTAGGAACCAACACCAGTCACGGCATTACGTACGACGATTATGACGGAGGCTATGCTTTGTGGGCTTTTGATTTCACTCCTGACCAGGGCAGCGACGAGGGACATTTCCACCCTATAAAATCCGGCCAGATTCGTGTGGAACTTCAGTTTGCGAGTGGTCTACCAGACACGGTGAACGTCATCCTGTATGAAGAATTCGATAATACGATAGAAATCAACAGTTTGAGAGAAGTCATTCTAGATTACTAGAAGCCATGGAAGACTGTTATCCCTCTTTACAAAGTGGAGAAACTTTGGAGATAGAATGTGAGGAAACTGTGGCAAAAGAAGAAGTGATCATGATGAAGTCAAGATGGCCAGAACAAGAAGCCCATTTAGCCTCCTGTTTTGCCAAACACTTGGTCGACAAAATGACGGAATTGATCAAGAAAAATTGCTATGGATGTCAAAACGATCATCCCAGTCAAATTCAACACGATAAATGCCTGATGTTGAGTCAAGAAGAAAAATTGGACGAGTATCTGGACGAAGCTTGGAGTCTCATCTCAAACAAAGACGTGTTGCACCAGTGGTATAAAGACTTGCGTGAACATTCTTGTCCACCATTAACCACTCAAGAGATCCATCGTATCGAAGCTCTCCTGAATCAGAGTGAGGAAACAGAACGAATAACCGTTTATTCGTCAGACATTTTCAAGCAAAAAGTCAGGATCGAATTGACGACTTATTATTACCTGTGAAGAAGAAGAAAAAAAACACAAATCAATGGATACCTGGGAACTTTATTACCTTTTGAACCACAGTTCGTATACGGCTTCTTGGAATCCTGTCGTCTGTGCTAAAGATGAACTCCCTCATCGCAAACCTAAAGACCATCAAGCTTACGTGATCAACACGGACGACAGTCATCTCCCAGGAAACCACTGGGTAGCCGTCTACTTTCCTCAAGAAGGATGTGTGGAATATTTCGATTCGTACGGATTGCCCCCTTTGGAAGACGATATCATTGACTTTATGAGAAGAGATGCTCAAACCACCCGATTCAATAATGTGAAATTACAAGGCACAGATTCCTTGGTGTGTGGACAGTACTGTGTGTATTTTCTGCATCATCGCAGGCTGGGCTATTCCTTAGAACATTTAGTGACTCATTTCGATCCTCGTTCTTCTGCTAGAAATGATGTGAAAGTAGATCGATGGTTTTGTGACCATTATGCTTATCTTTTGTCTCAAGCTAGGAAACGTAGTGTCCATCAATGGCCTAATGATTTCCAACAGTGGAAATCACAATTTCATTCACAACGTTGTCAGCCCTGTTCAAAGTAGATTGTTAATTGAGAAAAAAAGTTTGTGATTTGAAAAAAATGTTTGATGTTATAGTGTTGGATTATTGTTAAAAAATGTTAGAGTTGTTGTTTAGTGTTAAGTGATTTTTGAATAAAAAATGTTGTGTTTTGAAAAAATGCTTTTGTCTTTTGTTTAGCTATAAGAATGTTGGATTGATGCTCTTTCATTTCTTACTATCCCTCTCATGAACGTTGCGGCTCGAAAAACCGTGTGGGGGATGTTTTCCTTCACGTCCGCGCTTTGACTTTAAGAACCGGTTTGTTCCCAGTCTAACCATCCATTGTCGACTCATCCTCCTACGAAGATGTGCTCCAAACTAGCTAAGCTCAACGAAGCCTACGTGAATTTGCATAGGGTCAGACACAGTCTGATACCGAAGCCAGAAGAAATAGAGAATGTGAGAATGTTAAAAATCACTGAAGACCTGATAGAAGAGCTCTTCAGAGAAGAAATGAACAGGGAAAAAGAAGAATGGACAGAGAAGTACAGACTTCAGAGACAGCAGCAACAGCAGCAGCAGCAGCAGCAACCTGAAGCTGACAGAGGCTTTGTCGATTGTCGTATCGACACTAAAGAGTTCTTCTTCTCTTTTCGAAGAAGCAGACCTATCGCCAGAAAGTCTATCCTCAGAGGACATCGCATTCTTAGAAACTAAAAAAGAATGCCATAGCAAACAAAAAAACAGCCCTTTTCAGGGCTACCCAATACTCTAGAAAAGAAATAACGATCAATTTGCCAATGTGTGTAGGTAGAGTAGTGTGAAAATAAACACTAACTCTTTATTAATAGTGGAAGTGTATGTGTTTGTGTGTTTGTGTTAGTAAGTGGTTAAGTAAGTTGGTATGGGTAGTAGATTAAAATGATGTTTGTTTTTTTTGGCTGTTAGAGGTGTATATTTTGGGTTAGATTGGATTGCTTTGCGTATGTGGATAGTCTATTGAAGTGATTTATAAAAAATTTTATAATAGTGATGGGGAGCATAAAAGGTGAGTGAGTGTTTCTTTTAGGTCCGCGCGTTGTTGTTGTTTTTTGGTCCTGATCTAGGTAAGATGAATTTTATGTTTTTAGGGGGATGTTTTCCATCACGTCCGCGCTTTCAGTATAAATTGAAACTCGCTGGGCAGTCCAGCTACCCTTGTTGATTGATCAACACAAGAATGAATAGCAGAATAGTGAAACTGTTAGAACTCCAGATGCACCTGGAATATGCCAGGCGCATAGTAAACGAACTATCAGCGGAGGCTATCATAGAAGAAGCAAGAATGAAGAAAGAAGAGGAGGAGAGAAGAGAGAGGGAAGAAGAGGAAAAGAAAAGAGAAGAGAGGATGTCGTTCAATATTCCCGAGACAGAGGATTGGGGTGTTGAAGCGAATCATCCTCCCTCTGCGCTCCCCAGAAGAAAGGTGAAAGAAGACTGGGAAAGAAGATGCGTGTGTGGCGCCAGGCCAGGAAGGTGCAACCATTAGATAGGTGCATCAGGAGTTTAAAAAAAACAGCCCTTTTAAGGGCTACCCAATACTCTAGAAAAGAAATAACTATCGATTTGCCAATGTGTGTAGGTAGAGTAGTGTGAATATAAACACTAACTCTTTATGAATAGTGGAAGTGTGTGTGTTTGTGTGTTTGTGTTTGTAAATGCTGAAGTAAGTTTGTGTGTTTGTAAATGATGAAGTAAGTTTGGGTGAATAGTAGATTAAGGGTTTATTTATTGATTCTTAGTGTATGTAGAGAGTATAGTTAGGGTTATATTATATGAAATGAGAAAGTAGGGGGATGTTTTCCTTCACGTCCGCGCGTTGTTGGGTCATGATCTAGGTAAGATCCGTTTTATGTTTTAGGGGGATGTTTTCCTTCACGTACGCGCTTTCACTATAAGAACCCACAGTGTTCGTCGTTCAAACCATTCTGCAAAGAATAAAAAGAAGATGGCGTCAAACCAAATGGACAAAATACAAACCTTGCAAGACGTTTTAGACAACTTAGGAATAATGGAACAGATGCTAATAAGACTGGTTGAAGACCATTATTCCTATAGTCCCCATCGTGTAAAGATGGAAATTAATAACTTAAGAAAAGCAAAGGACAAGATTAGTTGCGTTATGAAAGAGATAAAGGAGGAGAAGGAGGATGAAGAGGAAAGAATAAGAATACGCAAATGGAACAAAAAAATTGAAAAAGAAGAAGAAAATGAAAAGAGGAAGAAAGAAGAGGAGGAAGAGAAGAAGAAAGAAGAGGAGGAGAAGAAAAAAAAGAAAGGGAAGAAGAGTGTAGGAGATAAAATAAGAACTTGGTGGAGAAAAAGAAGAAATTAGAAGAAGAAAAACCCAAAGGCCCTTTTCAGGGCCCCCATATTTCTCAAAAAGAGATAGCCTTTGAATTGCCTACCCCTTTTTTTAAAAATTTAAATTTAAATTTTTAAATTTAAATTTTTTTTAAAAAAAAAAAAAATCCCATGTTCCATTCCCCTTGACGCTAGATTGTCCCACGATTTATTCCCATGTTAAATTCCCCTTGACGCTAGATTGTCCCACGATTTTTCTCCATGTTAATTTTCCATTGACGCTAGATTGTCCCAAGGGTTTTTTTAATGCTTTTTCCCATTGACGCTAGGGTATCCCCTTTCACTACTTCTCTTATTAAAAAGAATTCTGGTTCAGTTGAAATTTCTCGGTGGAATTGTCTTGGAAGTTACATCTTCACCGTCTCATAAGTGCTATTGCGTCACCGGGGCTTCCAAACTTTTGACATTACTTTCCACTACTTGAGTTGAACTCAACACTACGTCTTTATTTATTGACTGATTTCGTTACTTACCAAGAAGGGTCCAAGGGTTAGCGAGCGGTCTTAGGCGCCCGCATTTACATATATCACTTTTGTCAGCGTGGGTTCGAGTCTCGGACTTGGCCAACGTGGGTATGTGAGAAAGCTTGCCAGAAGCTTCCCATGTGTTATATTGGCCGCCATATATAGCATATCATGTACTGAAAAAGGCATTAAACCCAAAACAACTATTTATCAGACGATAAAAGTATTTTTACATTCGTAAAGATACCGTCAAGATACCAAAATTAATACCATAATAACCTTGAAAATCTCTCTTCATACATGATTTCTACTAACAACCTCTATAAACAGCATAGAACACACCCCTTTCAGAACATTAAAAAAAAAAAAAAAAAAAAAAAAAAAAAAAAAAAAAAAAAAAACAAGAAACTCCAGGCAAAACAACAAGAAACCAGCGATGTGAAGCAACCAGGACCGTTCCCGAGCTCTCCTTCCCACTAATGACAGCCAACCATTCAACTGTAAGGGACCTTTATGGACCCACAGATCGAGGCCAAAATATCAGGGTTTCTTGAACCCATAAAAGCCTGGGGGAGGTGGCACCATTCCCTTCCACAGGAACAACTAGCAGGCAGCGGTGCAGTCAGAAAAAGTGGCACACGCACAATTGTGCGCACGCCACTATAATTAAACTCAACAACAACAAAAACCAAAATGGACTGAGGTCATACATTTTCGCTTTTTATGCTAGTAAAGTTACAGTAAAATTAAACCGTGGAGTTGATATTGCTCATAAGTAAGCATTGTTTCAAAAGTCACTCTTTTCCTTTGTGTCTGGAATAAAGGGGGAAAATGTACAGTTCTACTCCGAGAATACATGTCCTGTTCCACTGACCACGTCGTGCCTGAACGAAGTAGAATACGGACTTTAGAGAAATGTAAACATACGGGTTTCTAAATACACTTCATATTTACAATGAGATCATAAGACAATCCATACTAAAATTGACTATGAAAAGTTCCGTCTAGCCGGAAATGGCAAAGCACTGTGTATTGCTTTATAGCGTGAATTATATTTCATCGCCGTCAAACACGTGTTCGAGTGGTCTAAAGCGCTATCCGTTACGGATCACTACCATCTCACCTCTGTCTACGTGGGTTCGAGTCTCGGATTCAGACAACGTGAGTATATGAGAAGCTTGCCAGTAGCTTCTCGTGGGTCGCTTGTTCTTTCCGGGGTTTTCCCGGGTTCTTCCTCCACCATTAATACTGGCCGCCATGTAAAGCCTATCGTGTGCTGAAAAATGGCGTTAAACCCTACAACAACAACAACAAACACGTGTTAAACGGGTTCATTTAAAATAACTATCAACCTTACTTTCTGTTCAATCGGGTATTATCTACAGCTGCTTTAAAATTAACTGCAGTATACATGTATTTCCAATGTATCCACCAAGATATGAAATGCTTATATTCAGTGGCCAAAAACTAAATTTACATAAGAGTGTACAGAAACAACACAACTTTAAAAATTGATAGAAAAATAAAACAAATTGACCAATATGTGCAAATCTGCACAGTGGGTAAAAAAAATTCTCCCGTCTTATAACGTGTCTCGAGGGTTTATAAATTTTTGTGTATTATAAATATTATTTATTACATCACTTATAAAACGATATTGTGCCCCTCCATTCGTTCATTCTCATCCGTGAAAATAAAGCCCGTGGGAAAAAAATAGGAAAACAAGATTTTCGTTTTCCGCATTACAGGTAAATCTCGTGCAATATTCTGCCCAAAGCCGCCTGCTCACGGCTTAGTTGTTACTGTTTTTTTAAAAAAAAAATATATATTATATAAATACACTTCACACGTCTATTTACCTTTGTCGGAACTAAAGCTGTGATTTATAAATGAATATATCTGTCTCAATTTGTCAGCTAACATTTACAAGTATCTGCTGACGCACTGTGTCTACCTTTTCCGTCATGAAATATGCAAAGTGTCATTGCATAATATTTCTTTTTGAAATATGAATTGAATCTTTCTAACGCACACAAAAAGCCAAAATACATCTCAGGAAAAAAATCATTGTAAAGAGCGAGTTCGTGTAATAGATTCGATTCAGGTTACACAGGTCTTCAGTCAATATCTCACAAGTGCTAGAATTACGGATGGACGGGTACCGAACCCAGCCACTCGAGTCTTGCACTTCACCGATATACTATGCTTGGCCAGGTTTTTATCTTGCCGAGTTAGTCCCCCACCCCAGCAGGGACGTCATTGCCCCCCCCCCCCCAAATTTGCATGTGCTGTAAAATTGCTGTAGCCTATATACGAAAATTAACAAGCCTGTCAAGTTTTGCCCCCCCTCCCCCGAAAAAAGTTGAAATAACGTCCCTGCACCCCAGTAAGAAACTTTGAAAAATTGAAACATTGTTTTGCGTTTGACAGAACTGGGGGTGAGGGACGGGTGAGGTAGGGAAACTGAACAAGCTGGGAGTGCAGAAAATCGGCCGGGTAGTTCTGAGCCAGGTACCCGGCAAAATTGCCCTACATGACTATCTCTGGTTAAACTATTGTCCTGCCCATGTGATGACGCACACATTGAAATGTCATGTATTATTCTTATTACTATTATAATTGGTTTTGTGACTACTTCATCTTGATTCGGGTATACTTTAGAAGTTAGGCACTGATACATATTTATAATTCTCTCTCTCTCTCTCTCTCTCTCTCTCTCTCTCTCTCTCTCTCTTGCTACTGATGCCAATCATACACTTTGTCGCAACTGAAAAGTTTGGTGTAAGGTGCAAAATTCTGTAGAATAATTTCACAGTACATCTGTCGTGGTCATCGTGACACGTAACCGTTAAGACTGACGTATAGGCTAGTCTCGCAGTAAATTTGGTAGCTAGCGATGATTAACCTCTCTTGTTTGGAAGCATGAGTGGGTTTAAATTAGGACTCGCTCGGTTAACGAATAGAGACAGATTAACTCGTTTCAACCGAGAATCAAGAGTGTTAGCCTTAGAGGCGTATGTCAACAGGCATACTTCAGCTGGTAATTTATAACCACAACGGGGTGTGATGGTTTATATAAGAGTGCTAACTATGTCATGTTCCAGTAGGTTGCGAATAGCCGCTAGAAAACACACAAATTCACGTTAATAGGATTGTGATTGTGTATTACGTTGCAAACTGACAATACCTTAGTTCCGTTGACTTTCGATAGACGAGATCTGACGCAAAGAGAGTAGAAATATTGATTGATCCCTGGAGAAGAAAAAATTTCACGCATTTAGTGTTGGTATTTTTTTTATTTGAAGGGGAAAGATAGCTCCATTCCTGGCTGCGCATTGGAAAGAGAGCACAGGTCTACAACCAAGCGGTTGATGACCCGAATAAGCTAGAAGAGAGAGAGAGAGAGAGAGAGAGAGAGAGAGAGAGAGAGAGAGAGAGAGAAAGAGAAGGAAAAGACCGGAAGCACCATGTGAAGTTGACACGTCGGCAAACTGAGTTTGATCAGTCACTCGATTATGTGATGAAATGTGTGCTATTGGTACAACAGAACGGATGATTGAATTTCGCATAAGTTTGTTACTCTATTTCTAAGGGAAAGCGAATCATTCAAACATCATGTTCGATTTCATTTTGTGTATTTAATTGATTAAATTGGTTGATTTCACATATGGGTGCTCGTGCTATTCTATTGTATATCTCTGTTCAGATCTATGTTATTCCATCCCTTAATTTCATGTATTATTGTATTGTTTCTCGATCCATGCAATAAACACCTTGGTCGAGCATCCCCTGGATAACGATAACCACAAACCATAAGTGGGTGGGGTGGAGATCTCAAACACATCTCCACCACCTCACTGACTTTTGGAAAAGTCTGAAAAAGTTGTTTTTCTGGTATTCTTTTTCATTCCTGACTGTCGATTACTCTAATTAGAATTCACAAAGACTTCTTTATACTCTTTTCTTTTGATAATCTAGTTCTTAAAAAAACAACTGCATTATTCTAAATCATAGATGATAAAAACGTTTTTTTCGTTTTTTATTTTACCTCGAAAAACGCGTTTTTTTTACGTTTTTTATATTTGGTACTTCCATTTTTTTTAATCATCGGCCATACAGGCGGTCCTCTGTCATACTCTAGATAACAAATATCGATCAATAATGAATCTATGATGCTAGCCTACGATACTTCACGTAAACATGCTACAACATAGTGCTGATATCTGGTAGTGTAGGCCAGGCGTGTATACATTGGAAGATGACACTGTGTTTAACCTTTTGCAGTCCCTTTTTTGGAAGTAAAATATTGATTTTTGTGTTGCCTAAAAACTACTGGAAGGTTTTGTTTTTTTTTTTCGTTTTTTATTTATTGAGAAAAAAATGCGTTTTTTACGTTTTTTATTTTTATGTTAACGTTTTTAACATCTATGCTCTAAATTACACTAAGAAGTACTATTTACGTATTTGAAATGAATGCGAACAGTTTGAAAATGAAAGATTAATGAAAAATGTGTTATCCCCACATGGGTCCAATAAAGTTATAAACTTTCTATTCAATCAAACAATTGCAAAGAAGCAAAATATCTGGTACGGATAAATGATAAATAAAAGATATACCCGTACTGGCCCAAAAAGGAGATGTTGCTTCAGCTTAGAGCTACTTAGAAGGAAATGAACCACGATGATGCACAATAAGTGACGCCTTGAAAACAAGTAGGTATAGCACGCCAAATCGTTTAATTTGCATGAGCTGGAGCGATCGTTGGGTGTACTAGAGTAATCGTAGGGTGAACTGTAGTGATCATAGGGTATACTAAAGTAATCGTTGGGTGAACTGGAGTACGGCAAGCTGGCGATGACGAGCTTGAGAGGGTGAGCATGAGGACAGGACGACTTGGAGTAATTGATAATTAAGTTGTCAAGAGCAATTGAATTATGGGTAATTCTATCAGGAAACTGTTTACTAAGGTCTTCAAAAAATATATTTAAAAAATTGCTTTCACCGAACCGCAGTACATTTCACTGACTTAATTATTTCATTTAAGCATTTTGAAACCAACATAGATGACTCGAACCGTTGGCAAAGAAAAGGAAAATCAAATTATATAAATTTAGGTAACCATTTTTATTTTATTTGGTAATGGTTTTGTCTATTCACAATTTTTTTTGTACCTTTCATGTTTACTAGTCCAAATTGGTATACAATCTGACGGCAGTCAGCCGATAAAAGTAAAAGATGTGACAGTATATATTGATACAAACGTAATATCAAGGATTGTTGTTGTTGTTGTAGCGTTTAACGCCATTTTTTAGCACCCGATAGGCTATACATGGCAGCCAGTATTTATGGTGGAGGACGAACCCGGGAAATCCCCGGAAAGAACCACCGACTCTCGAGAAGCTACTGGCAAGCTTTCTCACATACCCACATTGGCCGATTCCGAGACTCGAACCCACGCAGACAGAGGTGAGATGGCAGTGATCCGTAATGGGGCCCCATATCACGGATTATGCTTCTTGTTTAAATTTATTTGGCACGCAGAATCTTTTTTAACGTTACCATCACACTGGTGGAATATCTAAATTGATTATATAGAGAAAGAATGACCAGTGATAGTGCAGACTAAAAGGTAACCGCTAGATGAAGTATGTCTATCATTAATTAAATGAAATTCGATTGTTTGGGTCAATTAATCGGTATTTTTCCAAAATAAAAAATTACATTTATCGATTCTTCCAGCCGTCCTCTCCTTATAGAAGCTAGCCCTATGATTATTATAGTTCACCTTACGAGCTTTCCAGCTCACCCTACGATCACTCCAGTTCATCGTACGATGGTTTCAACTCTTCCATTTTGAATGGTTTGGGTGTGTCATTATTAAGTTCAGTATTTCCTTGTATAGTGCGTGCAAGCTGTATAATGTATATCTCCACAACAAGGTAGTTGGGTTTAATGCCAGTTTTGATCACATGTTAGGCTATACATGGCATTAATATATTTGGTGGAGGAAGAACCCGGGAAAACCCGGGGAAGAACCATCGACCCGAGGGGAAGTTACTGGCAAGCTTTCTCATATACTCACGTGAGACTCGAGCCCACGTGGACAGAGGTGAGATGTCAATAATTTGTAAAGGCGAGCGGCTCAGATCACTCGGCCACCTGCCTCCACCCTCACCCTCGTAAGAAAATGTCAATTATGATTATGTTTTGAAAACACATTTTTCAATATGCATCCAGATTAAGTATCTTCCAGGTAATATCACCTTTTTATATGTTCTTATTACAAGTAAACGCTAATACTTTTTTCAGATAATTTTGAGGTTTATTTAACACTTCCTTCCGACGGCATCAGCACAAACATATACATTCTGCCTAAATCGAAACAAGAGTAGGTTACATTTTCAATATCCTCTTAATATTGGGACTTCCCTACATGGCACTTTACAGATGTGTAAAGAACACAAAACACGTAACTTCAATACACTTTATATCTGTATAGAACACAAAACTGATAACTTCTTACGATTTACCGAAATAAGAGGGCGTTTCCAATCGATTTGCTAGTATTAAATAAGATTCAGTTTAAAAAATAGGCAAACAATCTTTCCAATTCTTTCGCTCATCAAAAAAAAAACTTATTATAGCCTGTCTTGACAAATACAAATATCAAACTGAAATCTCTCAACATCGTACAAATAAGAGGATTGATTGTCAAGTAAACTGTACAATACCGTACAATCATAGGAACATTGAGCGTAAACATTGGGACACTCATTGTCCTGAAGTCAATAAGCACACGTAAGCTGTTGCGTGTGAATAGTGAACGAGCGAAAGAACACGTCACGACAAGACCGATATCGGCAATGACTAACACAGGTATACAGTATATTTCCATACATGAGTTCCCTCTTTCAACGCAACAGTGGCGGATCCCAAAAATATTGTATATGTAGGGTGTGGGGATAAACAAATAGGTGAGAACGTAATATCCACACCTGTGATAAACCAGTGGACAAAGCCCTCACAGTTTTAAGCGTTTCCAGAGCATGAGTTTAACCATCTAACTTAAGGAAAACTTACTCTAGGAATGGTTCCGGTTGTTTTCGTGATAATTTTACTTACTGATTCACCCTTGCATAAAGCCCATAAACATATGTGATTACTGATGTTTTATTTTTTGTAAAATGTTCAGTGTGTGTGTGCGTGATTTGGATTTTTAACGAAGCTTTAAAACATTTTCAGTCATATCGCTACGATGTCTGCAATGTGGCAGTTTATAGCTATGTCTAGCACTGGGGCATGGCAGCCCGCAGCATAGGTCAAGGAAGTCACGTGCCCCCCCCCCCAAATCATGCTACAAGCTTAATCATGCAAACGAAGCTGAAAATATGTCACCAGACTCTATTCAAAACGCAATATTAGGTTCAGTTTCAGACTGCTTACTATACTAACTACATAACTAACTCTCCTGGCCGTGATTGACTGACCCTCCCGCTACAAAAAATTCTGCGGGCGCCAATGCAGACATGTAGCATGATGTCCCACCCAGTTACATTTTTCTGACACCAGGCTGACCAGTCCTAACAAACTTTTTAATGCTGAGCACCAAGCGAGGCTGCGAATCTGCAACTACGCACCTGACTACAAATGGATGTCACGGCGAGTGGGAGGTTTGTAGGTAGGTATACAAGACCACTCACTAACGAGCCTAGCTGTTACGGTCCTTTTAGTCCATTGCTGTGCAAGTCTGACGAACCGGATTCAGATCTCACGTGCGACTCTTTTGAAATTGTATCGCCTCCAGTTACATACACAACTCGATAAATCTAGAATGTCATAGTTTCAAATTATGACACTATTTATTTTCATGTACAAACGTCTACCTATATGTCCATATATTATCGGTCGATTTTTTGTTTAAGAGTTCATCATCGACTCATCAGTATAAAATCCATTTATTGCATCTTGTCAATAACTTTTAGCACTTGTTTGCAATTTATTTCTTGTCAGTTATGGACAAGGTGCTACAAGACACGGTATTTATAGACTTGTATTCAGGTGCCCAACACTGGCAAAATATGTTAACCTGTTGTTACATTCTGTCTGTACAAGTCTCTCTCTCTGCCAGTAAAATGATATCGTTATTATTATTATTATTCAACTTCTACCAAAGTCTTAATTACTATACATATACAAGTATTTTGTAAATGTTGGATGTTAGAACTCACTTACGGTCATATACTGTAGGACAAGAGCTATTGGCAAGACACATGTAAACAACCAACTCGTGATACGGATAAATGTAAATGCCCGGTTATGATTGCGAAATGTCATGGCAGATTTAGGTCAGTTTCAGGACATTTTCCGCTTGTTAACCAGACTAACCAATTACAATCTTTGTTTGGTTTCGTGTCTTTAGCCGTGTTGCCTATTCATACGAACAGAACACAGTTCGTATAATGAAAACTACAACTTTTGACCTTTGCTGGACTTTCCATTTCCCTTTCTTGGGGTGGAAGAAAACCTGGTATTTAATAACATTATCGGTTCTCAAATGCTCAAAAAAGTACTCTGATTTAAAGCACAAAAAAATCCATATAATATCAGTTAAATTAGCTGAAAAAATTAATTATCTTGAGGTAAAAGAATAGCCAATATCCTGTCTCGAAAGAAAATTCCAGGAAGGTTCCCCCACCCCGAAAATTAAATGGGCATACCCATAAATCCCCTCTCCATCGGGATAGATATTTGCTCTAGTTTTCGGCCTTTGTGTTTCTTTTTCTCTTCCTTTTTAGATCAAGGGAATATATTGTATTATTTCAAATGTGCTGTACGCCAATGGGGGGTGGGGTGTGGCGAGTGGTCCAAAGCGCTCTCCGTTACGGATCACTGCCATCTCACCTCTGTCTGCGTGGGTTTGAGTCTCGGATTCGGCCAATGTGGGTATGTCAGAAAGCTTGCCAGTAGCTTCTCGTGGGTCGGTGGTTCTTTCCGGGGATTTCCCGGGTTCATCCTCCACCATTAATACTGGCCGCCATGTATAGCCTATCGCGTGCTGAATAATGGCGTTAAACCCTACAACAACAACCGTACGCCAAGGGCACGATTTCTGACTAGGTTGTAAAGGTTGTAAAAACGAGATTTTCAAAAGCCCCAAAATGTTATTGTAAAGTCACCTTAACTATTGAAGTCAGAATGTTTAAACATGAAATGAATGTATGATAAATTGTAACAAATATTCTTTAATATAGTTACGTAATAGCACCTAAATAAATAACTATCACCTATATTATCTGTGTACACCCTCCCCTCATATATTTAATCTTACTGTCCCACAACCCCCTCTCCCTATGTATTAGGCCTAGTTATTCTATCATTAGCTATAACCAGTGTAAATTGTTCTGTTACTGATTTGTACTTGGAGAAGATTCATATTAATACCCACTTGTAAATATACACTGAAGCATAACAAGCCTTCTCCCTCTTTGATGGTTCCCCAACTCATGGTTACTATTAACAGAATACAAAAGTACAACTTGAAATTTAGAAGTCTGAAAATGGCTTGATAATTAGCCAAGACATTTAATGCAATTTAAACAAAACAGTTCACCTCTATTGCTGTATTTGATGCAATGTTTTCCTTACCCTCACTGGTGCATCAGAGACCCCAAATATGTAATTGTAACCTCATTTTTTACACCAAGGTTATGTTTTTACTCAGTCTTACCCCTCTCCAAGTTCTGACACCAAGGGGATTTTCGACTCAGTCCTCCATACTGATTTGATGAAAGCTAGCTTATATAAAATGAAATGCTTACTAATTGATGTTAAATATTCTACGAAAGTAAAGAGACACCATTGATGTTGCAATCTAAATAAAGGGCCACTGGGTACTAAAACTTCTTCTAAACGTGTGTGTGTGTCCAGTATATTTTATAATTGCATACAAGTGCAACAGACACTGCAGGTGTTTTATTTGAACGTATTCATTAATCATTAGAGTTTTAATATTGTTGTTTTAGGACTACACAATTTATTAGTTGATTCAAAATAAAATATTTTCAGAAAATAGTTATTATTATTATTATTATTTCAAACTCCTGTTTCCGTCTTGCGCTACATGACTCTTCTTACATCTTGCAAGTGTTTCCACATACAACTGTTTTCTCAGAAATTAACGAAATGGGAAAAATCAGGAACCACAATTAAGATACATGGAGAGAAAAAAAGACTTCGATTTCAGCTGGGACAAAGTATGTGATAATGGTCGGGAGACTCAATTTTACTCAGCCTAAATTTAGATTTATTGAATTACCTGTAGTTAACAAAACACATAAATGGTGAAAGGTAAGGAAATCTGTATCAGGAAACTTGAGCAAAACACTATGATCAAATTATTCATGTAACACTGGTTAGAGTGGCATTGTTTCCTGGTACTTGACCACATTGATGTAAATTGTTTGCATTGTGAAATTACTACAGCCTATAATGACATTAACTGAACTGCCTTGCATAGGTTTCCACTAACAAAATTTATCTCTTCTCCTAATACATTGACTGTCTCTTGGAGCAATATTCATGACCCTAGCAGGTGTTCTATTTGTATCCAAGAGATATGAGCCAGGTACAAATGTGAAGTCAGTACACCATACATGTAAACCAAACCAAGCCAACTAGCCAGATTTTTCCCTTGCAATATGTGTATTTGTTCAGTGATTCTGAAACAAGAGTTGGAGATCTTTTTCTTTCCAACCACTTGTGCAACCACCAATATTTATACTCTTATATAATTTGTTCATGTCGCGAAGAGTGTAATCTAACAAGGTAATGCTTTCTACTCAATTCTGTTTGCACTAGCATTTGACAAAGTTTCTGAAATAAATATGGTTTGAACTAAGAACATAAATCAAGAATTTTCCAGACTGACATCAAAGTGCACAAAAAAAAATAATGACTAGTGTTTTGTTTTTTCTGCAAAAAATTATTTTCTGAAGAATACATTTGAAAGGTAATATTCCAAGATTCAATTAATTATTGCCTGTTAACATTTTGTGGGAATACGAAGTAAATTGACAATATTCTAGAAGTGTGCTCTACCTTGCCACTAGTTGTATTATACAATTTTGCACTTTGTATTGGGTTTAATTTGTGAAGAAAAATTATTTTTACCAGGCTTTTCTCGCTGGCTTCCTTTTTGTTAATAGTAGTTTTGTAAATCTTAGGCATTGTCTAAAGAATTTTAAATTACACATTTCTTTCTGTATATGACTGATTTGTATAATTTGGGTTATAGTGTATACAGCTGAACCTTACTTCAGATGTGTAACTGTCAAAAGTCTGCTAGCTCTGCTTGGTCATTTTCACTTCAATGATATATTCTTAAAAAAAATGAGCCAAAATATCTTCATTCCCTTTTTTTTAATACATTTGTTATTCATTCATAACACTTACATTTGATGGATAGGCCAACTCAGGCAAGATTTGTCTTCCTTTTACAAATTAGTTTACACTGAATAGTTCAGGCTAATCTTTTGAGCACACAAGAGGAGCAGTTTTGATCAGATGCTTAGATCTGACTCATTTCCACAACTACATGTACAGAAATTTCAGGCACAGTACTTAAAGGTAACATAATAATATGCTAAATCAGGCCCACTTAAACACCCTTAATTTCCCACAGCTACTAATTAAAAATCTCAGATGTGTGATACAAGCCGCAAGAATTTTTGTATACTTTTAAGTTGACAATATGCAGCAGAACCCAGCAATGACACGACTACATGTCAAAGAATTACAAAGCAGTTAGAACTGCACTGACAGTCACTCAAATGGGAGTGCTTGACTGATGTGATGATGGAAACCTCAAAAACCTATTATATGCCTACCAGTGTTGGTAATAAGTTCAAATTTCATGATCAATCATCGGCTACACCAACCAATCGATGATTGATTATTAATCTATTAAATATGGCTGCTGTATGACAAATGACTAAAATAGTGCATCAATTTTAGCTAGGGTCTAAGTAGAATATAATCAAAAGTTTTGTAATAAGAATTATTTAGGATTCTTATTTGTTATTTTTTTTAAATAAAAAGAAATTATCAAAATTATGTTTATGTGTATATAACAAGAACCTGAGCACAGCTGAACAGGCAAAATCACTTGTCATGTAAATGATGTTAATGACTAGAAGGTAGATACATGTCTAGAATCACTTGATTATAGTTAAAAGATGAACGTCATTAACATGAACAGTCGAGTCTTATAACTAGAAAATCTAAAATTTTCAACTTTGAATTGAAGTCTTCAACACGCTAAGGTAATACATGTAGGTACAACAGAGTTATTCAATCAACATTTGGAGCAATACTGTATGCCTTCAAATTCTTATAGAAAAACATAATCACATCTATATTTTCTTGTTTTGACCGAGATCACTTTTTATTTATAAGATGGCCTGCAAGGCTGAAAATCCTCTCAGAAGAAACACTAGATGCTAACACCACCGTGAACTTGCATAATTTATCTGAATCCTATCTAAAACCATAAATGAATACAAAACATATATTAAAAAAAAACCGTTTATTCTAATTTTTCTTTTCTTTTGACATTTTTTACACAACATTTTTAGTAAATGTGGTGTGATTTATGCCTTAGGCCTATATTTTTTTTAAAAATTACATTTCTCTCTTAAAATTAATATGGCAAGACTCACCATGAAAATACTGTAAAATCAAAACAAACTTTTGTTCAAGATTGAACACACATTTTTACTAACCAATGATCGTTTATTATTTTATGCACAACTTGCAAATAATTTTGTCAGGTTTAGGCTGTTTTTATTTGCTGGACAATCTCCCTTTTTCTTAAACCCAAAGTAGATCCCATTTTAATAATTTTTTTAGGAAATTAAAAAAATTCACTTTTGCCATTTTTTAAACAGATCGCTTTTATCATGGCTAAATTATGTTTCAAAAATGGAATAAAACAAGAATCAAAACTAAATATTCTTCATATTATCATTATTTTTGCATAATCTATACATCATTTCAAGAATTGTATTATTAAATTTATATATTCTGGGGTTATTCCAAGTCAATAGTTACATTAATTTAATAAATTTATCAGTACCATAAGTAAACTTGATCATGAAAAGTCATACTCAAGTAATCAATCAAACTGGTTGGACAAGTGATTCTCGAATAACTCGGTCAGAACGGAACTAATGCCTACAATATATATATATATATATATATATATATATATATATATATATATCTCCATAATTTAAATATACTGGCTAGATCCCAGTTTCCATGAGTGAAAATATTTGATTTTCTTTGATCTTACCATATGCTTTGTCTTGCAAACTCAAATTCAGTCATCAAATAATTTCTCAAAATTAATTTTGGGAACAATTTTCGAAATGATATGGCCAATTAATATTTACAAGAAAATAGGTCAGAATTTGTTTAGCATGCAAGATTAAAATCTTAAGGTATAAAAACAGTTAATCATCTACTTTAATAAGTTAAACCAGACTGGTTAGCTGAATCAAAAAAGAACGTAATAGTAAAATTAGGAACATGAAAAAGTGTGAAGCTTCACCTACTGTGCTTTTGTATATGTATCACCACTAAACAGCCATGCATTCACTTGCCGCTTCTTTAAAATAGAATAATATCCTCAAAGGTTTGAACAACCATGTTTTCAACGTCAGATAATGTCTAAATACACATCGGCATTATCAGTAATTCAGCCTGATGCACAATGTTGGATATGTTCTGTACAATCAATTCTTATCCACTTACGGTTTTTCCTATCACCCCATATTCAATTTAAAAATCATCCATAATTTAAGAAAAGGAAAGAAAAAAGTTCCTACTAAACAGTTGCATTAGGCAGAATGTGAACAAATATAATTTATATGGAACAAGTAGTTCCTACATCACGTTCATATTTAGAGCATTGGCAATTTTTGTACACATCCACTGGCTGTAAAACTAGAACAAACGTATTTGGCCACCTACTTGACATTTTGTAACCCCCACTGCGTTTTTAAAAAGAAAGGTATCAAAGATATAAAAATCCAGAAAACTTTATCTCATTCCTTTATAAATTCTAACCTTACTGTTACTAAGGGGTACCTAACATTGTCATCCAGTCAGGTCTCAAACCCAACTGGAATTCTCATTAAAAGAGGCAAGGTTCCTAAACAGAAGGTAAAAACTTGGTCTTCTGCATCCAATATTTACAACATCTCATTTTAATATTGCTCAAAAATATTTAACAAAAGTTATAAAACTCTGAAAATTATTCAGAAATATTAAGTGCTAAATCACTTCATAGAGCTTAAACCCCACCCCTTTGCAAATATGGACAGTATGTTAGTAACAACTTTTGTTTGGTTTGAAATGCAACCGTGTTAGGGATCCCTCCTGAAATAAGGCAAGTTTTGTGTATTTTTTAAAATCATTGCAGCTTTTCAGTTTTTAAATTATGGGAAATACAAACTTCCCAGTATGTGCGTGTTTGTCGGCAAGTACTAATGGCCAGGACCATCAATTCACTGCATGATATAACAAGATGTGATTGTACAGGCTTTTAATTAACTCTAAGATACCACAAGATATGTTTGTGTATGCACAAAATAGAAAATTGGCAAAAAGGCAACTTTATCAATTAAACCAAGTTACCATACAGTAATAAGTTGTGAACCCAATTTACAAGAATCAGAAGGAAATAAATGCAATCGAAACAGTAAATACTTGAAATGGGCATTTATGGATCGATTCGGAACAAATCAACCTTGCTAACAATGTGACAAATTTATGTTGTGAAAGCAGAGAATTTAACAGCATTGACTCCTGTTTTTATTTTTTATTGCTGTTAGTTACTGGAAAAAATGATGATGTGGATGCATAGATCATTTTATGATCTTGACTATACTCCAGCACTCGTACAAAATTACCAAAAACACTTTTTCTCCCAACCTTCTGTTTCAACTCTGTCTTTTGTCATAGTCATTCATTTTTTTCCCAAAGCATGTCTCCTAAGGTTGGTCATTTAAGTCTATTAACTACATTTTTCTCCATTAAATCTGGTAGTTGTGCACACGCATTCTATCTTGTTAAAGTAATAAATTAAAGTAACTTGCCCAAACACAAACATCTTGTGATCAAAGTATGTGCCACTCATTGCCATTGAAATGTGCCAACATATTCATACTTTGTACATGCACTTCAGATGTTAATCATACAGGTTACCTTTTCTGCAAAACTTGTACACCACAACTTTTCACAATTCATGCAAATACATACATACCATTCCCAAATGCATGAAGAAAATAACAAAGATTTCCTAAGTAGGTAATTTTTATTCCATTATTTTTTTCTTTTTTGTAGAAACACTATATATCTGCTTGTACAGAGACAAAATAGCTTTCAGCTTCAACATTTGGTCATCTGTACAAGCAATGTACACAAATTTACACATAAAATAACTTGAGATCAGGATGTGCATAAAATTTAGTCTGAAAGACATTCATCGCTGCTTGTAAGGCAGTGTGAAAATTAAAAATGCAATAAAATACTTCTCATCCTGAGCTCCCGACATTGTAAATAATGCCATTAAATTAAATCTCGAATTGAATGAATCTGAATTCACGAAAAATATCAATTGATCATTCATGATATTAATGATATTAAAATATCCTACATTCATCATGATCAATTATTCTATCACAATGACAAGCACTACATTACCATTTTATCTACGACACCATGCAAGACGAAATGTCGAACAATTACTGAAATACATAAAATCGCAGTCCATGGAAGTAAAGCCAGTGTCGTGGTCCTCGTGCGAAATAGAATGATATAATGAATGAGACGGTGATAGAAACAGTCTCGTATTTCCTCAACTGGAAACCAAAGTGGCAAATTTATTAAGGTTTACCCCGCTCATTGAAAGCCCTGGCAAAGCACTCAAAAATTGTTCCTTACAGGTTAAGTTGTAGGAGTTGTTAAGGTCCGATGTTTCTCCGGTACTGGCATCCTCTGATTGTGAGGTATTTTCTTGATCTGCATCGTTTTCACTAGAAAACAACACACCAACACTGCCGTTCTCTCCTATCCTGTAGGAAACTTCGTGGGGATCTACCCACATCGTCAACTCCCTGGGGAAAAAGGATTTCATCGTAGTCTCTTGAATTCCACACGATAAGCCAGCTTCCCGGACTATAGGGTCTAACGAGTGGTTGAATCGGATACATCTATAACCACTACCTTTGCATGGTTTGTCAGGAAACCAATGGTCTTCGTAGCGACTATGAAGCAGATTTTGCAGCTTTGTATTGAAGAAATGTGTTTGTACACGATCTACATTCCTGGATCTGAGAATGTTCGTTAAAAAATCCACAGCACTTTTAACTTCTTTCTTCATAACGAGCAGTTTTTAATCATATATTATCTCTTCGACAGTTTTTTCTCCGCTGACAACAAGCCCCAAACAAGATGGCTACCAACTGCACAAAGATAACACTTCACGAACCACTCAATGTTGTTTTTCCAGCTTTATAGAGTACTTTTTGTATAGACGGTGATGTTGAACATTATATTTTGCTTAAAATTTTCGAAATGTAGCTGATCGCAAATGACTTTTCCTCGAGAGCACCCAAATACTTCCCACCAGACTGTTCACTCTTTGTTCGCTGTGAAACCTCCACTGGCAGCCTACGCTATGTAAATCACATAGAAGAGGATTTGTTTACGTCACAGGTACTGACGTATGTCTTCTTTTAACCAATCGTATTTCGTTCCATAATTAATCATCATACCATATTAGGTGTAACTAATTTTAGAATATGATGTGCGAAAACAAAAATAAACAAAGTTGTAGGTCAAGTTTTCGAGAGGAAGGCCTAGGGGTATGGAGGAAATCACAGCCATAACTTTATGTTTATGTTGTGTGTGTCTTTATATATATTGATAGATACACATATCACATCTGGTACTTCGAAGTCCCATTCAAAATATACATATATAAGATATAAAAGAAAATGAAAACCTAGAATTATGGGGTTGATTAATATTCATATATGTACTACTAGTGCAATAATAACAGTCCCAGTTATACAGCAGAGAAAGGTTTCTTTGTTGTTTTGATACTACGATTTAGACGCATTTGGCGATTTTGATCTTGGAGGGTCGTTTGGCATGTCGAGGTCCTGTTGATCTAGACGCCGTTGCCGATATCGATCATTGAGGAGTGTTGGTAGGTGGAGATCGTGCTGGACAAAGAGCGTGGTTGAAAAAAAATCAACCATACTTAATTGCCCTAGATGTGTAAAGGGCTGAATCAGTACAGTCCTCGCTGTACCATGCCGAGCAAGTGTTGGTACCCACCAAAAGGCATACAAAACAGACAAAAGCAATAAATAAGGCAACACCGTTAAATTACAAGGTCAATGTGTGTGTGTGTGTGTGTGTGTGTGTGTGTGTGTGTGCGTGTGTGAACAGTTCTAAAGTTACAGATGTATGATCACAACTCCCTCATTCTCAGTAAGAAGTATTTAGACAAAACCGGAGCCCCCAACCCCACTTTTAAACTTCCCTCCCGGGACATTGCTTCTGGACTCTTTTGCTGCCCCCAACTCACCCTTCCTCTTCATCGTAGATACTGCATGTGTCTCTTCATCTTTTTTATGGACCAAAAAAGAAAGATTTTTTTTTTAAATAAAAAAGCCAAATCAAAAACAATCAATCAAACAAAGGAACAAAAAGGACCCCAAAACAACTAAAAATGATATCCAAACAGATACACAAAAAAACAACGAAACAAAGAAAGATAATATGCCTCTTTAACATTTCTCAATAAACAATACATATTCCCCCACCCCTCCACATAATGTTATTGTCCTTCATGAAAATACGAAATGGGGTCATTGTGGAAAACGATTGAAGTTTGCATGGAGGCACGAGAGAACAATATAGAAATTTTTGTTTTCCCATTTTTGTTTGGTTTTTACAGCTATAATTGTCTTTGTTAAAATTCAGCATTGTTCCCTTTTGCTCCCCGATGCTTTTAAAAGATACCATCTGTCTCATTATGCAAACAGCGCGGCGACCACATTAATGAGGCTGCCCCGGGGAGAATTCCGATCTCCTAGTTATTTCCGTCGAATTTTAACAAGTTAGAGAAAATTACTTCCTGACTGCTTTCATTTCCCAGACAGGAAGATATTTTCTTCTGATAATCTTGTTAATTGGTGCTACAGATTCAATAGTTCTTTTAATTATTTCATTTCTCACTGACATGTTCAAATTCAGATTATTTCCGTGTTTTCGTTAATAGTTTTGGGATTTTAAAAATAAAAATTGCTTAAACGACATTTGCAGTTTATAGCGTGTTTCTTTTTTTTTTTTATAAGGACAACGAGTAACTCTATATTTGTATTTATTTTTTAAAATATTTTTTTACAGGTTTGTTTCTCACCACACACAAAGGTATTTCCTTATGGTTCCTTTTATGATATACTTCAACAAGAATTGTCAAACTGTCATTCTAGCACGGCTATGAATTACCACGAGATCCACCACCACCACCAAGATGATCATATATTATTATTTGAAATATCTGGGACTAATTTACACCCATTATAGTTCCAGAAAATATGCATATATTAAACAAATAGAAAAAGAGTACCATAAGCGGTCCATTATGCACTCGCCATGTGAGAAATATTTTTTCAAATATTTTTTGTTTAATTTATTTAAAAAAACTTTCATTCGTCGGTTACTTGACATTTAAAATCTTAAATCAATATGTATCTTTCTTGCCTCCAATGTAAGACATCCACAAAATTTCCTAAAGGTGAAAGACATAGAACTATATTTTTGGGCGGATACAGAATGTGTTTTAGTCTCTGGCTTTTTACCTACTGCACCCGAAATTGATTGGTACATTTGTTTCAATGTAAGTCATAAACACAAAGAAATATTATCATTGTCTCAGATGCAAGTCATCTACAACGTTTAGTCAAAGCATGTGGTACAGTACTTAGGTTTTGTTTTTATTTGTTGTAATAACACTATTAACACATTACGGGCTGTATCATGCCGATATTAAAGAGACAGCTTGTTGTTTTGGAGTTTAACACTATTTCTCAACGCAAGATAGTCTATACATGACGGCCAGTAAAATCCCACAATGGTCGAGCATGAGACTCGAACCCACGCCGAAGTGAGATGACAGTGATCTGTAAAGTCGAGCGCTTTAGACCACTCGTTTGCCCGGGGCCCGATATAGGGGATAAGTACCTTTCAGAAGAATACACCGAGCTACTGTAATTGGCCTTTGTGGGTATCGAACCCGTACCTCTTGGAATACAATTCTGGCGCTCCACCATCTGAGTTACTGCAGCAGAAAATTTAGTAGTGTTTTGGGAATCGTTTTATCTTCTTGCAGTACCTGTAACCTGGACATCGGTCCTTTTCACCTAATGATGAATATATCTTGTCGCAAATACAAGTAAAGGCAACTAATGGACGGAAGGACGGACAACGTCATAACATGAAAATTCCGTCGTATAAAGTGCATATAAAACGTATCCAATCAGCCTCTACCAGGTTTGATCAGACAAGAGATTAGAGGGTGGATCATTTTTCTTGTCAAACCACTAAAAGAGATGGAAAGTAAAGCAAATAAATCTAAATAAGAATTTCGCCAAGGTAATAATTCCTTGGCGCCCCATAGGAGACTTATCTGGTCTGTCGGTCGCTGCAAATAAATGTTCCCTCTTGAACCCCGATATTAGCATAGCTGTAGCTCTTTTGATTTCTTTCAGCATACCGTTAACTACAAATAACTCACAGGTACCGGTAACAACTAAAATTGATCGACCCTGCTTTATCATTCAAAACAAGATCTCACCCGACCAGCGGTCATAGCGGTATCCTTTTGTGACGAAAACAGAAAAGCACTATGAAAAAATTTACCCTTGAAATTAATTTTTAGAAACGAGAACTTGTATGTATGTTTGTATTACCTCTGCTAGTGTTAAAGTTGCAAGCACTGAACACTTGTTCTTTTTCTAACTTTGCACCGTATAATAATAATAATAATAATAATAATAATACAATACCCAGATGTAGTTTCTGATTTGGTATGTATACGGCACATCAGCACAATCCTGGCTATATAATAGCCAAGTAAGTTTACGTATCCCCAAAAAGGCATACAAAACAAGAGTAAGGGCTATAAGTGTGTGTGTGTGTGTGTGTGTGTGTGTACACCGCATCCTTAAATATTAAAAAAAATGAGCCCTCACCTGGAACATCCCGGATTTTTTTCTACTCCATTAATGGCTTGTTACAATATTGCACAAGGGTGTATCACCGATTCCCAAGTTAGAAAGAGGATATTTTCAATTTCCTAAAAATTATGTTCAAACGTGTTGTAGTTGTTATGGTAGCCACGAAACTTAAAATAAATCGTTGAATTCATTTGTCCTTTTGTTTGTCCTTCAAAGAGCGTTGGACTCTTAACCAAGGTTCAATATCAGCCAGGCTATGTGGGTTTTATTGGTGTGGTTGGGAAAGGCAATATGCTTCTAATTCCTAGTCATGATAAAGTCAACAATGTGTTAAAAGTAACGTTAAAATCTGAACAAATCAGACCAAATCAAACCAATCCGTCTGACGTAGAAAACGTCTCTTGATTTTTTTTTTTTTTGATGATTTTCTCATTGCTCGCGCGCACGTTTTTATAGAAAAATAATTGAGGTCTGAAAGGTTTAATGGATGCATGAAAATGGTAAATCAATGTCTCCGAAATGTAAAGACCAGTCAAAACGAATGCTGTTTGTACCGAGCGTTATTCTTAAAACAAAATTGTTTTCCTTTTACTTTAGAATCCATTGTTTACTTCCACGTTGATAAGAAAGATGATCGGCGCACACTTCTTTTGTTTCCTCCTCTCAGTTATTCGTTTCATAAAAGGGACAATGGAATTTGGACAATTAGGACATCCCTTTGCCAGTAGGCCTGTGGAACGCGTCTTGAGCTTACTTTTTCAGTATAGTTAAGAAACTTACATTTCTAACTTTATTATATTTTTTTATCAATTCACAGAGAGAGAGAGAGAGAGAGAGAGAGAAAGGTTCAATGAAAATCGTGCCAGTAATTTAACCATTTGCCAAAAGAGAATATAATCATTTGCTTGCATAGTTAGGCTCAGACTTAATAATTGAAACGAACGCTAATTACGGAATTAGTTGGCAAAGAAATAAGTTTGACAAAGAACACGGTTTCAAATAACGAACTAATCCGTTGAGTTAATCACTTTCCTTGGTTGTTTTGTACTGTGTCTAGTGCCGGTTTTGCCACAGCTTTATTCTAGTAGGAGATAAAATTACATTTGCTTGGCACAGTAGATTTTGACCAGTGAACCCGTAGCCATTGTGCTATCGAATTTTACTTCATCTAACTAAAATCGCACCTGAGCAAATCAAGTAAAGATTGTGACGTCAATGAAAGCCTCACAATACTCGTGTCACATTTGTCAAATACCTTTGTCTGGTGAATTGTAGCCAACTTGAGCAAGACTGGTGCCAAGACAACGGGAGCTAAATCCCCAACGATTGTAAGTAAAACCAGTAATTGTGAACTTGGCTATTGTGTTTATTTTCGTCGTATTTTATGTGGTTGTTTCCCCCCTGTCCGCTTGGCATGCATCCAGCCAGAAAATATATCTACACTGTTTGTTGTGGTATTGTACGAGCTTAATTAACTGCACAGAAAATATTGTTTTAGTTTTTGTTTCGGAATTTTTAATCTCCCGACGCGTTTTTGCATATCTGATCATGTCTCACGAAAGTATATATACAAACGTAGAACTTTCTTGTCGGGCGCAGCACGCAATTATATATATCAAAGACTACATTGTCTAGTATGATGTCTGTCGTAAATTTAATCATAGACGATATGCAAATTGCAATGTTTTACGGCACATCAACACGAAAGTGGATATATAGTGCCGACAAAAGATTAAGTTCAAACAATGTAAAATTAAAATGTGTGTCTGATTTGGATTTTAACATAGCTTTAACAATTTTTCAGTCATATCGCTACGATGTCTGCAGTGTGGCAGTTTATAGTGATGTCTAGCACTGGGGCATCATGCCGCAGACATGTAGCATGATGTCCCACCCAGTCACATTATCCTGACACCAGGCCGACCAGTCCTAACACTAACCTCTTACTACTGAGCGGCAAGCGAGGCAGCTGTTAGTACCATTTTTGTAAGTCTTTGGTATGAATCGGCCGGGGATCGAACCCACGACCTCCCGCATCCCAGGCGGACACTCTAACCACTAGGCCACCAGAGCGGTGAAAATTAAAATGTATTATTCGGCAGAACTAAATAAAACATAAAATGTCAAAAATTCTCTGTCAAAAGCATATAAAATAAGAGATAAAGGAAACGTGTAAAAAACTTTCAGCCTGATTAAAATGAGTTTTATAAACCGCATTCTCTTAAAAAGTCCACGATTTCCTCCGACGGTACATGGTCACACAGTTTTTTTCCCAAGCGGTTTAATTCAAAATACTTCTGTTTCACAGGGAGGAAATCAACACACTCGAAAAGAATGTGATACAATTCAGTGGACAAGGCATGGTACGCATTCCTCTGATGTGGGTGGGATGCATCAGTCAGTTATGTGTGATCGATACGCGATCGGTAAAATATCACTCATATCTTCGATTTATTTTATACGAGGGATGCAGTGTGAAAGAGAATTCCAAAAGATGATGTAATTTTGTTTTTCATGACGTTTCAACGAAGTTCAAAGCGTTGAGTATGGCTGTCATTTTCTGCAGTAGCAGAGTTGCGAATATATTAAGCATCCAAACATGCGGACCGGTTCATTTTCTTCAGTTACTTTGGCGATATGGAGGTCCGATACCTAGACTTGTCTGTGAACCCGGGAACGTATAATTGGTCCGATGTGCCCTCGTGCACGTCTTAGGTGACTAATGAAACCAATCCTTTTGACGTGGGATGCATCCCGTGAGTATGTTCTAGCTGAGAAGACCGTCGACATTTTTTTTTGAAATCGAAAATTTGGCATTGTATTTAAAGAATTTTACTCCCTTGTTATTGCTTTCATATTTGTTATATGTAATTTCAAAGCAAACTGACACATATTTAGTCAATTTGCTAGTCATTCTTTTATGGATGTTCTGTATCACATTTCGGCATTTTGCTTGTCTTTTGTTTGGGTTATGGATTTTCTGTAAGATATTTAGGTTCTTTGCTTGTCTTTTTTGTGTTACGGATGTTCTGTATCACATTTAGGCACTTTGCTCGTCCTTTTTTGTTATGGATGTTATGTAACATATTTAGGCACATTGCTTGTCTTTTGTTATGGATGTTCTGTATCACATTTAGGCACTTTGCTTGTCTTTGGATGTTCTGTATCACATTTAGGCACTTTGCTTGTCTTCTTTTGTTATGATGTTCTGCATCACATTTAGGCACTTTGCTTGTTCTTTTTTTTTTGTTATGGATGTTCTGCTGATATTTTAAAGGTAACTCCGGGGGAAAAAAAATTCGCTTTATTTTTGGTTTACGATAATTTCCACCCCACCCACCCCAAATCGAAATTACACACTAACAATACGAAAAATAAATAAATATTTTTCAGAAAATTTGAGTTGTCTTCATGTCTTCAAATCCTTGCACATCATCCTGTCGACTCTTGAAGAATTATAAAAGTTTTGTTTAATGACACGTATTACAACAAAAAAATTCAACACATTTTGAATATCTGAAGATTTCTTGAACCGTTAAAAATAATATTAAGAAATATCCGGCTTTCCACGAAATAGTCGCCTGGCCCTTGTGAGCATTTCGAGTAACAGTTATTACTCCAGGTATTGGGAAACGTACTAAAAATGTACAAACGCAGGCTGTTGATTGGTCAGATTATGTTTGGGTTAGATTTGGAGTCATGTAATGTTTAATGATGGAGGGGCTGGTTCGTTAATTATAATATAGAGAGGACACAACAACACCCGCTTTTATCTTCGCTCCAACCTGATGATTGAAATATATATGTTAAGTAATTTTTGCTGTTGTTGTTCGTAGTTGGGGAGTAACGTTAATAAAGACTACGTTTTTCTGGGGTTGGTAAGATTTTACGTTGTTTACTTTCGGTCAGGGTGAAGAACTGTCGAGTCTTCGTATGAGCGTGTTAAATCTTGGATAAGTGTGCTAGATCTTGGGATAAGCAACCTCGTGTGAATCTCTGTTTTTCAGAAGTGGGAAGAATGTGCGCAAGTTTCCATTTATCTGGAAAAAGCATTGTTACTGAAGCTCCTATTTTTTCACTGACGCGTTTAAACATCGTCGGTGACTTACGCCATCAGCGCGGCGGCTTTACTGACAGAAATGGAATTAATAATATATTTAATTTCTTGTTCACATATAGTAATTTCGTTTAGGGTATCGGGTCATCTTTTTGTGGGGAGGGGGATAGGGAGAGGAACATGACCATTATCAATAGTTGAAATTAAAGTAAAACAATCGATTAATAAGTTAACCTTTTCTTTTTCATTATAAATGCAAGACGAAGTATTCTTTATTGTATTGTATTTATTGTGGGGTACATTTTGAAGGATTTATCTCTTTAAAAGGTAAGTTTGTGAATTTTCAAAATGTTTAGTAACTTTTATAAGTCTTTAAAATTCCATATTTATTGTAGGATTTACCTCGTGTAGTGGTTCTATTGTGTCTCTTTTTTGTGCCTCTTTTATTACTGTCATGCGAAAACGTAATTAACCCTAGTCCTACAACGTAAGACACATCACCCGATATTTTTGTTCTGGGGGGTGATGGGTCTTATAGACCATTCTTAATAAGAGCCTCATGAATATTAATGTATCGCGAAAACGAGGCTCAGCTAGGTAGGTCGAGTTGTCCAAGTAAAGATTGATGGAATAGCATCAGGTTATAAGCAACGCGTGTTGGGTGTCCATCTATAGTCCTCTTGCTTAAAGTGTCAGACAACTGTATTTGTGAAAATCTAACAAAAGAAAAAATAAACCATGAGTTAATTGCAATAATCAGATGTAAAAAAAAAACAACAATTATTTCAGCACAGACCATTGAAATTATATCACTGTAAATAAAAATGCCAGAATATGCAAGAAAAACGGAATATATATATGTGTGTGTGTGTGTGTGTGTGTGTGTGTGTGTGTATCCAGTCACGCACGTTCTCTCTCTCTCTCTCTCGTAATTTCATTCAACTTGTCCTCTCATCATTTTCATTGTACTGTTGCTGTCTCTTCTCTATCTTGGTCGTTTTCATTCTACTGGGAGATACACCCAGTTTTCGATGACCCCGTATTGTGGACTAGGACTAGGAGTAACATTTTTATAAAACTACCATTATAAAATACACATGCATACACTCATTTGCTTCATCGGCAGAACCTATTTTGTGTTTGGATTTCTCTTTATTACATCATTCAGTTGCAAAAAATATGAACACACCAAACATTATCCAGTTTCTTACTTTAAAATTTGGCCCATCATCACCAGGGACGTCAGTAGGAGGTGGCAGGGGGCATTTGCACCACCCCAGATTTGCATGTGCTGTAAAATTGTTGTAGCATATATACGAAAATTAACAATCCCGTCAAGTTTCGACCCCCCCCCCCCGAAAAAAGTTGAAATGACGTCCCTGCAGTCATCACGACGTATTGCAACAATATATTTTCTACGAAGCTCCATCTTCTTCACTGATGGAATATGGTGGAAGCTTAAATCTTTGTGAATTCTAGCATTACCATTGCACAACGGAACAGAACAATATTGGTCGCGATTTTTACCTTTGACAGTATCAATTGTAGCAGCCATGGTTGCGAGGTAAAATAAAGTAGGTGCCTAGCTTAGCCTCGTTTTGGATCCGACGACCCAGGGTCACATGAATACATTCTGAGAATGGTCTATAGCCTAACTAACAGCGCTGTGTAGTGTGTTTTGATGTCGACTAACAGTGTAACGAAAGTCAAATTTTCAGGAATATCACACACAAATGGCTATCAATAACGACGCTTTTCTACAAAGTAAAGTTATGTTTTTGCCCGACTTTACTTACCCTAATGTCTTTCCTCTAATGAATTCAAATTCTCACAAAAGAAATGGACCTGTTTTCAAGTTTCGTTGGCCTACATTTCAGTTGTCTGGAAAGCGATGAAAGCCGTTAATGCCGAAATCGGGTAAAGTTGAAATTTTATTCTTTAACGAAACGAATAAAATTATATTATGCCTATTGGAACTGTAAGCAACGTTTAGTTTCGTTCAAGAAACATATCCCCCACATGACCCTCCTTAAACATACTTCGGCATGCCTCGACTACCGTCGCATTGCAACAAATTCAAATGTATGTCAACGGAACATGAAAATGTGTCCATTTGCTAGTGTCATATTTTCATTCCGCCAGGATAAAGACAGCACGGTAAGTATATTAATGACACATAAATTAGTGGAAGAGTGTCGATAGAGGCGGCCAAGTGTTAGATATTCCTGAAACTTTGACCACTCATTCCGATCGGAACAGGCTATATGCAAGGCCATTATTTGAATAGTAAGACATAGCACTAAAACAAAAACAACATGTGCTATGCCTTACATTGTAGAACTATAATTAACCCCACCCTCTTACTCATGACTGCGTATTGAAATAACATAGGGTTGCATTATTTAAAAGAATTACCTAACACAAAAGTCATATATGCAAATAGTCTAATTTTGTCCAATGTTCGTGTTTTAATCTTTTGTTTTGCAACACAATGTTTGCATTCCTTCGTCGTAAATGAGATCTCAGTTCTTCGAGTAACAGATAGCAATCTGTTCGTGATACGCTTTTCGTTCTAGACAGCAGACCGCGTTACTTGTATTGCACTCGATGCCTGGGACACACACAAGAGACCAAATTGATCGCAGCGCAACCTGTCAGAGGTCAAACGATAACGTGATCCAAACAACCTCTGAAGTGAAACGACTGATGATAACTAAAATTAATTCGATAAAACAGGCCGCGATACTTGATTATCATGGAACAAAGCAATGCGGCCAGTTGGAGCGTCCTCTGCTTTTTACGTTAAGCCGAGAAAGGAAACCTTGCTATGTCGCTACTGAGAACTACATTCTCACCACAGGGGTTTGTATCGTTGTTTACAATATACCTGTTAAGCATGTACTATATTTAGTTATTATATATTACATTATGGCAGGTAATTGTAAGCAAATGATACGAGCCCATGTGATTCTCACAATGACTTCACCATGAGTTTATCTTTTAAGGTAAGTTGGATTAACATATGATTTTTTTGGGATATGTCAAAGGAAACTTGAACTAATTCTGTCCCTAGCCAACTTAAATTGTCTACATCAGGGGTGTACAACCTTTTCCGGCCAAAGGCCAGATTGCATCTTCTAAGACCACTCGAGGGTCGCAAACACTAATTTCTTTAATATAATTATTAATATAATTGTTTACGGGCCAGATTTCAGTGCTGTTTTAATTTGCCCCGAGGGCCGGACAGAATACGTTCGCGGCCCTGGGGATGTGCATCCCTGGTCTACACGGTGGAGCCATCAACGTACCCCCATATTTCGTTTGTCTGTAGAACACCATGTAAACACTTGTTTTTCATCAAGTGAGGTCTTTTCTTGCATAAGAATTTTTAAGTGGTTTCATTGCCTTAACCACTCTCTCTATGTACTCAGTCATTTATGGTTCATTTGCTTCTGAAAATATGTGCCGTATGAAACATAAAATTATACTTGTCACAAGAACAGACTAAACTCGTACAAAAATGAAGTTTTGTTATGAAGTTTTGTTAAGACTCATTTTGTCACAAGATTTGTTATGCTTCCTTTTATTGTGCAAGAGTTTCTTCACATTAAACAAACGAACCAACCGTAGAAAAGTCAAAGAAAGAAAACATGAAGCATATCTAGTAAAGAAAAGAAACTTTGACGCCTGCGCCAAACAAATTTCCTGCATTATCTTCCTCTATTTGCTCGAGATCCACATCCAGCGAAATGTATTGACTTTTAATGTTTATTCATACTTATTTACCCCATGAAAATTTTGAATACCACACTATATAACAAATATACACGCTGCTGAGGGAAAATTTTGTGAGCGGTGCCAAAGAAAGGATCCTACACTGAATTTTTAGATGTGGAAAAGAAAAATAAAAAATGTCCGGCCTACATACAGCTTGAATTAAAAATATTCTTGGTCTAATCAAAGGCCTTTGAAATTCAAATACAGATTGAGAAGTAAGAAAATGTCACAATATATGTCACATACGCACACAAACGCACGCACATACATAGGGCGCCAGCAAATTATTATTTTTTTGGGGGGGGGGGAGCAAACATGTTGGCAGCTATTAAATTTTATGCAAGTAGGCCAAAAACATGTTTAGAGATAAAATCCATGGGTGCTGGTGATGGGAAGTCCCCCCCCCCCGCCACTTGCCCCTATCTACGGGCACCCATGCACAGACATATATGTATATTTCCAAGGTCAAGGTTGCGTTTCTATACAGCTAGATAGTCCCTTAATATTTAATTAATAAATGTTGTATAACAAAAGTTATAAGCAATGCAGCCTCTATGTATTTAATAACCTATAAATTTATTGCTGAAAATAATATGAAATTCATGTATTGTTATAAACTCGGATATATCTTCATATCTAAACAGCAAAGGTAGGTAATTCGGGTTGCAACTATCATTTTGCATATATTTGCCGCAGTAATTATGACGCGACCTAGCCCTTGGAAACGCGACCAAGATTTTGGGAAATGAGTCACGCTTAATTTTCGTGAAGCCGGATTTGCGTTGATCTTATTGTGAAACTGGAATTACAATGATTCCTTTTTCAGGATTAGTTTGGAACTGCCATCCTTACAGTCGTGCTATCATTGCTGACGGATGACTATATATATATATATATATATATATATATATATATATATATATATATATATATATAGAGAGAGAGAGAGAGAGAGAGAGAGAGAGAGAGAGAGTAACGTCGCCCTCTTACTAAGAGGGGTGAGTAATTTGGATCTGGCTGGCGTTATTAAGGGAATAACCTCCCTCGATTTTATAGCCCGTGAAAGCGGATAGATAGTATATCAACAGAGAATAAATAACAAAATTTAATCAATAACTATTAATAGCGACAACTCCAACTGAATCTAAGTTATGTCAACAGAATTTAATAGCAGTGTCTAATTTGCATTCATTTCATCATAATAACGCGTGGTGAAAAGAGCGAAATGTCCACGGCTGATTGCATCACCTTTCTCTCGTGACGAGTGTATCACGTCTTCCTATTCTTTAGTCTTCTTATTTTAAAAGCTTCATCTCTTTTCCGGATTTCCCAGTCTTTTATTCTGGAAACGTCATCTCTTTCCGGACTTCCGACTTCCGTCTTCGGACTGTCCTGTCTCTCCCAGAAAGCTGTTTCCTTAAAGGACAACATTACCCCTAAATCTCTATAAGTATCACTTCCTATACCTACATAAAATGTCCTCGCTTACTCTATTCTGAAAAATAACTAGCTCTCCAAACACCACATAAATTCTGACCTAAATCGATGGATTATCACTCTCGCTTCACCGCGTCCGACCATAAATTAACACGTGAGCGGTGTATCTAACATTACCGAATCTCTTTACCTACGCTACTACATGTTCGATTACTATCGCATAAAATTCACAAAATTCTAGCTCACAGCAATCCCTAACCTACAAGATTATTTAAACTTTACAAAATCAGATATAATATGCGATTATCGTTAACTCACGATAATCGGTATCGTCCCAACAAACAAAGGAATTTATTTCATATCACCCTGTGAAATTCTACACATGAAAATTTGGATCGCACGCAGTCCGTCAATTCTATCAATGAACTAGTAACTGTAAATTAAATAGATAAATTGCATAACAACTCTATCATCAACATATTTCCATGAAACTGAATAAAAGATACATAATATGGATCCTAGTCGTATCAAACAAACTGACATAAAACAAACAATCAAAAATAAAAAAATGACATGAAAAATTAAAATTGCGTACCTTAATGCTGTTCACTTTCAGATATTGTGCGTCCTAGCGCTAAAACCTTTCTTTTCTTACAAGACAGCCACCTGGTCCCCTTTTCTTGTTTAACGAGGAAAGCACTATTCTTTTTAGGCGTCCTCGTAGCCAAACTTCTCCTCTGTCAGGAAATTTCGGACTAATGAATTTCGACAAAGGTCGTCACTTTAAATTCACATTACTTCCAAAATGTACTCCTTATTTTTCTTTGACCAATGGTAAGCAGCGGTTCCTGAAGTTTCCCAAAGATAATAATTTTTTTTGGCCAGATTTTGGATAGCCTAGAATCTCTGACCTACGTTGCAATCAACTTCCGTTTGAAAATGATTATTTGACATGGGTTTATATCAAGCAGTTATGGTTTGTAGCTCAAATGTTTACTTTTTCAGGACAGCTTTGCGATGCCCTATTCAAATCACATTAAGTCGTAGATTTTGGCCTTTCAAGTTTAACACTGACAAGGGGGGAGGGAAAGAAGAAAAGTTACCCTTCACAAAGACTTTTCTGGGTTAATATGATACAATTTTAATGCTCAGTGCATTCAGAGGGAGAGAGAGAGAAAGAAATAGAAAGAGAGAAAAAATACACATAATATGGCGAATGACAGTCCTTTCAAGTGCAAAACTAGTATCTAATTAGTCTGAGCGCTTTCGACTCTAATGAGTCTTTTTCAAAGGTATATACAAAACATAGACAAGACAAATAAATAAAACATAAAATCCGTTGTGTTTGCAAGACTTTACATGACTTTTGCTACAAGAAACTCATTATATTTCGTCGAGGAAATGATGCCAGAGAGTGCGATGATGCTTTTGACGAAGTAAGGCATTGGTTTCATTGCGTAAAGTTTTGAGTGTTTTCTGTACTGGTTGAGACAGCGTCTCCATTCTACTAGATTCAGCAATCATCTAAATACAATAAGTAATAAACTGGAACGTATACACGACATAAAATATAGAACTGAAAGGGTGTTAGATCACACCAAAGGTAGATCGTACCATACGAGGTTGATCGTATAAAGAATACAAATCATATGGCGAATAACAGTCCATTCAAGTGCACTGGATCCGGCAAGGGATCACGTGTGTCAGGGATCGATTAAGATAAATGTAATAAACTGACAACGAACAGTGCAAAACTAGTATCTAACTAGGCTACTACAGGTTTTTTTCGTGTAGTAGTAACCTACCAGAGACCAAACAATCTGAAGGACATCCTAGTCAGGGCGAAGCTAACGCCAATCACTAATAAAGACCGTTCTAGCCAGTCTGGCCCCTGTGGCGAGAAAAGGTGCAAAACCTGTCAACATATGATAGAGACCAGGACATTTTCTTGCACAGTGACTAGCGAAAAACTAAACATACATGGTCCAAACAAAACGTGCAAACAGAGATTGAAGTTTATCTCATCACATGTAAAATCTGTTGCCTTCAATATTTAGGAGAAACTGAAAAGCTACACAAAAGGATCAACCTTTATAGATATGACTGGATGACAAAGAAGCTGTACAGAAGTCCTGTCGCACAACACTTTTCCTCCCCATGCCACATTTTCAGTGATATAACACTTATTGCAATTGCTCACAACCCCAACTGGAGTTCCCAAGCCAGGAAAGAAAAGGAATGTTACTGGATACGCCGCCTTAAAATACTGAAACCAGGCGGTTTAAACCAAGAAGACTAGAAAAAGACAGCTATGCACAAATAAAATTATCTTTTTCAACCGACAAAATTTTCTTTTGAATAATTCTATAAATTTTCTTAATAGCCTATACTTACTACTATAACAATGAAATATCCAGAACATAATTTGCGCTTGCATAAATTTACATAAAACAACATATGTCGTTATGGCTCATCGATTTCTAGGTCAATAACAATATCTTCCAGCAATCGCAACAAGTTGAAATAAACTAGTTGAAACATAATAAATTTAAAGGTTAATTCCTGTAGAAACAGCCATGTAAAGTTTTGCAAACACAACGGTTTTGTGTTTTATTTATTTGTCTTGTCTATGTTTTGTATTTGCCCTTGAAAAAGACTCATTAAGAGTCGAAAGCGCTCAGTCTACTTAGATACTAGTTTATATATAAATGACTTTAGCCTTCTGATATTCTGCCATTTTTTACTACATTTGTAGAATTTCAAAGGTCTGTTATCTGATTTGTACGGAAAAAAATAATATTTGTTGAACATTATCTTCAGACAAAGGAAAAATAAGATTCTTAGAGACAAAAACAGCCACCCCACCCCCACGAAAATTAATTGATCACTATCCTAACATGAATTGTGTCGTTTCTGCTATGCATCTAGGTTATATCCATAAAACAACGATCGCTATGATTGTGCGTCCTTTGGTATGGTTCCTGTATATGTAGGGTCATCATCATGTCAGGCAGAAATGGGTCTGTCTGCTGACAACAGTAAACATCAAGTGTCTGAAAAGTCGTCGGTGTGTTAGATGCGGGACTCTGCAAACTTTATGGTTGAATTGCCATAATGTACATCATTAACCCGCATCTTGTACATTGGTAACACAATGTGTGCCAGTCTTTAACCAGTTTGGCTGTGACTGTATCCATCCATTGCCTTGTCTGTTTGTCATGCATATCGAATCATCGTCATATACATATTGCCAAATCTATTTATAAATGGCTTTAGCCTTTCTTAATTTATTATTATATAAAAATTGTTTTTTTCTTAGAGCCTTAAAGATTCTTTTCCCAAAAGGAGAAATGGACACGCAAAAAAGAGAACATAGGAATCGAAAGACAGAAAGTACGAAAGTATATGATGTGCATCCGTCTGCAGCCACTGGTGTATATTTTAAGAGCTCAGTCATTACGCATTCATAATTCCTATGTTTCTTTATAGCTTTATTTTTCAATCTTGCTGATTATAAAAATACCAACACCGATAATTTTACTCAAATGTCATCCCTCAGAATTGACAGTCTACGTTATCATGATTCGTTTACCAGTCTGACAGACTAAATTATCAAGGTTTATTTACCAGATCGTCAAATTACGTTATCATGATTCGTTTACCAAAATGACAGACTAAGTTATCAAAGTTCATTTACAACAATGATAGACTATAGTATCATGGTTTATTTACCAAGGTGACGGACTAAATTAACAAGATGCATCTACCAAACTGGCAGACTAGTATTACGTATATTTAACTTGCATTGTTTGTTGGTTTTCACATTATTTATTCACTTGAAATACAATCTAAAATAATATTCTTAGAAATAGGGACTTGGATTTATAGTGAAATTCAAACAAGGCTAAATTATTTGTTATTATTATTATTATTATTATTCAATGAAAAGATTGTTGGCACATAATTACTATTCAGGCCATCACGGGCACATCAACAGTTCTAGCATTTAATTTATTTTTGAATACCACTAACGTTTATTCGGAACTTGAATCATTAGGACTTGTGTTAAAAATTCTATGATTATTTGGGATTTAATTCGCAATACCTTAAGTTATTTTTTTTTTTTCATTTTCACTTTGTATGTTATGAAAATAAATCATTTGTTTAATTTTACAAAACTTGTTGCTTTTTCCTTCTTTTCTGTTACTTTGTTTAGTTTATCATGGTTCATTTACCAACAAGACAGACTACGTTTTCATGATTAATTTACTAAAACAACAGATTACTTTATCGTGACTCATTTACCAAACTGACAGACTACGACGATATCATGTTTCATTTACCAAGCGGACAGACCCCGTTATCATGATTGATTGACCAATATCGAGTATTATTTATTTTGAAGACAGTGAAATTTATAATTTTTAGAAGAAATAGATTCCTATTGCAATTGTGTCATTGTCCAAATATATCGTTTATCTTCAATAATATAGTTTTGAGCAATTTTATAAACATTCTTTTGGCTGGCAGCTCGCGACCATTCAAGATGGCAAGAACATAAAATTATCCATCAGGAACGTCATGTCATATTATCACTTACGAAAAATAGGTAAACCACACTGACTTGAATGTGACTGAATTTATAAGCATTTAAAAAAAAAAAATCCTGATTAATGTTCAACACAGTTATGCATATTGTACAGGGAAAATTGACAAGATTTTCATACCAACATTGAATTTAAAATATTTTACAAATTGTCCCTCTTTATTTGTTTTGTATGCCTTGATTGGGGATATTTTTTCAACCTCGTTACATTTTGTGCTGCCTATTTGCTTCAGGTTGGAGATGTTTATTTTCCTGAGGATTTTGGTAGGTTTCTGACTTGACAATTATTGCAAGCCAGCTTTTTTCGGCACACACACACACACATACATACACACATACTTGTTTCAAAAAGACCTTCTAAACGATAGTTCCATATTTCTATATGCCTGATTGTATGTATTAAGAAATGCGTTAGTTAATGCAGGATTTGTCTTTTATTTGTTGACTTTTAGTTCTTTGTTGTGCTTGATGATCTTGTATTATCTTTGATTTAATTTATCTGATGTAATCACTTTTGATGAGGAAATAAAACCACACACACACACACACACACACACACACACACACACACACACATATCCCCTTGTGAATTATGTAAGAACATGCAACCTGAAATTGTAAATTAGGTAGGGTTCCCACATTAATAAATCCTAATTTTGCCTCTAACCCCACAAGGGCTGGCTAATTGGTGTGAATTTGCGATACGTACATACATCATTTGTTTGGTATTCTTTACATAAAAAATGGTTGCCACAAGTATACGCGGTAATGCATTGTAATATTGGTAATATGTTGACACCTTTTTATACTATTTAGCCACAAGCTCACATGCTTTGCATTTCTATGTCACCCTGTTGATAATGGCCAAGTCAGGATGGCCATGATTACGGACATTTTAGAAAATTATGTCTTTTTCAATGGTTTTGTGGATTGTGCAGTTTTATAGATGTTTTTAACTATTTTTAAATTTGTGGAATTTCTTTACACTTTACTTAATTTTCCAATCGCTTTCTGTCAATAAATTCTAATAGTTCCGATTTTGATGGTTAGATTAGAATTTATGATAGTATACTAGATATAGGAAAAAAAAATTATTATTGCACGTATAAAATCAACATTTTTATGGCTGAACGTGCATAATACTCTCATTCTTAAAAATGGATTTTGCTCGCTGCTAAATTTTGGCTGCCATTCTTGCTCGTTTAGCACTGCCTGAGGCGTGTGTAATTAAATGTCAAACTGAACAGCTGTTGCCGCAGGGTGTAAACCGGTAAACTAATGAACGGACACGGCGTGGAGTGGGGCTTCTGGCTACGTCAACGTCAAAACATCTAAGCTGGAAAGGTTATCAGTCTAGCGTATTGGTTTAAAAGCTTCCAGCTATAGGGCATAAACAATGGCATAAACATGCCATCAGAACCATTTCAGACGCTATATAAATAGCCAAGAGCGCTGACTAAATATTAGGCCCGAGGGATACAAGCAGAGAAAGAGTGACTTAAGATTAAATGACTTCATTATTAATGTATTTCATTCGCATTATATTGCTTTGACTTGAATTTTCAATACGTGGGAGATTACATGGAAAAGAACACGTTTACACCATGGATGCACTTCCCACCACCACCACAAACCCACTTCAATCTAATTGTTAAAAGTAGACATGAATGCAAGAAATATATCCTCTCACGTCAAAGGGACATACCGGTCCAGGCGCTCTGCGCTGGAATCGAAACCGGAACTTGTGAAGTTTGTGGTCGAGCGGCATATGCTTGTTACGATGCAGCTCGGTAAAACCAGGTCAGACCGGAATTTCCCTTCCCGCTGTGTAACACACTGAACCCAGAACGGGTTACACCTAGCAAAAGTAACTATATTGCAACAGGCACGCATTGGAATAATAACAAAGGCAGCCTAACCTGGGTAGACGAAGCCCGGTAAAATTGAGCTGAATTCTCTGTAAAACTCAGGTTTCCAAAGGGAAGTTTAGTGTGAATATCGAATTGTCTTGCATCTGGCGTATATGTGCCATGGATACGAGTCAAGTTCACCAAACTTTACCGAGGTAGAGAGGCTAGATTATATTAATGTGGATTGACTTCTCTGTATTTTAGTTTTAATCTGATATTACATATGGGAGTTGGGGGTGATATATTAAGCGTGCATTGGCTAGCCATTAAGCATGTGTATTTTCACAAACCGAGGAGAGACTATAATCTTTTATGTTAAAGATAGCAAAAACCCAAAATGTTTTTAAATTATGCAATGCTGACTTTAAAATTTGCATATGTATATGTGAGTTGGTAAATATTTAAAGGATAAGACGTTTTCACCCCACCCCGCAACACTGTGGTATTAAGACACGTATCTCAATGGCTCGCGAAGACGCATGTCAAGCGACCGTTCGTGAGGAGTGGGGGTACCGACTGTGATTTTGATTTGAGCATGGATATTTTTTCCTTTTATTCGAAGAATACAAAAAAAACCCCACTAAAATAACGTATAATATGTTCTTTAGTTAAATAAATAAGCGCGATTTTTTTCAAGCTATTCATTCTTAAATAATTAAGACGGAGTTCATAACATATACCAAGATTTGCTGATGTTCACAAATAGTTATTTGATATGAGTTCCAAAAGGAATAGAAAATTTCAAAATATGACACCGGTTGGTTGGCCAGCGTATATTATCGTTTATATTCACAGTTCACTGCTCGGGGAATATATAGGGCAATATGCAGGTGTTCCCACAACTTGGTTTCATTGTTCAGAATCGTTCATCTAAGGTATATATCTTTCCCTTCGGCATCGTTTAACAGTCTAAGCGTCCCACATCCTAAACATTGTTATATGATGAGGGGGAAGAAATTAACAGCTGTAGTCCCAATTTTGTACAACATTGTACTGGCCATGAAACAAAGGATCAAATGAGCCAGATGACACGTAGACATCTTAAATTCACTGACAGGCTTTAAGTGCCACTTGTATAAATGTCACCTGGCGTCAGTTAGAAAGGACAGCCTAAGATATAGTTTTTATAAGGCGAAGGAGATCAGTGATTCGGGAAAATGGACACAATTAAAAACAAACTGTCGCCGAGATTGCTAGACTTAAATTCCTACAATTCAGTAAAATACTCGTGTTTTCCAAAGTGACATTGTTTCGATAAACATAACACACATATGAAACATGTTTTGAATTTTCTATGTTTGTTTTAGAAATCTGAATGTATCCCAGATTTGACGAAAATTGCATATCGCCAGACATATAGACTTTCTGAAAGATAATGAAATTCATTGTTATTCTAAATCTTGTCCGAAACAAAAGTTGTTTTAGGAGTAAAGTGGACAAGTGTGAAATTTTGCAATAGGTATGGAAATATTAAATGTCAATACATGCTTGATCTGCGGTGTTTGTTTGATGTCGCCAAATAACATCTAACGAATATTTACACTTGCTGTATATAATGCATATCTAAAATAAAGACAGGGAATTTAATTTCACTATAACGCTTTTACATCGTGGATAGCAAAAATTCGTGGCAATCAAAACCCGACAGATCAAGTCGGTACTGTATGCCCATTTTTGCATGTCGCATTTAATAACCTAACCTACATAATGATGTTTTTTCCGGACACATCATAACGAATGTCTTAGGCATATAATTTACTCAAATACTATGTGGACAAGATAATTTCGTCCTATTATTGAAACAAATCCTTTAAATGTTTGTACCTATTGCTTAATGTATTTATAATTCTAACCACTGTAACTCCAACCTATGTAGCGCCCAAACGTTCATACCCGATTTCCATATTTACTTGTATGCGTTTTTGTAAGGTATATCAACACCTTTTATATGAATAATGTAATAAATCACACGTGAGGCACATAAATGTTTTCAAGATATTACTTCCAAGGATATAATTTTGTAATGGTGCAAAAATTTTGTTGATAATTTCGCAGTACATTCGGTCTTGGTCAGCGTGAGACGTAACCATTAAGATTGACGTATGGGTTGGACTGGCAATAAATTGGTGACTGCGAAGGATGGGATATGCTCTGCATAGAGCATGAACTGAATTTTAATTAGAGTCCGTTCCATAACCGTCAGACAGATAGAAGAGGCCAACGTTAACATGAGGTCAATAGCGGAAAATGACAGTTGAGACAAACAAGAACAAAATTTTGGGGAAATATTAGGTCAGTTCAAACAGTTGCCGTAAAATGACATTTTTCCAGAACATTTATTAATAAAGGCGGACTAGGGATGACTATTTTGAATTTGATGAGAATGTGAAAATGTTTTTGAAAATAATAAATTGGCTAAGCTTAGTGTGTGTGTGTGTGTGTGTGTGTGTGTGTGTGTGTTCCAAGACGGAATTAAAAGTTTTTAAGAAATTCCTCAATGAAATTAGTCATTCAGAGATCTGGGGGAAGCCAGAGTTTAGCTCTGATGAAAATTAAAAAAATAATTTCTCTCGTTAAACAAATCGTACAAGGGACAGTGGGTATGAAAATCTGAGAGACTTGGAACCAGAGAAGAAACAGGGAATTCTCTGATGACAAGTAAGCGGGGGCTCTGGAAGGCACTTAGGTATTGTCTCAGTTGCATACATGTTCATTGATTTAATTTGTAATATTTTGCTGAATTTATTCGTTTTAAATTCATGCTTAAATTTTCCTTGCGTTCAGAAGTTCATTGTTTGCCTTCATTTATCTTGAGTGTTATTTGCCTCATGTATTCTAGGATTCACACAATATTTGATTGATATGAATGTGTTCGTATTTAGCGGTTGCTATATAGTACATATTTCATGCATTACTCAAATACGAATTGTGAGAACAAGTTTATCTGTGTTAAATGATGTGCAACATCAATTTTACCGTGTCTATGTCAGTGAATCGCTAATTAGCAAAGTAACGTAGTTAGGACAAGGATTGAGTTCCAATAATTCTTTTGTGTAATAAAGTCGTGAATTCTTTTCAAATGAAAATCAATTGTGTCAGTATTACAATCTTGTGCTGACGGACATAGCTACGTAGTAATTTATAGCCCACAGAGGGGTGTAATAGTTTGCTAGGGGGTCTAACGTATTTAGGTCAGGTATTCTATTTTTTTTTAAAACCCAACAAATAAAAAATAAAAAATAGCCAACAACAACAAGAAACAAACAATATAGCTCAATACCTGTACTACACAGTGGAAAGGAGCGTAGATGACCTGATAAGCTAGACGAAGAGAGCGAGAGAAGGAAAAGAAATACAGCAACACCGACCTATCAACAACAGTGAGTTGGAAAAGACCAGAAGCAACCAGGTGTTGACATGCTGTCAATTTAAATTCATGATTTATCGGTGTAACTGAACGGCGAATCGAATTTCGCATAAATTTTGTTACTGTTTCTAAGAGAAAGTGATTCGTTCTAATGTCATGTTCAATTTCATTTTGTTTATGTCATTGATGAAATTGTCATAATTTAAATATAGGGGCTATTGTTCTATTTTATATTTCTGCTCAGCTCTCTGTTATTCCATCCATTACTTTCATTTTTTTTTTTAAATTTTATTGTTTACTCTACCCGGGCAATAACATCATGGTCGATCATCTCCTCGATAATGATAACCAAAGCACCATAAGGAGTGGGAAGATGACACATCTCTTCCCACCTCTGACAAACCCCCGTGATTTAACGTAATATCCATATTATAGCACATCTAATAACCAAATATAATATGTGTGTATGAATTAAAATTGGGAAGGAAAATAAGTTGCGATTAAGAATAAATAATTGTTTATCTTAAATTGGATACTTTTTATTTTGTTAATTATTTATTCTGAATTATGACCATTTTCCATGAATGACTTTATTAGTTATGTAATAAAGAATTTTAAAGAAACGTATGCCCATTAATTAAATTTGCTTGTGGACAACACCGAAAACGTTTGGCAAATATCTCGAAAAAAAGTAGCGATAGTTGTAAAGTGTCCGAAATACTGCTAGAGCATACACACACATGTACATTGAACTGTTGTCTTTTCGTGGAAGTTTTTTCTCACCATTTAGTTAAACAATATTATTTCATTGCAGTATGTCAGAAAAACCCTCAACTTGGCAAAACTAAATTTAAATCGAGATGACCAAAAATCGATTAATTTACCTAAATACATGTACATAGCATTTTTACCTAAGCTAAACATGGTTTGCCTAAGCGCACCTCCGCGACTCTTTAAGCTCGGCAGAAGGCGAAACTATATGTAGATGAATGTTACTTTCTAAAATTTGGACATAATTTACATCAAAGTGATTCTGATTTTCATTTTTTTTGTGTGCCAATAATAAACGTTTATTTTTTAATTCACTGGCAGATTTAAATTTATTTCACGTTTAGTTCTTGCTCTGTGGATAATACCACCAGCGCTACTATTCAAACGAAGTGACACCACAACCACTACCTCTTCCACCAACACTATTACAAATAAAAGTTCCCAAGCACCGTGGAATCACTTTAAAAATGTAAGCAGTGGTAGATGATTGCATAAATTTGACAGGTACGATTTCAAAAGAAGAATTTTTTCTCACCTGCGGCATGCGTGTATGTTTCTAATAGCAATATAATAGCATTTTTTTTACTTCCTTTGAATTTGGAATTTTAAACAAAGCCTGAATTTCGATGCAGCAAGTAAAGCAGCAAGAGTTACAGCGATATTTCATCAGAAAATAAATAAATACTAGGCACAAGAGAGAGAGAGGGAGAGAGAACTCTACACTATCAGTATAAGGGAAACAACTCGCATATCATACTCCAGTACTATGGTGCAAGAATTCATTTGCTTCCCTTTAGCAATATTGTTCTCCCCATCTGTCAATAGCAGAAAATGTTACTTATAGGAAATGTATGCAAGAGAATGATCCTTCTAATAGTTATCATTTTTGCAAGTTAATGAGTATTTAAAATGTTCATAATAAGTTTCCTCCAAATTACGAATCCCCATAAAGTCTTACGAATCCCCATAAAAGTCTTACGAAAAGTCTTACTTTTATGACCAACATGTTGAAAATCGTTTGCAGGGATAGGCTCTCTAATTAAAATCAGATCTCCATTATTATACATGAAGGACAGCGGAGATCTGATTTTAATCAGATTGCAGAGGCAGGACTAGTTTGAATCGTGAGTCGGTTACCTATGGTTGAAGACTTTTGGGTGACATTCAGTCACGTGCAATGCTCTATTGCACGAATAACTTGCCTTATCATGAGATACACAGTTTCACCTATAATTTTGTCTGCTTAATTTTTTTTTTATTTAAACCCCCCCCCCCCCCCATAAATCATTCGTACATATATCTGCGGAGCTAATGAATTATACCTGCTGGAAAATCTCCCTACTTTCCCGTTCTGCAATTTAATACTGTAATACTACCTCTTTTGATCGATCAGTCAGACGTTGGGTCTCTGAATAACTTTGGTTTCAAACCAGATTATGTCCTTGATGCTTTAGTGGCATTTTAAATACATTATTGGCTATATCATGCCCAGGAACGGGAGCTAAGTGCCTTTAACGAGGACACATTGAGACAACCGACCCGGGCTTGTCTGGGCGGTTATCGAACCCGTGACCCCATGGATCACGAGTTTGACGATCTATCAGCTGAGGTGCTGTGACTTCCTTGAAAACTGAGCGATGTGTGTTCGAAACCAAATCAGTTTATTAAACTACTTTGAACTGGTCGTATTTCTTGTGAAATGTCACTTTCCGTTCGATTCACCACGCAGATATTGCTAAAAATCCACGCGTTTTCAGCAGTTAATGAGGATGATAAAAATTTACGAAATCAGTTAGGATGTCGGTAGATTAGCACAAAAATAAAAGTAATTTTGATTTTCACGGCATTTCTCTGTAATTCACCATTTACCTGTTTTTATGTATGTATGTATGTATGTATGTATGTATGTATGTATGTATGTATGTATTCAATATTAATTTTTTGTAATATATTTTTAATTATGTTGTCATGAAAAAAGAAAACATATGCTGTTAATATCATTAAATTCTTAACAAGATTACTCGGGAATTTTCGTACATTTGTTACTGATGAAAACTACTCACGTAGCGGCACAGTGAAAACTATTGTGTTACCTACCACCAGTAAACAAGTACCGCGTTAAACTGGTATACCGGCAATACCGTCCACCTCTAACCTATGGTTTTCTTCTAAATATTCCTTTAAAAAAAAAAAAAAAATCATACTCCCCCAAACTAGCTCCAAATATTTTATCATGAAGGAAAGGATAATTCAACAAACGAAGAAGTTAAATATTTTTTAATTTACGAGTAACTGGCTACGTCATCTATATACAATCTTAATACACTCACAGTAACGTTCGTTGAAACAAAACTAATGCAAACCAGTTATGAGTAACTCAGCCAAATCAGTGAAATTTAAAAATGAGAAAACCTAATCAAGTTCTTAAAACCTCGTGATGTTAGTCATAGAAATGTAAATTTTTAAGAAAGCAATCATTCCATGCCTCTTAAAGGAATATATATGCGAATAACCAACTGAAAATAATGAAATTACGGTTTCGTAACAAACACCTCAGCAGGGAGGAAACGTAGTGATGCGCTCAACCATGTACTGGCCTAGGTTGTAGTTTCCACTTTGGATTAATATCTAGTCTTTACATGAGACAAGCTTAAAAAAAATACAAACATATATGTTTTGACCCCGACGTGATTCGAACACGCAACCTTCTGATCTGGAGTCAGACGCGCTACCGTTGCGCCACGAGGTCTTATTGATCACATTTTCTGCCAGACAATATACCTGCAGTAAGTGTATCAGAGTTTATTTTAAGCCTATGCATGCAGATTACGTAAACTTCGCTCACTACGTCTTTTCTCTTTAGCTAGCTTTAAAGAAGTGGACCCTCTGGGACAAAGGGAGGTGGGTGGGTGGAGGCGCTAATTAGCCCACTCCCACAATATTGGCTACACAGAATCAGAACGTTTGTTAAAGTTTTCTTTACCGTTATAAGGTTAGCACTATTTCCTGATAACACTCAAAATGCAGGAATTTCGCCTCCCCCCATTCGTCCCCACCAGGGGTTCCACCCCAGAGCTCTTGACTACGAACTCATTGAGTCCGTCAGATCAGTTAGTGGTATTTATCATGATGCAGCAAATTCTATGAAAACATTTAACGGAAAGAAAATTTGGCAGTTAACTTTTCCAATAAAACTTCCTTAAAAAAACACCATCTTGGTTTGACAATGTCGTATAGCTATTACAAGTAAGCCCTAAGATGGCGAAGAAAATTCAGAATGCATGTACAATTGAATCAACATAAAGATTAGCATTTTGATATCTAGAAATATGAATTAATCTATTTCAGGAAACAAGTGAAAGCAATATGAATTATAAAAATAAAATAGACAAATACGTAAGTAAAATTTATGAAACTTTTTTGTTACATTTTATTGAGCTCAGTAATTTACGCATAAGTCAGTATCCCTTCCGCAGCTTGGTATGACCATTTTTTTCAGAATTATTGAATTTTTCTCGTTCTTCTTACCATCTGCAAGAAAATTAAAATCTTACTATAAAACTTTGATACAATAATCTGAGTAAACTAAAGTATGAAAAAGCCGTGGTAGTATATATTTTATGGACATTGTACCAATATCAATAGTATTAAATAATATATTAGCCATTGGCTTATTGTGCAGAGAAGTGGTCAGCAACTATCATTACTTTAATTCTAAATAAAGGTTATGCAAATGAACCTTCAAATTATCGATACATTATTTTATTACCCCCCCCCCCCGTAATAATAGAGACATTAGTTTATTATATGTAGTAGGCAAACATTTTTCACATCGATTCCACAAACTTGGATAAGCGAGTGGGTGGTAAAAAGAATGGATCATTTGGCGAAGAAGAAACCGTGTTATAAAATTATTTATGAAAACATACGGATAGGTTGTTTACCGGTGGAGCATTTATCCATGATGAACAAGCCTTTACTATAATTAATAAAAGTATTAGTTGAGAAAATGTTATAAGTTTTAGGGCAATTTAAAATGATGCAAAGGCCTGTGTTGAGTTAAAATTTTATACGTGACGTGTTTGATTGCCTTCTGGATGTATGCCAAGGTTGCGTTTTATCGCCTTTCTTTTTTCTTAGCAATTTGCAAACCGTCTTTGCAATAGGGAAGTTTCTAAAGAAACAGTTGAATTATTTTTACTGTTGTACGTAGGCGATGAAATTATTATTGCTCAAACTCTGAATAAAAATACAAAATATTCTCAAAAGCCTGCATCAGTGCTGCATAAAGTGGAAATTAAAAACGAATAGTGAAAAATAAGGTTGACTGTATTTCATACAGATGGTTAACTCAGACGTTGTAAAAGTGGTTCTCAGGTTCTGCATTGGTAAAAACTGAACCATATTATAACTATCAAGGATGCTTATTTTCTTAACAAATCTCATGGTACATGTGTCGAAGATCTTTATCTCAGCAAATTGAAGGCTATGCATAGTGTGTGTGTGTGTGTGTGTGTGTGTGAGAGAGAGAGAGAGAGAGAGAGAGAGAGAGAGAGAGAGAGAGAGATTTGGATTTTTAATGTAGCTAGAACAATTTTTTTTTCCAGTTATATCGCTACGATGTCTGCATTGTGGCAGCTTATAGTGATGTCTAATACTGGGGCATCATGCCGTACACATGTAGCATGATGTCCCACCCAATTACATTATCCTGACACCAGGCTGACCAGTCATAACACTAACGTCTTACTGCTATCGCGCAAAGCGAGGCAGCTGTTAATACCAGTTTTACAAGTCTTTGGTATGACTCGACCAGGGTTCGAACTCGCGACATCCCGCATCTGAGGCGGACGCTCTAACCACTCGGACTTTGGAGAGGTCAATGTATTGCACTTGCAGACTCTAATAAATTGACTTGTCAAAGATAGTTTTAATGCAAGCAACAGATTTCAAGCTGGTATTGTTAGAATTGTTGCTAATATAACTTGTGAGATTTCTTTAACAGGTGTGTTTGGAAATAAAAGGCACTTGTCGATAATAATCAGACACTTGGATTACTTTTATTTTATTTCATTCCTATTCCTCTCATATATATATATATATATATATATATATATATATATATATATATATATATATATATATATATATATATATATATATATACATGTACTATTTACATTATATTATATCTCTTACATATTTGAACTAAGATCATCGAATACTGAGCGTAATCTCCGATCGACGACAAACAACGATCTCCAGATTCCTTGGTCAAAAACCAATCATTACAAAAGCTCATTTTCTGTATCAGCACCTACTGTATGGAATTCCTTACCAATGAGGATGCCTAATTCAACTTCCCTTGCTTCTTTCAAAATATCATTTAAGAAATTCCTTCTAGACCAGCTGGAATGACATATTAAAAGCTCTGAATAGAAAACTTTAAAATCATATCCATAATTGATATATATTTGTATGTTTCCCAGTATAGTCATTCATGTCAAATATGCACGAATGAGTGTGCGACGATACATGGTTATGTGCACGAACTTCTATTTTTATTTTTTTATTACAAAAAACTGAGGACCACATGGCAGATGGGTCAGCCATGACCAAATGTGTTATCCTCGTTAAATATAGTCTATTATTATCATTATTGTTTACATATATATGTACAGTTACTGTTTACATATATGTCTACATGTACTGTTTACATAGATATCTACATGTACTGTTTACATATATATCTACTTGCACTATTTACATATATATATCTACATGTATTATTTACATATATATCTATATGTACTATTTATATATATCTACATGTACTATTTACATATAAATCTACCTGTACTGTTTGCATATATCTTTTTTGATAACTTTAATTATCTGCATATGGTTTTATTGTGCAAGGAAAAATAAAAAAGAAAAAGAAAACAGAACTTTTTTATTTGTAAAAGAAATATTATGTGATTTCCTTAAAAAAAATCCCACATTTGAATGGGGTAAGCTCAAATCTTCCAAGGGCAAGTACAATTTTCCAGGCAGCTGCATTTTTGTAAAATTTGTAAAAAGCCCTATCCATTTTGTGTTTCTAACTGCATTCACTTTTTATTTACTGATGATGTGTAAATGCGTATAATTTTTTCATGGAACTATGCACTAATTTGAGTGGTGTTTTTCAACGTCTAGACAAAAGGATATAAAGAGTTAAACATCACTTTGTACTTGAGTTACCTCCCTTGCATTAACATGTACGTCATAGCGAACAGGAGGTAATATCCACATAGGCAACAACCGCAAGTTACTTTTCATTTGCCATTATTTACATACCCTCCATAATTTATGTCATTTTGCAAATATGTCCTTGGTATATCCAAGTATATTCCTAATACATTAATACATAATGAATTAGGAAGACCTGGTACATGCAAAATTTAAGGTACAAGCGTATTTTGAAATATTAGTTTTGAATCCTCAAAGTGACAAAAGATATATTTCCTAAACAATGTTACAAATCATAGAACATTGTGACTGCTCGGCTAAAAATGCTATACAGCTTTTATTCATGTGTTAATTTTGCAATGTTTAATGTATTCAGGTGATCAAAGACCAAAATATATTTCTTACAATGTTTATTTTGGTGTATGTCTGTAGATTGCATCTGACAGTGGTTCCCAACCTTTCTTGGCTGTGACCCTGAAAAATAGTTTCTGAGCCTCACGACCCCGCTTCCACGTTTTGGTAAGTTTTGCACCCCGTCCCCCCAAAGTCCTGGCGACCCTCCGCGAGCCTCCAGAACGTCCTCTAATTTGGGTCGCGACCTGGGGGATGGGAACCACTGCAATAAATAATAGCAAACAAACTCAAATAAACCAGGGACAATAAAACAGCACTGCGCATACCAGCAATGTTTCTTTTGCTTTAAATCAAATCGCAGAGTTGTTGTTGTTGTTGTTGTTGTAGGGTTTAACCCCATTTTTCAGCAGACGATAGGCTATACATGGTGGCCAGTATTAATGGTGGAGGAAGAACCCGGAAAAACCCAGGAGAGAACCACCGACCCACGAGAAGCTATTGGCAAGCTTTCCCACATACCCACATTGGCTGAATCCGAGACTCGAACCCATGCAGACAGAGGTGAGATGGTGTGATCCTTAACGGACAGCGCTTTAGACCACTCGGCCACTCGGGGCCCCAAAAATCGCAGAGTATTTCAGCGTATACTGTATAGAGGTGCAGACTGCATAATTAATTATAAAAAATATCGCAGAAACTGATTATGAAACAAAAACAAACGAGATTCACTAATAATGATGAAAATACAGACGAAGACGGCAAAGTCTGTCCAAGTACCATAAAAGACAATACATCCGAATTTACCGCTACTGTCATTCAAGGAGCATGAGGTTATAAAAAATATCCAAAGGTATTTCATTCTTCATGACTCTTTTGTGATTGTCAAGACCTTAGTAGAACAAACGACCCAGATCAAGAGTTATTAATACCATATAATGATGAAAAATACATCTTTTCCAGAAATTATATTATAGCTGATAGATTTGTAAATAAAGGCGAAGGCAAAAAAGTTTGAGTTACAAGAAGATATTGTTATCGGTTTAATTAACAATCCTTTGAACAACTTGTAGAAAATCTAAATTATGATAAATTCAAAGACACAAAAAAAAAACATTTTGGAGAGCAATGCGTGAGCAGAGAGAAAATCTGAACTTCAACGCATAAACATGGAAACATAATGTTTAAGGAAAGATATTTTCCTTTAACTTTTTTAACGAAACTATATAATACCTCCAATGTAAATTCAAACCTTATTGAAGAATGAATTATTCAATGATACAATGAAACAGTTTGTAATAAACCGGTCTCCTAGCATGACGGCAGAGCAGGTAATCGTCACGTAACCGGTAACGGCAGTACACGCATGATAAGAACGAACGATGTTTCTTAGCAAGACAAAATCGAGTTGAATCAAGCAATAGAGATAAACCCATGCTAATGAGGAGGTTGTGCTGATATCAAATGATCATCTGGGCTGCAGTCAATCAACCAAACTTTTGTTATATCTCCTTCATACGACGCTTGATCTTGGGAATACAAAGTCGATGAAGGTTCTCTTTACAAGCCAGCAGAGGGTTTCGATAATGTGTCATATCCAAATGTTGTAGTCTAAACCAAGGCTCACAGCACACCCTCAACGCTCATTTGATGAGACTTGCATGAGGCGAATCTGGTCGTGAGACCCCAGTGTACGCCAAGCATATCACTCACTTTAGCCAAGGCACGATGGTTTAATGTCGTCTTTTCCAGTCTTTACTGGAAGATAGGGATATTGTCGGTCCCTACGATTCTCCGTGCTTATCATGTTGGATTGAAAGCACTGCCTTAGACTGGATTTTGCATCGCCGCCTTTCACGACGTATCATAGAGAATGGATGCCTTTTTTGTTGTCCGCTGGTGGAAAATGATAATTATAAGCTAGATGCATCTTTAGAGCCACATAACCGTCTGATCTGAACATGAGCATTAAAAAAGCCCACCCTGCATGTCGAAGTTAAGGTTTAAAAAGAAAACATGCAAGAAAACAAACAAAACCAAACAACAAAACAAAAAGCAAGCAAAGGAAACTGTTTTATATAAGCTTCAGAGAGGTTCTTGCTAACATATTGAATTTATCTGAGTTGAACCATGTCAAAATAAACCCTAATTTATACTTAGGAAACAAGGTGAGAAATCTGAATCTATTCGTGTCACATTTGGCAAGCAAGTCAGAGAGGTTCTTATCGTGACCTATATCTCTATTCGTGTCACATTTGGCAAGCAAGTCAGAGAGGTTCTTATCTTGACCTATATCTATTCGTGTCACATTTGGCAAGCAAGTCAGAGAGGTTCTTATCGTGACCTATATATATTCGTGTCACATTTGGCAAGCAAGTCAGAGAGGTTCTTATCGTGACCTATATCCCTCTACCGTGATGCCTGAATGTGTCAGAGATCATATAGCTGGAGTCTTTGACGATTTTTGAATTTAATACGATGGATTAAGAAAGTGGACTGATGCTTATGAAACAGGTGACAAAGCACGTGCCCGTGCAGTTAGTCTTTAGGTTAAAGGAATCATTAGACTTCTTAATCTCCTTGTCTGTTAAGGCCTACCATATGTCGTTTCGCCAAACATTCTATGTCGACCGAATAATAAAATCCAAGACCAGTAGTCTGTTCTTTCATCCACTCAAGGAAAGTCGAATATTTCAAAGGGACAACAAAGACGTAAATTTGTGGAAAGCAATCCGTCACATAATCACGTATACTTGTGATGGTTTAAAAGGCTAAACAAAGACTTTCGGAGGGGATTATGTCATGTCTTTCATTTTACCGGTGAGGGATTTAAAACCAGGGATGATTTTGTTCGGGAAGATATGACCGGTTTTTTTTAATATCCTGTGCATATTTTGTATGTACTCAGAGTTGTTCAAGAGTGTTCATGAACTTAAGATTTCTGTCAGTGAAAAAAAATTAAAACACTCCCTCTTGGATAAATTCAAAACAAAAGTAACTAAATTAAGCGTAAAATATGTTGGACTGGAGTAGAGGGTGGGACTGATGAATGAAAGTGAAAAATGAGCAAGGGACAGTTGTCCTCTTATTAGCAAAAGATATGAAGAGAAGGAGTCAGACATTAGGACTCTGAGGAGGAGTTGAGATGGCCGCCAGATCCTAAAGCTAGTGTAAATCTCTCTCAAGTGTTGGTGTTTTTTTTTAATAAGTTACAAATGTGATGGAATGATTCAGGTTGGAAATATCAATATGTGAACGATTCTTGTTAAGATATATCGATTCTTGTTAAGATATATCTTCTAGGAGGAATTCCTGAGGTGTTCGTGATTTAGAAAGAAATCGTTGTGTTTTTTTTTTTTTTTTTACTTCTGGGGAAGCCCTTGGTATTATTTCTATCGTATGCTCAGAACTAAACTCACTATTTGACACTATTGTATTTCTGTGCTTAGCTGTGGACATTCATCTATTAGGTGTATTAGTAGCTAAATATAATCACTTATGATGAGGAAATAATTACATTGCAGTTCCGGTATTAGCGTCAGTATTAATTCTGAGTAAATAGTCCAGACCACCATCAACTCAAGTTTGCAGGGACAAAGGAAAGAAAGTTTAAAACCAGGTTAAACACTAACTCTTAATTCAGTAGAACACAGAACCCATGAGATTTTATTATTGACACTGAGGAACAGAGTAGAGTTAGTTAAATCCTGAAGAACTTGCAAGAAATTTAATTGACCCTGAAAGCGAAGGTATCAACTCACTTATAAACAAAAGACGAATTAAGTGGGGTTATGTCCGAAATTGTGTTTCGACTGTTTGTCAAAATGAAAACAGTTCAAAAGAGAAATGAAAGATAGGATGACAGATTTATATGAAAGGATGGCGTCTCTAAAGTGGAAAAAATAACAATTGAATTTTTTATCTCGAAAATGCCAATTAAAAAAAAAAGAAAAGGAAAAAGTGAGTTCGAAAGAAATACTCAAAACAACAGCCATTCGGGAAGACGACACAACACAGAAAGGAAACCAGAACTAGAATATTCCAGAAGACAAACAATGTGAAGATTTATCAAGACACAAAATGAAAATTTAAAAACCAAAATAACGCAGTTAAAGAAGCTACATGTAAACACATGGATTTGATTGACACACTTTCTATTAATAGAAACCACGGACCAAAAGGAGTACCAATTTATGTAATAATGAAACTTGGAAATGCTGAATCTAAATATGGGTCTCATTAACAGACTTTCTAAGCAGTCAAAGAGAGAATATGCCTGGTACTTTAATTGACTTGTCTATGCCAAAACAAAATCAGGAGGACAGATTTGTCCTTTTTCATGACACTGATTAATTACACATCATATGGCTCAATGTGTGGTTAAAATGTATGTATGTATGTATGTATGTATGTATGTATGTATGTATGTATGTATATATGTTTTCTTCTTCTTTTTCTTCTTCACACCCATCAAAAAAGAGCAGAGAACCATGATATGTGTAAATTATTCCATATCTTGTGCTGCTTGTTGTGAGGTTTTATATACATCTTTTATACTTTGTGAAAATAACCTTTCACTGTCATAAATATTATGATACTTTTTAAATATCAAAATGTACGTAGAATAGTTGCTGGTTTGACACAAACAAATAAATACCTTAATCAGCCAGTAAAGTCAATCAAACAAGATACTTATTTTAATGTGTTTAATAAATAGTATCCTTTTTATCTCCTCACATTGGGGCCCCAAATGGCCGAGTGGTCTAAAGCGCTTTCCGTTATGGATCACTGCCATCTCACCTCTGTCTGCGTGGGTTCGAGTCTCGGATTCGGCTAATGTGTGTATGTGAGAAAGCTTGCCAGTAGTTTCTCATGGGTCGGTGGTTCCTTTCGGGGTTTTCCCGCCATGTATAGCCTATCGTGTGCTGAAAAATGGCGTTAAATCCTACAACAACAACAACAACAACAAATCTTGTCTCATTCGTTTAGTTAAGCAAAATAAAATAAGCTTGTGTTATTGTTCCACGATATTAGTTATCTTGCACGGCATTATTTATGGGTTCTGTAGATTATACTATGGCATGGGTAAAGTGCTTTTAACAAGTACTCTTTGTTCAAGCTGCTAATAAATCATACCCAGTCTTGGCTATTTAACCTGTAACTGGAAATAACGAGTAGTAAATCCCCAGTAACTGCGTAATACGAGAGTAATTTGATTGTCTTAATTACTCATCTTACCCAGCTGCGATTAGTCATGTCAATTATATCGGTAAGACAGAGTAAAAAGTGCCAGGAGCATCTATAGCAGCTGACTTATAGGGATTGAGTAATAATTACAGTAGGCAAGTATTAAGTAATAATTACAGTGGGCAAGTTATTCGTGCTATGCATGCTGCCGCTTGATTGGAGAGGTGTAATATTGACCATATGACATGTTTAACAATAGTTAACATTATTGGCTGAATATTGTCTCTAGCAGCCGGCAATGACTGATAGTGATGATGATGATGGCGAAGAAGATAATAAATATTGTTATTATTGTTATAGACTCTGTTTCAAAGTGGTCATTAAAATATTTTAAGGTTCATTCCTTGTCCCCATTTTCTTTACTCACTACCAGAATAAGCTGGTCATTATAAGGCCCAGAAGAATGTCTAAAACTAATCCTAAATCTTTGCATACGTACATGTATGCATTAACATTAGCACGGATAATCCTCCTAAGTTTAATATAAGTGTGCATTAGCACGGATAATCCTCCTAAGTTTAATATAAGTGTGCATTAGCACGGATAATCCTCCTAAGTTTAAAATATTCATGCATTAGCACGGATAATCCTCCTAAGTGTAATATAGGTACGCATTAGCACGGATACTCCTCCTAAGTGTGATATATGTACGCATCAGCACTGATAATCCTCCTAAGTTTAATATATGTACGCATTAGCACGGATAATCCTCCTAAGTTTAAAATATTTATGCATTGGCATGGATAATCCTCCTAAGTTTAATATATGTACGCATTAGTACGGATAATCCTCCTAACTTTAATATATCTATGCACTAGCTTATCATGGAATAAGGTTTTGTCATGACTCGTACTGCCATTGATTTGTGGCAGTGTTGGTAATTCCATGTTTCTATCCAACACTTTTCTTTATCTTATTGTATCCTACTTACTAGGATACTTACATCCCATAGTCATTGCAAATCATTACAGTACTATAAACTTCAAATTATTAAAGGTGTATTTGTGTGTGTACTTAAATATGCATGTTATTATCATGTGTCTCAGTTGATTAAGGTTTAATCAAATAATCCTTTGTTTCATATCACATTTGTGATGAAATTATAGCTGATATATTAAACTATGAACTGTCAAATTAAAATTGTATCAATGAATGGAAGAGGTCTAAACAGTTCCAGGTTTAAAAAGAGATACCCTCCGCTGGGTTAAAAAGATGTATCCGTTATATGTGTGTGATTTATCTGTGATTTAATAATACATACTGTTATGCCGCAGACATAGCATGATGTTCCACCCAGTCACATTATCCTGACACCGGGCCGACCCGTCCTAACACTAACCTCTTAATGCTGAGCGCCAAGCGAGGCAACTGTTGGTACCATTTTTATAAGTCTTTGGTATGACTCGGCCGGGGATCGAACCCACGACCTCCTGCATCCGAGGCGGACGCTTTAACCACTAGGCCACCGGAGCGGTTTTCCATCATATGTTTACAAAAAACCCAAAATATTGCTGAGACTGAGAAATATTTGGTGGCAGAATTGGGTTCAATGTGTGTATTTAGTCATAATATCTAGCACTAGTGCTGGTGCTGCCTTTCTCTTGGATGCGAGAGGTCGCGAGTTCGAACCCCAGCCGGGTCATATCAAAGGCATAAAAATGGTACATACAAATGCCTCGCTAGGCATTCAGCATTAAGAGGCTAGTGTTAGGACTGATCGGCCAGGTGTCAGTATAATGTGACTGAGTGCGGCGTGATGCCCCAGTGCTAGATATCACTATAAACTGCCACAATACAGACATCGTATCGATATGACAGAACGATTGTTAAAGCTACGTTCAAAATCCAAATCGCACGCACACACACACTCTCTCTTTTTAGAATAACATTGAAATGTCTATCTCTATAATAAAATGTGACGGTGATGGTAGATACACTGCGTTATGCATGTATATATTGATTCATTGAAATAGACTAATTTTGATCAATTGATATGATCAAAAATATATTGCTAGTTTTGATAATTCTTCTATTATCCTTTGTAGTGACTGGAATGTTGTTCAGGACTTGAAATTCGACGCATACAATATTATTCGCGGTAGAAATCTCATGGCCCGAACAGCGAACCAGTCAGTATATTAGGTATGAACTCGATTTACTACATCCATGGAGAGTTGTCAGTCCAGATGCTAGATTATTTATCTGGAGACTGTCCAGTCCTATAAAACAAAGCAGATGAGATTATTTCCTGATTTAAGAGGACATGTTTCATATTTGAACGATTAAGCTGTTGTTCTAGTGTACAAAACACACCACTCTGATATGACTCTCACCTTATCCTTATTAACACTTCCCAGAGACCATTGTTATTGGAAATTTAATGCAATACTTCTAAAACAAAAGGAATACACTGATATAGTTAAACAATGTATGGCAAATACTGTTGAAGAATGCCATATTCAGGTGATAGTAATAATTTGCAACAAAAAAAGCTATCATGGATTGCAAGTTTAAATAAAATATCTTCCATGATAGCGTCGGCCCAAAAGTGCTAAAATGATCTATTATCAAGTACTGCACTGACTCGAATCCTACGAGACTTTGTATGTTTATATGCAACCACATCAAACCTGGTAGAGTGTTTGTAAATTATAGTACACCACCCCCCCCCCCCAATCCGGTCAGCTTGTACATTCCCTTCTGACTTTAAAAACTAGAAACATCAAGGAAATGAGAAGAAGAAAGAAAAAAAATGTACAAAACTTACTGATTTCATTCATTGGTTTATTATTTCTAACTGGATTTCCACGAAACGATCATTAACATTGTCGCCTTCATCGTATTTCAAACCTAACAGGGCTTCAGCACTAACATGGCATCCATAACGAATGTAGTCTCAGTCTATTTTTAGAGCATTTTTCCCTGTCTCCTTTTGGTGGTGATACAAGAGTTAGATTTAGGCATTCTTGGTATGGATTTAAAGGCAATTGTTTCTTCTTTATAATATGAGCTTATGGTGTGGTTGTCTGTGTATGTTTCGGTGACAGTGTACACTGAGTAATCATTTCTCAGGGATGATCCGGAAGTGAAACCTGTGTTCCATTGCACGTTGATTTGTTTGCAGTCCAGCCTCTCAAAGAAATACCAGTGAACCTATGACAAGAACTTTACCTTTAAGTCATCTTTGAGGTTATTTTGGATTAACATATGATTTGTATTGATTGTCACACAGTGGAAAGTTCAGTACTGAGAAACAAATGTAGAGAATATAGAGCAAAATTAATTATGTTCTGGGTCCTGTTTGTTTGTTAACAGAACATGAATGCCTTCAGATCAGTATCGGTCTTTTGCGTCAAGTCGAGAAAAAAACCTCGGATATAATTCATCGCTATTGAGAAATATATTCTGAACTACTTTAATTCACATGAAACGATATGGCAGCAGAACGAGACAAAGTCACAATTGAAACTTTTTCAGTCTTTGCTGTAGTAGCATATGTGGTGCACTGTTCGGAGGTGAATCACCAAACACATCAAATAGATATATATTCCTACAGCTACTTCTGAGGCTGATGGAAATAGCCGAGCGATGTTCCGATCGACCAGAAGTGACGTGGTTAATAAGATCGGAATATCGCTCGTCCATTATCCGTCAGATCGTGAAATAACATCGGAAGTGGTCGTAAGAATACGTATCAATTTGATGTTAGGTGACACGCCTCTGGCGGAGTGCACCGCACATGTTAAGATAACGAAGTGTTTACCTTATGTGTATCTTTCTATCCACCCCGTTACGGAAAATGAACTCTTCCAGAAACCGGAAAATGACTATGCAGACTTTTCGTGTGTGTGTGTGTGTGTGTGATTTGTATTTTTAACGTAGCTTTAAAAAAATTTCAGTTATATCGCTAAGATGTCTGCAATGTGGCAGTTTATAGTGATGTCAAACACTGGGGCATCATGCCGCAGACATGTAGCATGATGTCCCACCCAGTCACATTATCCTGACACCAGGCTGACCAGTCCTAACACTAACCTCTTAATGCTGAGCGCCAATCGAGGCAGCTGTTAGTACCATTTTTGTAAGTCTATGGTATGACTTGGCCGGAGATCAAACCCACGACCTCTCGCATCCGAGACGGAGGCTCCAATCCCTAGGCCACCGGAGTGGTGCAGACTCTTCGTTTACATTGAAAACTTCCGTTTGGTTTGAAACTGGAAAAAGATGATATAGTTAGGGATCGCTTGACAGCAATCCAATTAGAAATTGTAATTCAGTCTTTTGTGAATTGTTTTATTATTATCCTTGATGCTTTTCGTTTTTAAAATGAGGATGGGTACAAGCTCGGGGTGGGGTGGGGGAGGACGGAAACTATCAGTTTCATTTTCTTTTAATTTAAGTAAATTTTTGAGTCTGTTTCTCAGATGAATAGGCTTTTAGTACGATTGATTTGCGACTTAATGAAACATTAAAGACAGGGCTGGTGTATAAAGTTAATCAAGCAGTTATGTTATTAACACTGTATATAGAGACGAACAGACCCCTGGATTTTCACCTGACTGGTTAATGATCACCTCTGTTATTTCATAACAAGATCCGGCGTTTTACTCGTACAGGTGCAACCATCTGGGTTCAAATTCGTCGCACAGAAAATCAACCAGGATGTATGAAGAAATAAGGAAAACCGAAGTACCTATCATTTGCACAATACTTGTCCGTGATTTATCTTTCAGCTTACTGTATATTTAATAGCTTGATAAATGTTGAAACGAAGCTGCGCTGTAGATGTATGTATTGGAGAAATGAAACGCTTAACAGTTTAATTTCGATCTTTAAAAATAAATGCACTTGGGGATTATCCATCCTCATATTCGAAGTTATGACGAATTTTTCGCATAATGCGGAATAATCGTACATGTGATCAGCTGATTTCCTAGCTTGTTACTGGTTTAACTTGCAGTGACAAATGACTCGTCGTATTGATGAAAGGTCATCAATTGGTTTAGCTTGCAGTGACAAATGACTTGTTGTATTGATGAAAGGTCATCAATAGCATTTTCAAGTATACTTATCCTCAAAAGCCGATTTATTGTACCAGAACTTAAAAGGTATTTATTTAATTATTAATTTCTAGATATCAATTAAAGAAAAAAATAAAGTTTTTAATGCTATAAGATTGTTAAAAGTTATATTATTAAATTCGCTGTTAGAATATTTGTGTTGTTACAAAATAAGCTTCCCCCTTTTGACCCCTCCTCCCCCCACCAAAAAAAAAGACAACTGCAAATCAAAATTAAACGTCAGTATTTAAAAAAAAATATTTTACGTCAATATTTAATGGCCGAACCCTCAGGAACTCTTCGATGTTTACCTGAAATCTCTTTGACAAAAATGTACAAAGACTAATTTATATTATACCATCTTTCTTGCTTTCAGCAATTCTAATGGCAAGTAAACAATACAAGATTCAAAAATAAAATAATTAAAACAATTGGATCTTAGAATATTTTCTCACTAGAGAAACGTTAATTCTTGAGGATGAGAATTTGATTCTTTGTTCAATAGTTATAATAGAATTTGAATTCGAAGTCTAGTTACAATAAACCAATTAGTATCAAGCAGATGAAACAGTGAAGATCTAATCGTCAGTAAGATATCTCCTTGAGATGTTATCATTGAACCTTCCAATCTGGCAGATAACTATCGTTCGTATGTCCCGTTTAGTTGATAGAAAAACATGCACACCGACTTAAGAATGAAACTGGAAAATATATACTTTTTTGCCTCTGTTGTTGATGAGGATAGACAGCAGACAAAGGTACACAGTTAGTGGCATTACACATCTACAAAAGAATTAAAAAAAATAAAACATTACTTGACCCCGACGTGATTCGAACACGCAACCTTCTGATCTGGAGTCAGACGCGCTACCGTTGCGCCACGAGGTCATTTCATGCTTGTTGGTTCGTAGATTATGTATATATACTAATTTAAGCGTATATTTTCGGTACACACTATGAAATTGATGTATGTACATTATGGTGTATACATGTTTCGGACTAAACCACGGTGGTTCATTGATGCAAATGTTCCTGAAGTCTGTATACGAAAGGACACTTGATTGGTCTAATTAACGCATTGTCGTAACCGAGAAATTGTCTCACGTCGATATAGTTGGGTCATGAGGGTTCTTTTCTTGGAAGTGTTTGTTCGCTAGACCGCGTTGTACCATATTTTGTAAACACTGTACTCACACAAAGGAGATTATACGTACGGCAACCGGTTTATGTATTAAGGACGAGTCCAAAGTTTTCCAAATGACGTAAACTCACATAAACATAGCATATACCTATTGATACTTTTACAAGTTTGGTGGCAAACTAATTGGAGTACAAAACACTTTTTATGAAAACAAAAAATATTTGTTCCATACTGTCTGTTTCTTATCATTCAGTATCGTACCAGTTTTTGTTAATGAAATTACGGTTACAGTTCGCTAAAAAGATTAGCGTTGCAGCCGGTGTCCGTTTCACAGTTTGGATTATAATAATTACAATATTGTGTGCAAACAGGTCACGGATCATCTGTGAATTTTAGTGTTTTTTCCAAGATAAAATTTTTGTGAATAATTGAATTTTACTTTGACAGTCTATAACTTTGTTTCAATAGACAGCCATAACATAAACAAGAAGACATTTGAGGCAAACTATCCGAGATAGAATTCCACTTGTGTGTTTTTGTTGGGGCTTTTTAATAAAAATATTTGTATTTTATTTTTACTGTATGTTATCTTGAATTACGAAAGAAGTATGTTACATATATTTACTGAGCAAATGCACTTATCATGCAGATCTTACAAGGTAAACGGCTGACATGACATAAGAAACCTGCCTTCAAACTCTCATTAGACTTTTGCTAGCTGACTTGTGAGAGCACATTATAAAAAGAAAATAGTCTTGTCCTGATTAAATCGTGGAAAAAATTGGTCGATTGGGTGACAATACTGGAGTTTTCACCCAGAAGATTAACTCAGTCTTAGAAAATGTCTGTTTCTGTATGACGTGAGGCTGTACAGTATAGTTCAAGTGTTTACAACACTGACTTGCAAATATGGAATTATAGACAATTAGTGACTACAATGACTTGCAAATATGGAATTATAGACAATCAGTGACTACAATGACTTGCAAATATGGAATTATAGACAATCGGTGACTACAATGAATTGCAAATATGGAATTGTAGACAATCAGTTATGAAAATTAGCCATACGAAACGTTGTACGATTTTAAATTATACCAAGTTCACAAGGTTTAGAGATATGTTTCCATACGTTTTTTGCGTGGGGGTGTGCGTGGCGGAAAAGATAAAGTAAAATGAAAGTATTTTTGGAGTATTTTGAAGGAGGTTTGAAAATGTTAGATATAAACATGTTTGTACACTCGATGAAACTCACTTGGGTGAGAGAAGACGTGTCACCTCTAAACCGAAATAGAAAGACATTTTAACAACTTCGATGCCAAATATCGACAGGTTTTTCACTTTTGATATAGATTTTATGCCAATGGTTAGAATTAATTTTGAATGCATTCAGGACTATTTGCAGTATACATTGAATTACATGATACATTTAATGTAGAGAACGCGGATGATTTTCTTAAAACTGCAATATGGATGAATTCTAATATTAAAGTTGGAAATTCTAGCGTTGTGTCCATGCATTGGGTGAAAAATGGGATTTTGTATGTAAACAATTTAGTTAACGAAAACTGTTCATTGATTAATATAGATGATTTTTGTAATAAGTTTGAAATGCATGTCAACATCCTAGAGTTTCAAAGGCATGCTCAGGGCCATTCAGATTTTCCCAACAAACGTCATATAAACAATAATTAAAATATATTATGGCTCATTTTTACATAAAGCTGTTATTTTGCTCAGTAAGGAAGAAAAAGTACTGTAAAAGTATACATCAACAACTAGGCCATCATCAGTATTGAAATGGAATCAAGACTATGAGTTTGCAGATGAGAGTGACGAGAAGGAATGTGCAAAACTGAGATGGTTTCAAACTAAAATAATTCACAGCATTTTACAAGCAAATACGTTTTTGAACAAAATTGGAAAAGTCCCTACAAGCATGTGCTCTTTATGTAATGACTCCTTAGAGATTTATTTCACCGTGTTTGGAACTGTTCTAAAACTGAGCCATTACTTACTGGTATTATTGGGTGGATAAAGAGTGAGTGTAATCATCTGCACAAGTTTCAAAAAGAGAAATTATTCTTAGTGTATTAACCAAAACAAAAGAGATACTATGATCAGTCTTCACTGAAATCATATATCTATAATGTATATTTAACAATGAAACACCAATCATTGATTATTTAAAAAAAAAAAAGAAACATAAGAAAAACAGCATGCATATATCAAATGGAAAAAGTGTGATGACAAATGGCAGCTATAAAACATCCATTTAAATGATTCGCACTATGTTTTAAAATCACAAGCACAAGTTTAATTAAGCTCGGATGTCGTTATATGAAATTAGGCATGTGTGCAGTGATGGAGGTATGGCTTAATTGATTTGGTTGTTGTGCCTATTAGAAACGAAAAATGTAGTACTTACATAATATACACATCTACAAGAAGAGTAATCACATACAGTAAGGGGCCGTCCATTTAGTTGTTGTTGTTTTTCTAGGGTTTAACGCCATTTTTCAGCAAATTATAGGCCAGATATAGCGGCCAGTATAACTGGTGGAGGAAGAACCCTGGAAAACCCAGGGAAGAACCACCGACCCACGAGAAGCTACTGGCAGGTTTTCCCACATACCCACGCTAGCCGAGCCTGAGACTCGAACCCACGCAGACAGAGGTGAGATGGCAGTGATCCAGGACGGTGAGCGCTTTAGACCACTCGGCCACTCGGGGCCCCCTTCCATTTAGTATGTATGCATGGAAGGGGGTAACTCAAATGCATACGCTTGCGTATGGGGGGGGGGAGGAGAGGTAGGCTACTGATAATGTACGTACGCATCGGAAACGGGGGTGGGGTGAAACCTTGATAATAATTTGTATAGTACGTAACCTGTTCGACTGGGTTCAGTCGGCGTTTGAATTTTAGCGCACAATAGACAAACTGTTTAAAGTTACGCAGCTTATTTCTTCGATGCAGCCAGACATTCAACGTCAGTGGACTATCTGTTTTGTTAAACACATTAATATTATTAATCCTTTATGGTTTCTGCGTGGATTATATATAGGCCGTTCTATATAATTCAGGGGGTGCGTTAAGCGTACGTACGCAGGTGGGAGGGTGTAAAAAAAGTACGCATGTGTACAGGGAGGGTTGAGGGTTCAAGCTTTGCCATATTTTTGCTTACGAACTAAATGGATGACCCCTAATTTGCTAAAATAATATTTGTCTTCTAATTTATGTATCTGTTTTATAGGAAGATTAATAATAAGAGAAAATCATTTAAACTGATAATAGAATCTATATATTGTCCAATGAATAAATGAATGGTTACTGTATAAAACTTGTGAGTTGCATACAAACAGTGAATGGGAGAAAAACACTGCAAGTAACAACCCTATGAACATGGCAAATTATTATTATTATTATTATTATTATTATTATTATTATTATTGAAGAAATATTGAGTAAAGCGACTGAATTGGAGTTTTGGAGTTTAAAAGTAACAGTTTCTAAAATTAAACAATATTGATGATATTAGAAACAGCTTTTCGTTATGTAGCTAGCACGCACTGCAGTAATGCACTTAATTTAATGGTCAAAATAATAAAATAATGAGCAGATAACACGCTTTCACTCTTCACTTTCATTTCCATTATGTCAAATGTAAATCCATTCCTCTATCAAAATATATGTACAAATATCATTGTGATTTAAATTCGTTGCAAGCACCGATTGTAAATCATTCTATTATTAATAACTAGGGGTGAAACTATTCATCGATATATCGATGCATCGATACTTTTGCTGAAACGATACACTTATCGATACAAGAGTCGGAGAATCGATACAAAATGATACTAACCCAGAAATAAGTTCAACATATACTATACGTTCCAAACGTGTTCCACATCTATAATGAAGTACTTTACTCATGATTTAATAGCTACTTTTACACGAAGTTTATACTTTTAATAGTATCTTGACTCCTTTGGTCAATTTGAAAGCTACGCTATCGGTGTTTTGCACGTTGAAAAATATTACATTGAATTCTCATTGATGGTTATTGCTTGTTCCTCTCCAGGTGAAACAATAACCACCAATCAGAAGTCAATGTAGCTTATTCTCTGCGTGACAAACAGGAAGTATTGGCAGTGCAACAGAGAGACTTCGCGAGAGTCATTAGATATGTCAAGTACTTAAGCGGAGATGCTGTCAGAGTGTGCCTTTGCGCGAATCGTGCAAAATTTGTACGAATTCGCGCGCTTGGAGAACAGTGAAACGCGAAAACTCCTGCAAATTCGTTGAAAGTCCCAGATATGAAAATTTGCTCGGCGAAGCATACAATTTTTATTTAACCGTTCTTGTCGAGACATCTGTTTTTCGGGTAGCAACTGTTCCACATCTGGGTTCTTCATGCACGACATAAATGGTTGTTCAACTAAAAAAAAATTATGGCATAGTTCGAACCATTCATAAAGAAAGTTTTACAAATGCGTGTTTAAAACACGGGCTACCTTGAAAACGCAAAATGTCGGATTTCCGGCGTTGCTGATTACGATTTCGTTCGGCAAACACTTGCTGATGATAGTGATGATCAGGGACGGCGGGGGGAGGGGATTCCCCCCTCCCCGAATTTGCATGTGCTGTAAAATTGCTGTCGCCTATATATGAAAATTACCAAGTAGGTCAAATTATGCCCCCCCCCCCCAATCAAGTTTTGCCCCCCCCCCCCCCCCGGAAAAAGTTGAAATGACGTCCCTGGTGATGATGTCAATAATTTTTAAAGTTATGAAGTATATCAGATAATTGGAGCTGGGAAAGTGTTAATGGAGACACCAGTGAGTGATTTTGAGCCGGAAAGGGTGTTAAATACGAGCCAGATGTACATGCTGGATTGACAAAAAATAGACGGAATGACCTTTTCAGTGGTATTTCGAAATTAAATGTACAAAAGGCAGACTGTTGAGCTTAATTAAAATACAGACAACTGAAAAGTAAAATGCAATTTTCGTTTTTGTTAATTAATCAAATTCGCCATGTGGATCATATGCTACAAACCAATATACATGTATCCATGTCAAGGTTAAAATAAATTGAATAAAAAAGGGTTATAAAATGCAATTAAGAAGTAACGATATTTATTTTAATACATGTACCTCTGTCTGCACAAGCATTGATGGACTAAATACCCTCATACAGCATTATGGAACAGATAAGAAATTTGGCATAGTAGTCAGTAAACTACTGATTTAACAAAGGAAGTTTGTGTTAGTGAAAAATCCTATTTTGGAGCTGATGTATCCAAAAGATAATATCTGTAATCTCGAAAATTCAACAATACAGTCACAAAGATCTATTTCCCAACATATTCACGCTGACAAAACTAGCAGTGTGTATCCCCCTTTCAGAAAGAAGCACTGAACAATATTGATACAAAGAAAAGGAGTAGAGTATGCACAGAATTAGTCAACAGATTAATGCTTATACAACTAGATGTGACATCTGCCAATGATGTTGATTTCAGTAGAGCTATAAGAAAGTGGAGCAGGAAGAAAAGAGATACAGATATTGAAGTTTAGGTAAATATTGACCGATGACCATTTCTTCCTGCCCTCTTTTTTTTCTTTGATAAAGAGTGAGGTTTCCTTTAAGATAAAATCCTGTCATCATCTCTCCTCAAATCGGAGATGGTAAACAAATTTGGAATTTCTCTTTTTCATGCAGAGATATTTAACCAGTGAATGAAGGTGCTGATGGAATAAATGACATCAGCATAAAATGAGGGATGGGGCAGATCTCAAACTGCTCAATTTCATCACCTTGTGTAAGTTAAAAGAAAATTGTATTATAGGACTGTGTGTAGTCAAAGTTTTCCTTCATCACTAACAAATACAAGTATATATGGCATCAGCAGTATTTTGCATCTGCAGGAAATAAAATGTGATGGATTTTGTTGGTATTCAACATTATTCCTATACCCAGATTTGTTCTAGGTAAGATTTTCTTTGCACAAGGAAATTTCATTATTTCTTCTGTTTTGAAGATAACATCGTAATGTCTTCCAAGGATAACTGAGACACGAAATTGGTAATAATATGTTTTCAAATCATTCATGTTGTACAAAAGAATGGGAGTTAAATGGAGCCACCATTATACGGCCTAAAACGTTGGATAAAACTCACTGAACCAACAGGAAATCTGTTTGAAAGTATTGTTGATATTTTCTCATCAATGAGAATTGCATATAAATATGTATGCAGTCTGCATACTGGAAATAAACCAAGAATGTCAACATACATAAAAGGGCACTACCTACCTTCCAAAGATGGAAAGACCATCAAGTTCATATGTGTATCGATTTGTATCGTATCGCAGGCTGCGTATCGTGAATTGTATCGATACGCGGCACAGGTGTATCGTTCCTCCACTATTAATAATCGAGCGATCTAGTTCATGTCTTTGAGACACCCGTCTTTCTCTCGCATCAGCTTCGTCATTTTCCGTAGATCGGAAGCGCTTAGCTCCCTTGTATCTTTTGTACTTTCTGCTATTTCTATTCTCTCTTAGCCTTCTTGATGAGGATAATCACATGGACCATAAGTCTTCCTTTTATTGCGTGGGGGTGGGCGTGGAATAATTTGTTTTCACGGTAATATTCGCAGTTGTTCGAATATGTATACCTTATTCCTGTGCGCTGTTTTTAAAACTCTAAAAGGACGTCGACACTTTTCAAATCTTTTTTTAGCATGTCCATGGAAACAAAAAAAAAATAATAAAATTTTTAAACAAAATTGGTACAACAATAACAGCAACAACAACCACAACAAAATAAATAAAAGAAATGACCAAAGCAAAAATAAAAAAGCAACTACAGTAAACCGTTACTATTTCTTTCAACCAGCCATTATGAAACTCACTGTATCAGTTGTGCCATACCAAAATCGTATATATATGACAAGAGTTATGCTGCTTTTACTTTTCAGATTTTATCTGTGATAGGTAATCCAATCTGCACACCAATATGTACAGCACAGTGACTTCCGTAGCCATAGAAACGTAATAACGCTCAGCAATGACAAGAAATCAATGACAGGACAAAAGAAAATCGTACAGAAATTCCACCTTAAAGTTATCACACACCAGCTCAACATGAAAAGAATATTTTGGGTTCAAATAGATTACCTGAAGTATATCTTCTGATACCAGGAACAATTAATAAATAACAACAATCAAATGATTAATTATTTCCAAACCAATTAATGAAATGAATACTGCTGTTCCTTGAAGGGTTTTTAGAAATGCAAGTCTTGTTTAAGATACTATTCAACCGAAATTCTTAGAGTTTTACCATTAGTATAATGGGGGATTTCTTGCTTAACACTTTTTTTTTTTTTTAAAGTAGGGGTCTTACATCTGCGTCACTTCCCTTATGTCTGTATATCTGAACTTGTCTAATTTACGAAGCTTTCAAAGTTTGATTTTTAAAACTTGAATTAATCATGTATATTTAATATTATTATCATCCTCAATGAAAACAAAAAATGAGAAAGTGAATACGTTGATTGTGTAATTCTGACTATGTGTAATGTTCATAAAATTACTCGACCGCTTATGCGGCCGACTGGTTAAAGCCTAGCTGAGCACCTAGCGAGGCAGCTGCTAGTACCATTTTTATAAGCCTTTGGTATGACTCGGCCGGGGTTCAAACCCGCGACCCCCCGCATCCGAGGCGGACGTTCTAACCACTAGACCACCGGAGTGTTGAAAGTTAATCTGATGAGTTGACTTTATTTTTCTCCCTGGCAGATTTAGAATAATAGTATTTGAGTTACCGCCCTAGATAATGAAAGAAAAAAAAACCCATCTATTTTTGTTTTGTTTTTTGAGATAGAAGTGTTAGCATGGATGCGGAAAAGAGTGACCGGAAATGAAACAGAAACCCACATTTGCCTTTTCTGAACGCAATCGCTTAACTACTTTGTAAAAGCAATTTTAAAACCCAATTATTTATGTGAATTTGATAAAATGATCCTAAAGTATTTAAAGAGAGAGAGAGCATTTTAAAATTCAGACGAATACGATAGTGCGAGAAGGTGTAAGCTATTATTTTCTCGTAAGCATATTGTCAACAAGTTAGAAACTAACCGATATTGAAAAATAAGCGGCAGAGAAAATAAATTGCACAAACTTTTATTAATGATACCTTAGAACATTGATAAATCGTAGGTTTTTACCTTTCTTGAGTTCGTAAAAGTCGGACATTTTGGTGACAGGCATTTGTTGTTTATGAGTAATTCGAACCCATCTATTCAGACTGCAGTTCCAGGTCACTTACCCAGTCACAGTCTATATTAGATTTATTGTTGTTCTCTTTTATATCAAAGGTTAATTCAAGAGTTACCCAAAAATGTCAACTCTTTCTAATTTTCGCAGAAAAAAATTCAAAACGATTTAACCGAACATAAAATACTTTCACCATTCAGCAACTAAATATCAACATGACAGCGCGATATTTCAATGTCTTTGCCTTCCTAGCCCTTCTCCCTCCATTCTTCTTTTTCTATAGCTAGGACAATTACCTTTCCCATACCTTGTTAAATTGCTGGCCTTGTGTTTAAGCTAACTTGAATGCACAAAGCTTTACTGTATTGAAAATTGTAATAGTCATTCATTTTGAAGCAGACTGTCGCTCTGACGTTGATTAAATATCACGTAGATGTACATGACTTCAAATTTTGATGTACCTGTCAATTTATTGATAAAATCAAGCAAATATTGTGACCACTTAGAGACCATTTCACCATATAAAATATTAGTGTAATTAATTATAATCATGCGGCCCCGAAATGGAATTTGCCGGGAACGGAAAATAACGGTACAATAACTGCTGTGTTAGGTTTACACGTCGAACCTTGTAATTGGGACGTTGTTATGCCTTGTACAAAAAGCGCAAGCTGTATCCCTATGTATAGATAAACGACAATGTTCAAATATCTGCATTTAAAAAAACTGGGAAAACTTCTATTTACGCATGAGCACCAACACAAACACACACAAAGCGACCTACAAACACACACAAAGCGACCTACACATCAATAATATAAAGTTTAAAGATTGTAACCTTGTCTGGACTAACGTCTTTCTGGAAACTGGTACCTATCTAAATCGGGAGCCTTTAGATATATTTTAGTTAACATTTTCTTCAAATCAAAATCAATAAAATGAATCTTTCTCGTCTTTATATATTAAGTTTGACGCTTTGAGCATTTTATTGGCTAAAATAAAAAAAAAAAGCAGCTCGCTAGGTAAATGTCTTTTTGACATATCTGTTTTATTTCTCAGCAGCCTTTCGAGAGGAAAACAAACAACACAACAACATCAGCAGCAAAAATGGGGCATCGAATTCACACTGCGTCGTTTCTTTCGTCAATTCCACTTCCATTTTGCAACATAAAGAGGGTTAAATGCAGGAAACTTGCCATTCTTTAAAAAGTCTACCGTGTAATACATTTGGAGGCCCATCCTAGAGGTTAAAATCAGAAGTCAATTCTGAGTATTTTAATTTCTTCTCCACTTCATATCTCAAAGCAGTTTGAGACAGAGGGATGAAATCCAATGACGTAAGTTACACGTTCCATACTCAAAGTCATGTGTTCAAGGTCAAGCTCACTCTGTTAGTAATATATTTTTGGGTCCTATTCCACGCTTTATCTTATGCTTTTGAAAAGGTACAGAACTTGAAAAATTTATGTACCACTACCAAAGAACGTGTCGTGTATCACATTCAGAATCAGATTTTTAATGTCAAGGTCAATTTCCAAGGTCAAGATAATTTGTGTTTTGTTACTTTCAAATTGTACAGCTGTTTAGGTAGAGGACAGAAACAAGTTACACCTTGTATCTCTATCGACGTATATGTTGGGTACTAAGTTCAAAATCAGATAATCAAACTCACGGTCAAAGGTCAACATTACCCTTATAATTATTATTAACCTGATAATTATAAAAATAATAATAATAAAATTATTATTATTATTATTATTATTATTATTCCGCTACGTAACCTTTACAGACTTTCGGCATTAGTGGTTGAAATGTAATGCATATATGTATCAGTACTAGCAGTGTGTTGCATACCATATTCGCCGCCATTCGTTTAAAGGAGATTTACATTTAGTAGAAATTCAGGTTCTTATATTTAATTCTGAACACGATCACTAGGCGATGAAAAGATGCCAAGAATTTTAAGCCGGCTCTCTCCTAGCAATTATTTTATAAACGATTGATTTAGAATTCCTTCAAGTAAATTTATTAAATTACTAGAACACTTTTCGACATGATAACATTTATGAAAGTGATATAAAATTGTAGGGCACACCCGTGAAAGACACGATAACATTTATGAAAGCGATATACAACTGTAGGGCACACCCTTCAAAGACAAGATATCATTTAAGAAAGTGATAATTTTATGTATATTTAATTTGTATTATTTGTTAGCTTTTCTTAATGCTTATATACTATACATATTTATCTTTTGTACTTGACCTTGTCCAAATTAAATTCACTATGTACCAGACCAGGGGCAATTATTTTGTAAACAACATAGCTAATATTTCTCTTTGAGTATAGATTAAATGTAAGGATCATTATCAATAGAGGTAAACATGTTTATCTTAATCTGAGTCAAGTACATTGGTATTTCCCCATGGAAAACCCGATGTATATGTTTTTTGACATTTTCATTAATTTATGTTTAGTAATAGACCTTATCTTGTTGATAACTTAGAACGTTATAGAAATGACCCCTCATAATGGTTCAAGTTTTGTGTCTTAGCTTTTCATATAATGTTGTTTGCTTGAGAAATTATTCGTTCTTGCCTAAATATCTTGAGGTAGAACCAGTCTTATTGTTGTGTTCAGTTTTTCATTTGGGTGGAATTATTTATTAAAATTATTATTCACTAGAAATACAATATGCTCATCAATAATATTCTTTGACAGAAACATTAATGTGAAATTGTAGTGAACTGAGACCAAAACATTTTTGAATTATATTATTGTGATACATCAAAAGACTGTTAGTACATCGTCACACTCCAGGCTATTGGCACATTACCACGTTCGAGACTACAGGCACATCAACACATACAATATTGATACTCATTTGGAATACACCTGGAATTCAGTTGGAACTATTCATATGAACTCGTGATAAAACTTTTGAGGACCATTTGGAATTTAATTCACAATACTGTAACTTCTTTTTAAAACTTTTACTTTGTAATCAAGGGAAATAAATTATTTGTAGAATTGTACAGAACTTGTTGTTTTCACTCTTTTCTCTTACTTAAAGACCATACAGTCGTCCAAGGGATATGAATTGTTTCTAAAATACTTCGGAATACTTTGCTTTTGAAATTAAAATTTACCTTTTTTGGAATTTTCTAAGCCCCATGTGTTATTTCACATATTGAGAAATCTATAGTACAACCAACAAGCTTTCATAATGTCATCTAAACTGGAAAACATTATTTTACATCCTATCCAGGAATGGTTAGAGTTATTGAAAAATAAATTGCTTCAGCTTGCCAGACAATATGATCTTTCTGAAGTGGAGGCTTCTTGAGTCTTTGTGCTTTTATCCTTCTGAACTAGGTTTTAGGACTTATTGTATACTGAACCTTAAGGTTCAACTTGAGGCGAAATAGAACTTATGCAAGTAAATAGCAAAATTTAAAAGTGAAGAAATTGTGTCCATGGTGACGTTAAAACCTACGTTGATGAGCAAGAGGTCGAAAATTTGTAAGATGCTGATTGTACAGCTGAAGATTATTTCTCGATTCACAGAGTTTCTTTTGTCATACGTTTTCCATTCCGCATTTTATTGGTAAAAAGCCATTTCAGTCTCATACGAGCACTTCTAAATCTCAATCTGGCACAACGTTTAGGAATGAATTTCTGATAAGACCGGTCAGAAATCCTTATCTCTTCCTATGTGCACCTACTGCAAGAAGAAAGGGCACGCTATATCTGACTACTGCAGATTGAAAAGTAAGCAACAAAGTCAAGGCAGACCTGTTACAAAAGCCATTCTTTCTAAGAGATCTAGGTCACTGTCACGTATTGAAAACAATACATTTGTTGGGTCTGATAAACCCCAGTCTGATTTTATTATGGATAAGTATGAACCATTCATTGTCGAACGTTTCTGTATCACATAGTGATTCTGCCAATCCTATCCCTATTCAAATTTTAAGAGACACGTGAGCTTCTGAGAGTCTTTATTATCATGTTCTTTGCCTTTTTCTGAGAAGACTTTCTAATGAAAGTGTTTTTATTCAGGGAGTATAGTGCGGCTTTCTTAATGTCCATTTCTCGTTGTGCAAATTTGTCATGAGAGCCTCAGGACCCGTGACAATAGGAACAGGGTTATCTTTACCCATTGAGGGTATTCATTTATTAGTAGGAAATGACCTAGCTGGAGATAGGTTTTGGTTAATCCACTTGTAGTTGTCAGACTTTGTTTCGAAGACAAGGTAGATCCTAGTGAAAATGACATCCCTGATTTATACACAGCTTGTACAGTTAGTGGAGCTATGGCAAAGAAAGCTGTTGAGAATGATGTTGATCAGGAAATTACTTCTTTATCTGACATATTTATTAGTCAGGCTTTTGATGATGTCACGTTTGCTCCTAGTATGGATCAATCCAAAGGTATTGATCACAGTGATCCTTTTGTTACTACTGATTCTCTTCATTCCATTATCTTTATGTTATACATTTATCTAAATATATTAAATCAATTCGAGTAAGTTTATGATTGGGATTTTTAACGTACCTTTGACAATTTTTCGGTCATATAGCTACGATGTCTGTAGTGTGGCAGTATACAGTGATGTCTAGCACTGGGGCAAGTTACAGTGATGTCTAGCACTGGAGCATCATGCCGCAGACATGTAGCATCATGTCCCACCTAGTCACATTATCCTGACATCAGGCCGACCAGTCTTAACACTAACCTCTTAATGCTGAGCTCCAAGCGAGGCAGCTGTTAGTACCATTTTTGTAGGTATGGCTCGGCCGGGGTTTGAACACACAACCTTACGCATCCGAGTTGGACGCTCTAACCACTAGGTCACCAGAGCGGTCCCAAATCAATTTGTCTTTGTCAAAAAGAATAAAATTACTGTCAATCAAACATTTTTGGGTTAGTGATAGAGAATTGTTTTAAAATCTGGGTAAACGTTTTATTTGTCAGAACTTATATATATTGTAATGGTATTAGCCTTGCTAGATTTAATCACTGTTCTCCGATATTGACATATCGGTCCATTAGCCTTGCCAAATTTAATCACTGTTCTCCGATATTGACATATCGGTCTATTAGCCTTGCCAGATTTAATCATTGTTCTCCGATATTGACATATCGGTCCATTAGCCTTGCCAGATTTAATCATTGTTCTCCGATGTTAACATATCGGTCTATTAGCCTTGCCAGATTTAATCATTGTTCTCCGATATTGACATATCGGTCTATTAGCCTTGCCATATTTAATTACTGTTCTCCGATGTTGACATATCGGTCTATTAGCCTTGCCAGATTTAATCACTGTTCTCCGATATTGACATATCGGTCATGTAGACTCCATTTATTTAAGATGCAGTACGTCGTGTTAGTTCGGCCAATCTCGGTATGTGAGAAAGCTTGCCAGTAGCTTCTCGAGGGTCGGTGGTTATTTCCGGGGATTTCCCGGGTTCTTCCTCCACCAATAATACTGGCCGCCATGTATAGCCTATCGTGTGCTGAAAAATGGCGTTAAACCCTACAACAACAACAACAACAACAACGTCGTGTTAGTTTACGCATACAGAGAACTTAAATGCTGGAACACTCCAGGGTTCTGAAAATACCAAAATAACGTAATCGATATGGAATTTTAACATTATAGGAAACCAATTTGCCCTTGATCAATACAGACAGTTAGCTATTTTATCTAGTTATAACTATTCAATCAGTACTACACACACACGTATATTTAACATTAGTTAATACGTTTAACAATGAGGGGCTCTTGTGGCATCAAGGGGAAAGGTAATGTTAAAACTACACCTGCTAACCAATACGCCTTATGACTCACCAGCACCCAGCCATCTACTGACCAGCACACAAACCTACTAGAGTAGGAAATCTTACACTTACACATACTATGAGCGCTGGAAAGGACACACACACACACACACACACACACACACACACACGTATATACGCACACACACTAAACTAAATACTGTAATAAGTGGATTGTAAGTTAAGAAAAGGGTATGAGTGCTTAACACATGCAAACACAAACACACAAAAGCATACTTAAATACTATCACACACAAGGATATGACTACTCGCACAGATACGCACAAATCTTCTATACGATCACACAAAAGACAGAGGATGGAGCTTTTTAGGTTTGGCCGAGAAAGACACACACACATAACAACACATACTATATAGGCAATAATTTAATAGTATATCTATTTCTAAGATAACTGGCTTACCTTGAAAACGACCGTTTGGGCGATTAACCAAATATATTTAAAACTAGTGGCACCGCTTCGCTGTTCTTCGCAAGCTTCGCGGCAGTGCAGATGGTTATACCAATGTTAGCTTGAGGACTCACGGTACTAATGGCATGGAAAAATGGGAACCAGCATAGAAATGGGTGAACATAAACTATTGTATATATGGGTTTGGCTGGCCAGGATTCGTTAATAATGAAGTTCGAATTTAGCATTTAAATAAATATTATTTTGAGAGCTTATCCTAGTTGTAACTGACAAAAATAAACATTGTTTTATTTATGAAATTTCAGCTCATTAACATACTTGAGTTTGGAATATTAATTACTGAAATTAGCATCTGATTCTTGTTGCGGAATTGAAGGCACATGTTTCAAACACGTAGATCCAGAAAAAGCCAGGACTCATATGGTTTTCTCTACACAGGTGTCATCCAGGATGCAACCATATTGATAGATATAGGTTTGATCATGAGCACTCAGAAATTTAAATTTATTGAACTTTTAATATCATGGTGTTTGCATAGGTTTACTATGGGAAATGAATTAGTACCGTGAGTCATTGAGGCATCCATATACATTCTTCTGTTCCATATAGCAGTATATGCGATCATGGTCCATGATGACTTCACACACACAAGGTAGCCTGGATTAAACAGATGATAGACGATGAATCCATGTTGGTCTACATGGTGAATTGTCTTGAGAACAATTAACACAAGAGGGAAACGCGCTTCAATATTTAGTGTACATGCAGATAGAAACTAATTTGGTTTGGGGATTTCACCAGTCAGGGTGTGTCTTCTATCTCCAATCAGACAGTATACGCGTGACGTCACAATATATATATATATATATATATATATATATATATATATATATATATATATATATATATATATATATATATATATATATATATATATATATATATATATATATATATATATATATATATATATATTCATCCATGCATGTTATGTATTTATTTATTAACGAATAGGGTCTTACGGCAGATCAGCACAATCATGGCTATATAGTGCCAAGCAAAATCAAGAGTAATAATGCTAAAAAATTAATACTTGCCAAATTCATTATGAAGATACCATTCCAGTCAAAAGAAAACATGCAAAAGTTTGTTATGTATACATACCTACAGTTTAAATAAAATTTTCTTTCCGAACGGTCCTTTGAACCATTAACATCAACATTCTATCAATAAATTTTGGTGTGATTTGTTCCCGTTTTTTAGTCAATAAGCATTTCAGTTTCAACAATCTTTCAACTTCGCTCTCTTATTTCAAATCAAAGAGTGTGTTGATAATCGAAGGATAATATCATGGTTCAAAGAGTGTGTTGATAACTGAAGGATAATATCATGGTTCAAAGAGTGTGTTGATAACTGAAGGATAATATCATGGTTCAAAGAGTGTGTTGATAACTGAAGGATAATATCATGGTTCAAAGAGTGTGTTGATAATTGAAGGATAATATCATGGTTCAAAGAGTGAAAAATTTACACTTACAAATTCGGTGACGTATATAGTAGTTTCGTTCTTTACAAACCTGGGCCATGCCTTTATCGCAAGCGAGTTTTGTTCCTCACTTTCTTCTTGTACCGGTGTATGTTTACTGTTCTTTTTCTGAGACCCGATATTTATGTTCTGCTGAATTCTGTTTTAAAGCTGACGGCAAGCGGTTCATGCATTCACTGACACTTGTCAAGTACTTTTGTCGGATATGATAATTGATTTGATTCATATTTGTATATCCGAGAGACTTAACTATGACAAAAATTCCCGAAAAATCACTTAACCCCGCTGAATATGTTCTTCAATAATATATTCTTATCGGCGTTCCATAAATAATAGTAATGTTTATCTGGAGGTATTCAGCATTTGATTTGAGCGAGGGAAGAATAGTATGGCCTATAAGAGGATGTATTAAGTTTGAAAGCATTCCATCAAACTGGTGCTAATCCTGAAGTGATTACCAAGTGAAAGGCCTGGTACAACGAGTCAACAAACGTTTGCAAAGTGAAAATGAGAGGAAAAACGTTCTTTTCAAAAATTCAAAGCAATAACTAAGTTGTCTTTCACTTTTTGCTTTTATAACTTTTCTTAAATAATTACCTATTTTAAATATATTAAATTATATATGACGTCCTGGTACAGAGTTTTATATCACTGGTTAGCTATATATATTTCAAACAGTAAGCTGACACTTATACTACTGCGATGGAACAAATCAGACTGATTAATTACAACACCATTTTCCTTTGATACAAGCAAACCTTTAGACCTATTGAATTCTTACGGACTAGATTTACCCTAAAGGATACAAAAATGTTTTAAAGTACTTTGCAATAATTATGGAGGGATCGCATCTAGTGTCAAAACAAGAAGATGCGTCATTTGGATCCCAGCCCTAGCAGACGACACACATGACATCGCCTCAAGCCGACGCTATTTGGTAGAACCGTACATTAAAGAAGCTTTATGCGATCACTGGACTCTTTAATTGCTGGAAAACTAAGCTTGAAATGAGAAAAGACCTGCAGGTGCAAACCTAGGTATTAACAATCGCACCTATCGGCTACTGAAAGTAGATTGTGATATTATTTTCTACAAGGCACGAGGTTCGACACGTATTTGGATTCAAGTGACTATTGATGAATTCCTTACTTGAAACCCTCCGCACTGAGGTGGTAAGTACAAAGTCAAATTTACGTTTTGTTTTTGTTTCAAATGTCGAGTTGATATTATACACATCAAAGAATTTCTAAATAAAATTGCGCAATAGTTACAAGTTTTGAAAACATTTAGTATATACCTGGTGGAACTTTCTCGTACTCGAGTGTCCTGAGAGTTTGTGTTATCAGAAACAAAGAAAAGCAAAACGGATCTGTCATGCTATAATGCGAGGGCCCTTTCATACATATTAAAATGTTAATAAAACTGACCCCTATCAACTTTGAATATCGTGTAGTTTTGTCAGATGATTTACGGTGATTCGGTAATGCACCGAGCCGTTGAATCCATAGCACTGGAAGCAGCGACTTCAGCTCTTGTTGATTGTGTAGCGACTGAATCAGTGTTGTACTATAAACCATCAAAAGTAAATTACCCGGATGTTGTTATAGGACGATTAATACGAAAATGTCTTGCATACTAGTTTCTTGATTATACCATTTTATTTAGTCTTTCGAACGACATGGCCATATTTTATATTCTTCGATTAGACCATTTTATTTAGTCTTTTGAACGACATGGCCATATTTTATATTCTTCGATTAGACCATTTTATTTAGTCTTTAGAATGACATGGCCATATTTTATGTTCTTCGATTAGACCATTTTATTTTGTCTTTCGAACGACATGGCCATATTTTATATTCTTCGATATACCCTAGCTGTGATATGACTTTTAAATAGGCGTCCTCCATATTGCAGTTCAAGCTTATTTTGCCCAGAAAGGTAAATAAAACAAATGATTTTAATATGTATAAAATATACAGCAATGCCAATGAAACGATGAAGAATTAGGATGAAACAAATATTTTTAAAAAGGAGATACAAGAGGTGTGACTTAGTGCAAAAGGCAGTGAGGAATTGTAGGTAGAGTTCTTATTAAATATACATTTTCTTTGTAATGTGATTTCTTTGTAATGTGATTTCTTTGTAATGTGATTTCTTTGCAATGTGATTTCTTTGTAATGTGATTTCTTTGCAATGTGATTTCTTTGTAATGTGATGTCTTTATAATGCGATTTCTTTGTAATGTGATTTCTTTTTTATGCGATTTCTTTGTAATGTGATTTTGCTGCTGGAAAGTTAGGTGCACGTAAAATCTTGCACCTTTGTGAATCCGGACATGTATGCTTGATGACGCATTTGTTGTAAACAAACATTTACAAAAACAGATGCATCATTAAGCATAAGTTTTAAACTCTAGTGTAATGGTTTAAAATCGTTTTAGTTTAAGTACTGTATGGTCCAGTTGACCAAGTTTCCCATTTTAGCTCATAGCTATTTAGTGTTTGTCTTTACGCTCATAAACGAGATGAAGAACAGGGACTGGTTCAGTTATAACGCTAGGGGTGGGGGAAAGTGCGTAAACAAGTTTGCGAGAAGTCTGCGCGATGGAACCCTTGGTCTCAGAAGCTCCTGCATTTTAAGCATTACAAGGCATAATTTTCATCTAACTGTAACGAAACGTACTGCAAAAAAGTTCTAGTTGTTTCGCGACAAAAATTCTTGTTTCTGTTGGTGGACTCGTCATCAGCCTCTCAATGAAAACATAATTTTTCAGTATCTCTTGCCTGCAATTTGGGGATTTGCATACCCTTCAATTGAGAGAGAGAGAGAGAGAGAGAGAGAGAGAGAGATTCATTTGATGGAAAATGGTTTGTAGACTGGCGTTTCTCTTCGTTTTTGTCAATATACGAAGAGATTCAAAATGTTTGCTGACACCGTTCATCCAGAAAGTTGTCTGTATACATTACAAAAACAAACATTGTTTCTACATCTGCTCATATGGAAACTGGACAGTATGGAGATCGACTACGTAAATGGTCTTTTCCAACCGCGAATTTATAGCATCGATGGTGGCAATGTTTTTTCTTTTTAAATATAATTTTATTTCCATCTTTAGGATGGGGCCCCGAGTGTCCGAGTGGTCTAAAGCGATCTCCGTCACGGATCACTGCCATCTCACCTCTGTCTGCGTGGGTTCGAGTCTCGGGCTCGGCCAATGTTGATATGTGAGAAAGCTTGCCGGTAGCTTCTCGTGGGTCGGTGGTTCTTTCCGGGGTTTTCCCGGGTTCTTCCTCCACCATTAATACTGGCCGCCATGTATAGCCTATCTTGTGCTGAACAAATGGCGTTAAACCCTACAACAACAACAACAACCATCTTTAGGATACAGTATCACTGCGTGCAATTTGCAATCGATTGCTATTTTTAGTTGGCGTTAAAACCAGTTCGAATGGTATAGGGGAACAAAAATGAATGCCGAAGGAAGTTATTCTGATTTGTTCTGTTATGCATACCATGCGAAGTACAGGTAATCATAAATAATGTCACGGAGGTCTTTTTCTTCCATTACTAAGGGGAGAACGCATAACAAACACGCCATTATGGGTCCATGGAATACATTCTGTGATCTTATTACGAAAGCGAGAATGAAATATGCAGACCTAAATTGACACATGTTCTAATCTAGCTTAACGTGAATTACATACAAGTTACATCAATGATCTCATTTATGTTGTACATTATTGGAACTTAGATACAACCCGACAGTACAGATGTGCAAACAAATACTCAGATATGAATTTGAAATTAGATTAGATTGGTGTACATTATTGTGTGTGTGTGTGTGTGTGTGTGTGTGTGTGTGTGTGTGTGTGTGTGATTTGGATTTTTAACGTAGGAACAACTTTTCAGTCAAAACGTTACATTGTCTGCAGTGTGGCAGTTTATGGTGATGTCGAGCACTGGTGCATCATGCCGCAGACATATAGCATCATGTCCGACCAAGTCACATTATCCTGACACCAGGACGAACCGTCCTAATACTAACCTCTTACTCATTATTCTGAAATAAATATATTTTACAAAATACATACAAATACATATAAAATCACGCTAACCTGCCAGGTTAGATTCTAGTAGATACGACTTCTGAAACTTCTGAAATCGTTTTCAAGGAATAAGGCAATTTGTTACAAAAGTGGGGATGTGGGTGTGCATTGGTCTAAACCAGTCTCCTTTAAAGATAACTGGATTGTCACCTCTATCTACGTGGGTTCGAGTCTCGGGCTCTGCCATTATGGGTACGTGAGAAACATTGCCAGTAGCTTCACGTGCGTCGGTGGTTCTTTCCGGGGTTATCAGGTTATTATACCACCAGTTATAATTTCCGCCATGTATGGCCTGTCTTGTGCAACACTGGCTTGTAACCCATAACACCAACAACAACAGCAACAACAACAAAACAGGGCTTTTATAACGAACATACATCTCACTCACTCCAGGTGCAATGCATACAAAAATGTGAGCGAACAACCCGTGCATGTGGTCCACCTACTGAATTACCTTGTGTATCCAAAATTATTAAAATCATATTTTGATATGGTATGTAGTATAGGTAACTATATGAGTTACATGATTGACAATGAGAATTGTTGGTATATATATATATATATATATATATATATATATATATATATATATATATATATATATATATATATATATATATATATATATACCCTTACGTACTCTTCAGGTTTGAACGTTAATGAACGCGCACAGTCTGTTGAAAACTAGAAAGTGTGGCATAATGCCTGAGAATATATGTGGCCTTTGTTAGTACCACTTTACCGACATAGCATTATTTTAGATTTGGCCAAAACAATTTAAAGTCATAAACGCTTTTTAAAAATACATCGGCGACGAAAAGTAACCAACAAAAATATTTGATAAATATTCAAATACAAACTTGTATATGAATGACGCTATTATCATTTTCTTGTTGTTGATATTTGCATGGCATTTATACGCTATTATCCATTATTTTGGGATATTTGTATGGTATTCATACACTATTATTAATCTGTTTGTGGATATTTACATGGTATTCATAAGCAGCAGAGGGGGCGAATCGGACATTTTGTCCAATCGTTATTTTGCTTAATTATTACTTTCTGCACTCAACGATCTAGTGTCGTCAGCGCCTGGTAAAAAAAAAACGACGTCGTCGTTGGGGGATCGTCCAAACGTCATTTGGTTTAATTAACACCTTCTGCGCGCCGATCCCCAGCGTCGTCAGCGTCCGGTAAGCACATCGACGACCGCGTCGATGTCATCGCCCCCTCTGCTGCTATGATCTTACAAACAGAGTGATCACTAACTCCTCCTCTTGCAGATCAATTAGGTTATTTGACTGATCGGTAAGTCTGAAATTAATTCTCGTTAAAAACCGATCATGGCATCGCATATAGACCGGATTAATCGGACTCTCAATGATCAAAAATCCCGGAGGGGCTGTTGGTGAAAACGAATAAAGGATATACCCCTGTTGAGCTTGATTTGATTGCTTGGTATCCACCTGATAACTCCCTTCGATAACATCACACACTAGATTGATCGCTATCACTGATGCGATATTTACGTTGTATGGAGCAATATGCCTACCACCATCTCCGTTATCGTGTCTGAGGATAGTTGATGGGGGGTTGTCCGCGGGTGGATTCTCAGGCCATCCTAGTATGGTTCTTATTGAACTGTTATAAATATCAACCATATACCCCGGTGTGCTTATTTCAATCGTCGACGATAACGTCGGTTCATGAACCGTAATAGCGATTTTTGATTCCTTTCCTGTGATCGATTTTATCCTGCGTTGAAATTCTTTATTGATTTGCTCTATTTGGTATGACCCAGTTGGTATTGTAACCTCCTCCCAGTCTGGGGTCCCATCGGGTTTATTTGTCCGTGCAAAAACCAGCGAGTTATTTGGTTGTTGTCCGTTAAATGCGTCCGCTCGGATATTAGGCCAACTGTGATATACTCGCAATTTTGCCAGCGCTATTTCCTTTACTGGAACCGGTGATGGAAAGTTTACACTGAATTCGGGTTTCGTTGATGTTATCGATATCATATTTGTTTGTACCGGAGTGGTATTCTCCGCGATCCGCTGAAGTAATTGAGACCCTTCGGGGTTCAGCGACATTATTATTATTCGTTGTTTTTAGTGTCTAATTTTAACAACCAGGTGGTTTCGGCTTCCAGTTGAAAATCCTCGATTTTTGACATCGCGGAGCTATATAACTGGACCATCGTGGAGAATTCAACATCGGATACGAACAAATTATCAATCGATAACGAGATCAACCCGGATAATTTCGAGTATGCGTCGGATACTATTTGATGTTTTACTGTATACTCGTTGAGTTTTTTCTGAAAACACGATGATATCTTCCTAGTGATTGCGTTGGCAACTCCAGCAACTGTTGTCATTGCGGAGACAGCGATTGGAACAGCGATCGGGGTTATCGTGGTCACCGTGGATAAAATAACACCGGCGCCAGCTACTATACCCGACACCGAGTACACGACCGCGTCGATGGCGGTTATTTTACGACGGTATTTTTTTATTTTTGCACGGTATTGTTCGGAAAGCGTTTTCAAGTTCGCGGAAAATTCTTTTGCGGTATCGAATCGATATTGATGTGACGTCGGTGATACCTCTGATTCAATTTCCTTGGTGGTCATTTTTATTTTAAAAGAGCTAGTGTTTTTAATTACTTAGATTCGCTACAAATTCCACATACCATGTAATGTTTGCCCTGGTTAAATTTCCATCAACGGCATAAATTGTAAACGGTTCAGTTGCGTCCTTGTCTATAATTGTTGATATTGTATTGTTAAACCCGGATGAACTCGACGATAATATATTAAACTGCATCATTGAAACCAGTGTCAGTCGATAAATGCCCTTAACAGTTGCGGTGATATTTACTGTATTCTGTGTAAGAGTCCAATCGAATGATCCATGCCGAATTGTGTATACTGTGTTGATGATGTTCTCATGAGGGGTTTTTATTTTTTCGAGTTGCTCTGCCATTCTCGGTAGTCTGTCTTTAATCGCTTCAACATCAGTTATAACTATTCCTACTCCCCGCCAACTCGCGTCTATATTATTCTTGTTCGCTGCAACATTAGTTTTGATTATTTCTATTTCCCGTGTATTCTCGGTCATACTTTTTTTGTTCGCTGCAACATCAAGTTTGATTGTTTCTATTTCATATGTATGCACGTCCATACCTTTTTTATTCGCTGCAACATCAGTTTTAATTAATCCTATTCCCCGCCAATACGCGTCTACATTTTTTTTGTTCGCTTCGACATCAGTTTTGATTGTTCCTATTTCCTGTGTATGCGCGTCCACACCCTTTTTGTTCGCTTCAATATCAGTTTTGATTGTTCCTATTTCCTGTGTATGCGCGTCCATATTATTTATGATCGTTGTAACATCAGTTTTGATTGTTTCTATTTTCCGTCCATGCGAGTCTACATTATTTATGATCGTTGCAACATTAGCGCCGATTATTTCTATTTCCCGTTCATGCGCGTCTACACTCCTTTTGTTTGTTGCAACATCAGTTTTGATTGTTTTTATTTCCTGTCCATACGCAGTGATATCATTTATAGTTATTGTAATCTCATCCGGCTTGGTATTTTTTTTACCAAAGAATTTATCAAAGTTGTCATCGATCCTGTTAACATTTTTTCGCAACGGGGGTAAATTGGCCGACATCTCCATAAGATCCGAAATAGCATTTTTTATTATTACAAGATTTGGTTCGTCTGCCGTCGGGGGTCCCCGAAAAAAACTATTGACAATGTCTCGCATTTCGCTGACGTGCGTTATCATCGACCTGAACTGTTCTCCATGAAAGTTAAATTCACCACGTAAACCCTTTAACGAATTTGACATGGTTATATAATTGTCGCCAAGTGTACTTATTTTTCCATTTATTGTCAAGATGGATTCACCCGGTTTGAGTCGTCCGTCGCCGGTATACAACGCGATAGTGTCCTCGGCGGCATCACGCTGTCGTATTAAAACGTCATTCAGCGACACATTACTGGATTTCAATTTACCCTGGCGGTCTTGAAATACAACTATTTCATCTGGGTCAACACTGGTTAAGTTCAACGTATCAGCGATTTCATCCTCAATTAGTTTTTTTATGTCATCGGTGGCGGGCGTTTCCGTGGGCTTTTTCAGCGCCGAAACCGGTCGTCCCCAGATATCAATCATCGTTATTGTAAAATAAACCAGCGTTTCTAATTAACCCGCCGGGCCTCTACGACCCCACTAGTATATTCGTTTACAACCATATGAGGTGGTTTTCGCGATGATGAAATCGCCGTGAGTACGTTCAATACCTCACGGCCGCATATCGGTGGGTCGCTTAATCGCTGTGTTGGCAGCGTGGAATAAAAAACCCGGGCCGAACACGCCCGGGCTGAACACGCCCGGATATACCGCATGAACTCTTTCGGCGGGGCTAACCCGTATGAATCAAAATAGACGATCGCACGCGGATCAATCGCGTATGCAACCCAATGAGTTCCCGCTCCGGAGGACCCATCGAGGTTAATTATGCCGGTTTCAATATTCCTTGGTGCCGCCGGTAATTGATCCCTCATAAAAACACCTCTGAAGTTTTTTATCGCTAGCGCGTTTGCGGCGTCTATTAAATCAAAATTAGACATTGGAGTCATAGACTCAGGAGTCATTGACTCCCGAGTTAATAAACGGTTCCTGGTAGTCTTAGACCCTTTCCCGAGTACCATGAATACGGGGTTCCCGGTAGTCTTAGACCCTTTCCGGCCACGGGTCGTTTTTTTTTGTAGCCTTTCCCGGTTGCCTTCTTCAATGCCATCCCCGCCGCGGTACCAACGGCTCCTAACGCCGCCGCCTTAGCCACTGCTGGTGCGGCCGCGGCAATCAACGCTGGAATCGCAGCTAACAGTGGAAATATCCCACCGGTCCTTTCCATGTTTTTAATTGCTGCGGCTGAAAAATCTATTTGAACACCCTTTTTATTCTTCATCGCATCATTGAAATGTTTTATTTGACGCGCCGTCAACGATATCTTATGATTACCACCTGCCATCTGTGACGGCTTCAGCGTTATTGTGGTTCCGCATTGTTTAGCCGACTTTGATCGTAATTTCTTGACTTGACCATCAGTCAACTCTACACTGACGACACTATACGACATTTATTGTAAACGCGTTTTGTGCTTTCAATTACATGTTTTCCACTGGCGCATCAACGATTCTCATTCGTCCACCAACGCCTTCTAGCAGCATTGATTTATCGCTGAGAATGACAGCAACCGCTCTATAATTAACACCACCCGGGGCTATACGAGCTCGGAAGTGTATATCAACGACGGATTGTCTCGTTAAATCAAGATGTTCCAGCGAAAAATAATAAATCGGATACAGCTTTTTAAAATCAAGTTGTGATATTTGCAAACCAGTGTCGACGTTTTGATCACGACCCATATATGACAGCAATCGATGATACACACGTGCGACATGGTTGTCGCCGTAATTAAGCTGTATATCCTCGGATGGTTCCTGTTGTCCGTTTATTCTCAGCGAAACATCCCTGACTCCTAATTGATCAAATATCATATGGCTGTGTTCTTGATTACCCAATCGTTCCCTATTCTGTAGCGCTATGAATATATGACGCGGGGCTGAAACACCTTGTTTTGATGCTAGGTGCCATGTAAACGTATCGGCGACGTTATCCTCTTTAGCATCAGTTGTTACCGCTAGCCAACTCAACAGCGATTTCCCTCCCTGTTCCATAAATGCTAACAATCGTGCTTCCGTGGTAACTGATGGAGTCAGCACCGGCATCCACAATGCCATTTTAGTTAAAATGACTTTACCGGCAGCGACGCCAGCAGCATGCCATATTGCATTGTTATCATCGCCCCTTCGCGTCAGCGCGATTGTATGCTTAGCCCCATAGACAACTTTTCTGACATTTCTGCAGAATCCAAATATGTGATGGAGTGGAATCGCGCATGAAAACTGTCGGCGTGGTCCTTGCAACATTCCTACTCGTGCTGCGAATCCTAGATTGTAATCATTGTTGGTGCTTTTTATAATATTGAAATTAGCGCCCGGTCTTGCCCTGCGGTCTGGGTTGGCTGCTTCAGCCTGTGGGTCAACTGCGGTATCTCTTTCCGCCAGCACGTTAACGTACTGAAGATGGTCAGCGTTATTGGTGGTGTCCTTCGAAAACATCATAGATGGGCCCGCCGATCTTGTATAATCATCCGAGTATCTCGCCAACCCAATTATCGTTGTTGCAACATCAACCTCGCGTTCTATTGATTCAATTTCTCGCCCGTCAATAAGATATCTGGCGCTCTCAAATAACGCCATGATACCGTTGTTGACGAAGCCAACTCGAACACGATGGTCATCTGCGTATGGTGCATTATCGGCGGCATTTGTCACGAGTTCTCCCTCGATTTCGATAAACGCTTCACACGGCAAAAAATATTTACTGGTATCTTGGACTTGAAGTTCAATTCGCGATCGTAGGTCGGGTTGCGCTGCATAATAAGAATAAAATTGATAATCACGGACAGAATCATCCCTGCGCACTGGGGCGTCCATATCAAACGCGGGATCAGCGGTTCGCGCAAACATTCTATTATTTATCATGTTGATGTTTTCAATTGAAATCCATCAACGTCGTTTTCGTCGTAAATTCTTTGAATTTAAACCACTCCCCGCTATCGCGTTCATGAGCGCGTTGGTTGCCGCATCGGCGGATGGCGAAGTCGCCAACGACGGAGTCGTCGCCAACGACTGAGTCGTCGCCAACGACTCTAGTTTTTCTTCCACGGCGTTATTTATTACTTTACTGACATTTGCAGGCATCACTGTCGTTGATGGCATTACCGGTGGTTTCTGTTTTCTTTTTGAAAATCTCTTGGATTTCACCAACGACATTAGTTTGTCCCGCGCGGCTGAAAGCGCCTTTCCGGCAACATCTCCAATGGCACTAATACCCTTATCACGAATAACATCAATAGCCTTCATTCCTAATTGTTTGGCTAACGGCGCTACTTTTGGAGCCATTCTTGTAAATAACCCCGCAATGGTGCTACCGAGACCATCTCCATAGTACGCGCGGTAAATAGGCAATCGCGAGTTTACCACGTAGACGAGTACTGGTTTATCATGGTTGTAGTGTATGATCATCCTTATTAAAAACACCAGGTTTCCAATTAATCATCCACGAGTTCGTCTATGAGCGTTCGATATGCATTAATGTCTATGATACCGCCTGCAAATAACCGCTTGCAAATATCAGCAGCCTCATTGATTATTTCCGTAGAGTTATTTCCGGCTCGTTTTCCTCCAATTAATACCTCTAGCCGTGATATATCACTGAGAACACTATTAGGGCAGGTAACACTAGCGTTTTCAACTAGACCACTACCACTTGGATACCCCTCTCCGCTTGTTTTTTTAGAACCAGCTTTTTTTTGACGTTTTTCTCGGACTTCTTCTTTTTGCTGTTGTAGTATTTCTTGTTGTTGTCGTATATCATAATCATCAATTCCTTTTTTAAATTCTTTATATCCCAATTCTCTTGTATCCAAGCGATCAATCTCTTTATTCGTTTTATACAACCAATTAACCCAGTCATCTCGTTTTATATTACTGTTTTTATACTCGTCTTTTAAAAAGTTTTTTCTTGAATAATAGCTTTGAGCGGCAAAATTACCAAAAACCCTATACTCGTCGGATTTCAGTAATTGAGGTCGTTTTATTTGTGCTATAGCCCCTTCAGTGAGTTTATCTATAAAGGGGACTCCTTTTTGAGTGGAAATTTTTTGAAGTTCACCAACATCACCCTGTTCAGAATCATCAATATCAGCTAATCGTTCATACTCTCGTTGGGTTTTTATATCACTGGAAAGTTGTTTTATCCGTTGCTGTGTTTGTTCTGTCTCTGCTGCTATCTTTTCAAGTACAGGAAGAAGAGGCGCCTCTTTCCGTTCGCCCTCCTTAGGAATATCCCCGTATATTGCTCGTTCTGTTGCAGCTGTAACATCCTTAGTCGCTTTAGTTACCGGGGCAAATAACTGTTCGCTTCCAACAGTAAAATCGGTTTGCATTTGTTGTCGCGTTTGAAGTTTCTCTCTCACTCTGTCTCGTAACGGTATAAACTTTTTAAGCGCTGCTAGCCGCTCTCTGGCTAGCCGAGTAGTAAGTGATTCACCTACCATTATTGTAAATTGATCCGCAATTTTCTAATTTTCCGCCGAGTGTACCATCGGGAGCTCCACGGAGTTTTCGTCTATAATCCTTCTAATGTTTTTGATCTTACTAGAAATCTCCCGGCGTCGTTCATAAACACGTCCGAGTTTTTTTCGTATTATTTCAACGGCAGTAAATAGTCCAATGAATGCATTTGCGTCATTGTGGTACAGGTTCTCATTAATCGTATGTTGTAATCGTTTTATAAAAAAATACTCGCGGGCCAGGGTAAAACGCCCCCGTTTCGACTGTTCGTTAATAATCTCATAATCGGATAATATTTTTTCACTGTCGAGACCATCAGATAATTCAATTTCTTGATTTTTTAATTTTGAAATCTCAGTTAATATATTATTGATGTCTTCGATATTCATTATTCTTATAAAACATCTTGTTTTTAAATAAAAAAAAAAAATGAAACCCCCGTGTATCAATTCCGAAGGTGTTTAATAATTCGTTAGACGTGACCTTGTCAGCGCCATAGGCGCCGGTGACCTTGTCACTCGCTGATTTCTGTTATATATGAAAATCGAATTCTATGCCCGGTCTTTTTTGAGATCGCTGAATTCTGTATTCCTTCTACAACAAATCGTATCGAGGCTCCACAAATGTCAAAATATTTTCCTGCCTCATTCATCGACTGAAATATTTTTTCCTCGTGAGTTGTTGTATCAAATGACTTTACGGGTTTTGCTTTCTTTGAGTATTTACCAGTTTCGCCTTTTTTGGTATTTTCACTCTGAGAGATGGCTTGCAGATTACACAGTCTATTATTTTGATAATTAGAATCAATGTGATCAATAACGAGACTATCTTTGATCAATCCGTGGAAACATTCATAGATGATTCTGTGACAGAGATATTTTTTCCCTCCAGCAGTAAACATTAAATACCCGTGATTGTTTTTCCATCCAACCGGCTTCTTCAGTCTACGATTTCTAACAATACCGTCGCGAGATGCCTCGTAATTGACAAGCAGGGGATGCGGCTGAAATTCTTGGTCCATTTGTATAATAATACTACTTGTCTAATTTATTATTTGGTTTAATTATGAATCTTTCAACGTAGTCTTGGGGGGTTTTGATGACGAAGTCAGCGGTGGGGTCAATGACGGCGTTTTTTATTCGTTTGTCATAATAACGTTTTAACTCTCTGTATCGCTTTCCGCCACAATTGATACACAACTGCGATTTTCCTCTTACACCGACGTGGCAAACCAAGCACGGCAGGGGACCAAGAGAACCATTACGAACGCTTTGTAAATGATACCCGCAGAATTCACCTCTACATGATTTATTGCACGGGGTTGTCGACCCAATCATCAACCATTTGCAGTGATTCATTATACTATATTCTTTCATTTAAATACTTGTTTTAATTATATGGATGAGTTCGAGAGATTGGCAGCAATTAAGCCCCGGAAAAATATTAGGTTTAATCTCGATAGAGTCCTCAAGGACACACCAAAAGCGTTAATAAACGATAAAACCCTGTTGAGTAAAATACGCGATTGTATCAATGAATTCAAGCGTGATGGCGCATCTCACAGTTGGTCAACATTTCGAATTGATGGCATTGTTGATGCTACCATGAACGACAACCGCGCAGCAATGATAATATCACAACTTGACGGTAAAAGGTATTTCTTCAGAGTAAAATTCATTGTCCGGGTGGAATCAGGTGATTGGATCATACGTGATAAATTTGAACCAGTTCTCAGCGACAAGAAAACAGTCACTGTCAGCCGCGACTCCAAGCCGGGGTTGTTAACCGGAATTGACAAACCATACTATGAACGAGCGTATCCTGAAACAGCAGTTGTTTATGGAATATACCCGTTAAATAAGAAACCTGATATCCGAAAACTGAAACCGATGAAACAGTCAACTGGGATAAATTGTGTAGCAGAACGAATAATAGAGCATTTTACAAATGCATGTCGAGGAAACAAATTGACTGATTTACGACGTAGCAAAATCAACCAGTGGGAACTAACCGTAAAAGAGCGTGGAGCAACCATCAGCGACATAGTGAGATTAGAAACATCGCTGAGATTTCCAATAACCGTTACAACGATAACCGGTGAAGTATTATACGAATCCAAGTATAAATCGAAGGGAGCCCCAATCAAAATTATTGATCATAACGAACACGCATGGACGCCCGCGATCACAATATTTCCACGGGATAGAACAGTAAAGTATATACCCGAAGAATTCCTGGAAGAGAACGGGTTTCTCGCGGAGAGGAAACTATTTGATGCTATCGCTTATTTGTGTAAAAACGACCCTGTATCAATGTGGTTACTTCGCAGCGCTGAAAACGATGCGGATAACTTTGATCAGTTTGTAAGACCAAACGGTGAATTATATCGCACTGAAGCATTTCACAACAGGATGAAAAAAACCGCCATAGAATTTGAGGAGCATGATGAACAACTGCTAACAAATTGTTTTACGATTCCATCGGTTGCGGCTCATGTTGCAGCGAGGAAAAATGCGTGGAGACCAACGCGCAGGGAATTTCTACCGGATGTACAATCCAGTTGTTTGGAATACTATCACGGTGGACTATGGAACACTGAATACAACCGCGACGCTATGATCTCGGTTGATATGGTTGCCTGTTATCCAGCGAGTTTTCTCGGGTATGGATCCGCCGCTGAGTACTTTAGACGATTTGGACACCCCAGTCATGAAATGACTCGTGTTGCTATTAATGGACCACTGCCTGATTTTGATTTAACCGGATTCGCTCGCATAGTATCATTTGAATTCGCGGCAGGACTCCATCGCTGTTGCTATATTTGGATCGGTAGACACATGGCTGAAAAGAAGTGGCTACCAATAGCGCTGCTACGGTATATGATTGATTGTAGCATGCTAGTTTCGTTGATTGTCAGTGACGCGATTATATCATACCGGGCACAGACTGAAGTCTGGTTACCAGAACCGGAGCGTCTAGATAGCATAATTGACGAATCCAGAAAACACATCGATGCCGACGAGGAATATATCATCGAATGGTCCAGGAGGATATTTAACCAACGAAACCGCGAGGCAAAAGATCTCGGTAGAAGAATAATCGGTAAGTTCACACAAGGTGGAAAAAACTGCGATTACAAACGATATTGCTCACGGCTGATTATAGATGACGCAGAATATGATTTCGTAATCAAGGACGCAGTGGCGAAAAATAGATACGTGAACTGCGAAACAGCTTTCTTGTCCAATGGAACAAGGTTGGGTACAGTTGTTACCTACAGCGATGGAGACAGCCCGGCATACCCGCATTTGAGGGCGTCTATGCTGGGTTATGCCGCTATCAATTTATTCTCGATGATAAATAGATTCCCCGACACCGCGGTTAGAGTAGCCGTTGATTCATTTTATATAGACGTAAAGTACAAGAAAAACGTAGCCGAGTTTACTAGTCCGGACGAGAGTTGGGGTACATGGAGAATTAAAAATGAAATACGACGCGATTATTCCCCGTCAGCAGATGTCACCGTTGAGAACGACTACTTACGCGGTGATAAATTATCAGAATGGTCTAATGCACCACCGTGTTCTGATCCAATTTGTAGACACAAGACGGTTTATTTAAGCGGCTGTGGCGGGTCAGGAAAGACGACTCGGGCAATTGAATTATTTCGAACGCGGGCAAGTATAATCGTGCTTACACCGACCCATAGACTAGCGCGAGAAATAAAACAACGAAATGTTGACGCCGTTACTTATCACAGCTTTTTTCGATACAGCGGCGGCGAGTGGACTCCTGATCGAATGGGTGAAAAATTTATTCCCGACATTATCATCTGGGACGAAATATGTACTGTTTCGTTAGATGTTTTACAAATGTTTCTTGAGTGGTTGCTGCGCGCGAATACAGCGGTAATCATGTGTGGGGACCATGGCCAACCACCACCATTTGTAGGCGAGGGTCCACATAATTGGTTAAAGGGTTTTGTGGACTATTATGAAGAAACCGATACTGATTACCGAGCACTTGATGAACAACTGCGCGAGGTTAAAAAACTAATCAGATTACAGCCGGATAGAGTTCAATGTGAAATAATCCGCGAGGTGATTCCGGAAACGCCGTTAAATGAATTCTGGGAAACATGGAGACCAAACGATTTGATTGTAGCGAGTAGAAAGATAGTCAGAGACACACTTCAGCGGAAATTGTTTGCGTTGCATAAGGAAAAGTTTCCAACGCGTCCAGTGCCGTTGTGTTATAGACCCGCGGACACACGGCGGCAGAACATTGAAATTGAAATTCCAGCCCCGACAGCGTCGGGGACAAAAAAACAAATTCTCGTGCTGAATGATATCGTGCTCGTTGATATCGGTGTCGTCGAGGACGCGCTACGTGCTGATAAATCCCCGTGGACGCTAGGATACGCAACAACAATACATTCCTCGCAGGGACTAACCATCACGGACACAATTGTTTGGATGGTTGATAATCGCATCGAATGGTCGAATCTAGTCTATCTTGCAGTGTCCCGAGTACGAAGGATAAATCAGCTTCGAAGAATTGTTGTTGACGGAGCCGGTGACGGAGTCACTGACGAAGCCGGCGACAAAGTCACCATCGATGCAAGCGTCATTGATAGAAAACTCTCGGGTTACCGCCAACAGGATAAAAAAAAACAGCGGCGTTTTGATATTGATGCCGAATTAATAATCTCGCTACGACAACAACAGAATAATCACTGCGCGAGTTGCAATTGTATAATGAGTTGGCGTTATTCGGATAAAGACACTCGCCAATTTACCGTGGATAGGATCGATAACAGTCTCGGTCATGTCAAAAACAATGTGAGGTTGACCTGTCTTGAGTGCAATAGACGCAACGGCGCTAGTTAAGACCACGTGGGGGTAATTGAGTATCGTTAGGTATCACTTGTAGTTGCTCGCGTGTAAATCCGCGCTGAGGAGCAGTTGAATCCAGTCTGTAGATCGGTGGTCTACCAGTTGATCGTGTTATCGTTGATATGTTATGTGTGGTAACACTCCAAATAGGATCAGTAGCTCTTTTTTTACCGCCTTCAAGCTCTCCTGGTTCATATAGATATCTCACGGTAACATCGCCAAGAATCGACTTGGAAACGCTATTTATTTTTGATTTTCCGGGTATATACTCGTATTTAATCGCGTCGCTGGGCTTCATGTTGATTGCTCGGGTAATCTCGTTATTTAACGCTGCAATTACACCTGGCAACCTTTTAACCCATTCACGAGATCGTTTTTCTTGGATGAATTCCTTCGCGTATTGATATCCAAATAACCGTTCAGCGAGAGTCCGATTGAATCGTTCAACAATTGCCTGATCACGATGTAGCGCAGTATGACCTCGTCGTATCGCGACGCTATGATGTTTCAGCGTTGATAAAACAGCGCCGCGAAATTCACTACCAGGATCAACTTGTAATAGATTTGGCCAGCGCAGAGGACCTCTTCGATAAATTCTTTCAAACGCAGCGGCTACTTCAGTTGCTGACTTTGTTTTTAACGGCTCCGCTTGTTTGTATCGACTCGCAACATCAACTACGGTTAGCGCGTATTTGTAACCGTTGTCATGCGGCAAAAATAGTATATCAGCCTGATGAACTTCATTAGGTACGCTGACATCAAAGCGCGAGAAGTTGATTTGTTTAGGCGGTGGTAGATAGATTTGCCATATAGCCTGTTTGGATAACCAATTAGCCGCAGTGGTCTTTGTTACCTTTGCAGCGCTTGCAAGCTTACCAATTGCGGCCTTCCCCTTCCAGTATCCTCTCGGAGAATAATAGATGGATTCCATGTTGTTATTATAAACGCTATCGTTTTCAATTACCAGCGCGAGAAGCTCCGCTTCCAATCATTAATTTACCTTTCATAGCCGATTTTACCAACCATGAAGCCAATTTTTCTTTGACGGATTTATCAGGAATAGCATTTAACGCGTGAATTAATTTTACGTCCGCGATATGACGCTGTTGCAGATCGCTACTTTTGTAAGCAACATCATGAGCATGACACGCCTTATCGATAGCGTTTATTGGATACTCACCGGGTTTGGGCTGATTTTGATCATCGAGTCTAATATCTAATCGTGTTCCGGGGCCACAGTAGTTATATCCTGGGAGGTGTTTTTCTCCTGGATACTTTGCCCACGGTGTTCCGGGGAGTTTTGATAACTTGGCTGCAATATCACCTCCTCGCTTTTTTTTAAAACATCTCCGGGTCTAATAGAAATAAATCTAAATTTCTTTGTACCGCATTGTACACACTTGCCAGTAAGCGCCGATCTGTTATTTCTTGTTGTAACGGTTGTCATATCATTTGTGCCAGTACGCACTCTGCACTTAACACAATATAGATCCATAATTTATGTATAGAGATATGAATATAATTGATTTTTCGGCGACTAAAACAAGAGAACCAGTTAAGCATGTTGCAGCGTTACCAAACTCGATCCGGATGATTATCATCGGACCATCTGGATCCGGCAAGACGCAATTGTTACTCAATTTAATAATGAGATGGATGAAGTGGGATAAGTTGTATTTGGTTGCTCCTAGCGTAGATGATCAACGATGCTACGAGGTGTTGAAAGATTTCAACGAGAATGCATCAGCGATCGCTAAAAAAAAATGTTATTGAGTTTATTATGGATATCAATGATGCACCGGGTATTGATGATATTGATGGCGACGTTAACAATCTAGTCGTGTACGATGATGTTATGTTAGACAATCAAAAAAACCCAGCTAGGATATTTTCCAGAGGTAGGCATAAAAACACTGACGTGATATATGTCACTCAACGATACACTCAGATTCCAAAAGTAATTAGAGACAACTGTAATATTCTTGCTGTGTTCAACGGCGTTGATACACACACGCTACGAAATATTTGGCAGACATGGTGCGGCGGTGACATGGACTTTAATGTTTTTCGAAACTTTTTTAGTCATGCTCAGTCGACCCCACATGGATTCGTAACGATAAATTTACATGATCCTCGGACACGATATCGTATCGGACTTGACCAAATATTCGGTTAGTTGTAAATAATTTTCATTGTAAGCAGCAGAGGGGGCGATGACATCGACGCGGTCGTCGATGTGCTTACCGGACGCTGACGACGCTGGGGATCGGCGCGCAGAAGGTGTTAATTAAACCAAATGACGTTTGGACGATCCCCCAACGACGACGTCGTTTTTTTTTTACCAGGCGCTGACGACACTAGATCGTTGAGTGCAGAAAGTAATAATTAAGCAAAATAACGATTGGACAAAATGTCCGATTCGCCCCCTCTGCTGCTTCATACGCTATTATTAATTTTTTTTGTGGATATTTGCATGGTATTCATACGCTATTATTTATTTTTGGGTGGATATTTGCATGGTATTCATACGCTATTATTAATTTTTTGTGTGGATATTTGCATGATATTCATACGCTATTATTAAATTTTTTATATATATTTTGCATGGTATTCATACGCTATTGATAATTTTTTAAAATATATTTGCATGGTATTCATACGCTATTATTAATTTTTGTGTGGATGTTTGCATGGTATTCATACGCTATTATTATTTTTGTGTGGATATTTGCATGGTATTCATACCGCTGCTATCTGTTTAATATACAGTAGCTCTGAGTGAGTATCTGAATGAGCAGCCAGTGTAATTAATCAGTGTAATTAATCAGTGTAATTAATCAATATAAAAACTTGCAGTTTGTCTTAGTCCTAAGACACATTTAACACTCCTTCTTCCATCATTATGGTAGTATTAAACAGGTTGTTTTGTGGATATATCTTTCAACTATTCCAGAATAATGATGTTAACTTTTTTCCCCGCTGAAATGAGCGATCATGTTTTAACGATTACAATGATGTAATTGGAACCACAAAACTGGAATTTGTTATTTTTGAAAAACAATTTTCCACATCTTTATTTTTCATCCGCCCAGCAGGTATTTTGATGTCAACAGTAACTTTCAGAGTATATCAAAATAGATTTAGCTCAGAACTGAACACTCCCTTCTAGCATGTACTAGATTGATAAAATTCTTTTTCTTGCATCAACGTCACTGAATTGTATTTAATAGCAGAATGTAGGTAGAAGCTAACTGGACAAAACGTTTATATTGTCATCGTGTCTTTTATCATGTTTCCCTGCCTGAATTGTTGTAAACCTGTGTTTTTCAACTCATGACAGAGCAGATAACATCTCGCCTCTTTTGTCGCGGAATTTATAGCCTGGTTTTCAACACAGGTTGCTTTTTTAGCAACTTTTTTGTAGGTCTGCTGACCCCAACATATATAAATTCAACTAGATGGAAAGTTCTGTAATTTCCGACTCGGTAAAAGGCGACATTAACTAAGAACACTCCGGAGTTTAGGTCTCTTATTATATTACACTATTTTATCGTTTTTACAGTCAGAACAAAGACAACAAATCAGTCAACCTATTTTATTCGTACAAAGTCTACATTAGATTCAATCTTTAATCCAGGAGGATTACCAAATATTTTTCTCTGTTGAATTAAAATAACATTTTGTTGAAAATAACAGCTTACAATGTTTACAAGTTACCTTATAAATCATTTTGTCACCACTAGAATTAACTTCCAGTAAAAAATATTTATAGGCCTGTTCGGGAACGGTTATTAAGTCCCTTGACTTATTAATTACCCTAATTTCCCATGATGCAACCCTCTTCCGACAAGCAAATCTATACGCTGTGATGGAGGCCAACAAAGCATTGAATTAAAGCTATCCAACAATATATAATGTGTGTATGCATTTTATTAATCACGTCTTCATTTGATATCAATTTATAAGGTTCTCATCAGTCTAAATCAATCTATGCCAATAAAAATGTGTTAAATTCCAACAACAACAAAAAAATGTTAAAGTTTTTAAAAATCAGTATCGCATGCGAATTTACCGATTTTCATATCATTGTGATGTTGCCACATATTTCATTGCTAATATCATAGATGTGAAGCATAGAGTCAAAACTATACAACATCATATAATATGTATGTATCTAATTAAGTACGTCATCATTTCTCTGTCCGTGCGCCGAATGCATTCATACACGAACGTTATTTGTGAAGGCAGAAAGGTCATACCTATAATAAAAACCACCGATTTGGTCAAATTTGATATCAATGGATAAGTTTCTCATAACTCTAAAGCCGTCTGCACCAACAGAAATTTGTACAAATGCAAAATAAAAAGGTTTGTATTTTTTTAAAATCAGCATCGCTTGCGAATTTACCGAATTTCATATCCAGGGTACGTGCATCTACCCATGCCGTTCTGTGGTGGTACCACATATTTCGATGCTAATACTATAGATGTAAAGCATAGAATTCAAGCTATACAACAGTCTATAGTATATGTAGGTATCATTAAGTACGTCTTCATTTGTCTGTCCGTGCGCCTAATACCTTTCCATACGAACGCTATCGATCTTCATATCCTTGATACATGCGTCTACCCATGCCGTTTTGGGATGGTGCCACATATCTTAATGCTATTACTATGGACGTGAAGCATAAAATTCAAACTATACAACAGTATATAATATGTGTGTGTATCTTATTAAGTACGTCTTCATTTGTCTGTCCGTGCGATTAGTGCCTACCTATTCCAACGTTTTCCGTATAGGTAAATAAATCATACCAATCATATACAACCACCAATTTTGACAAATTTGATATCAATTTACATGGTCCTCGTCACTCTAAACCGATCTATGCCAACATAAATGTGTAAAAATGCAAAATAAAAAGTTGGTATTTTTTACTCAGTATCGCTTAGGGTTAGCGACTTTACCGATCTACTTATCCCTGCTATGTGTCTGTACCCATTCTGTTTTGTGATGGTGCCACATGTTTCGATGCTAAAATACTATAGATTTGAAACATATAATTAAATCTATCCAACAGTATATAATATGTGTATGCATATTATTAACTACGTCTTCATTTGTCTGTCCGTACCTACCGATTATGCCAAATTTGATATCAATTTAAATGGTTATCGTCACTGTAAACCGATCTGTGCCAATAAAAATATGCAAAAATTCAAAATAAAAATAGTTGGTAATTTTTACTCAACATCACTTAGGATTAGCGACTTCGCCGATCTACATATCCATGCTATGTACCTATTTATTTGTGTACCGTCGCCCTCTTAGCAAGAGGTGTAGTTAATTGGATTTGACTGGCGGTATCTAGAGGATGACCTCCCTTGATATTATAGCCCGGTGGGAGTGGAAAGATAGAATTTCAACAGAGAACTGAGCAAAACTATTGTGAAGAAATAATGCAATACGAGCCCCGTAGACAAGATTTAAATTTTAAAAAATCAATAACAATTAATAGCAGCAAATCCAATTCACTCTAAGTTATGTCAACAGATTTTAACGCCAGTGCCTAATTTCGATTTATTTCATCATAATAACGAGCGGTGAAAAGAGGGCAATGTCAACGACTGATTGCATCACCCTCCTCCCTTGACCTTGTATCAATGTCTTCCTATTCCGAACGGTTCACCCCTTCCTTGGCTTCCTAGTCCTTTGTTCTGAACTCGTCACTTCTTTTTTTCGGACTTCCGTATTCGGACTGTCCCGTCTCTCCCCAGAAAGCTGTTTCTTAAAGGACAAAATTACCCCTAAATCTTGGTATGTACCACTTTCTATACATACATACCATTTAATAAAGTTACTCTGAAGCATAAATAACTCTCCGAAAACTGCATAAACTCTGAACTAATCCGATAGAACTACATCCTCGCTTCACAGCGACCGGCCATAAACTAACACGTGAGCGGTATATCCAACATTACCGCATCTCTTTATCTATGCTACCACATGCTCGATTACTATTGCATTAACTTCACAAAATTCTAGCTCACAACAATCCCTAACTTACTAGATTATTTAGACATTACAAAATCAGATAAACATATGCGATTATCGTTAACTCAAGATAATCAGTATCGTGCTAACAGACAAAGGAAATTATTTCATATAACCCTATGAAATCCTACATAGATGAAAACTTGGATAGCATGCAATCGTCAATTCTATCAATGAGATAGTAACTGTAAAATTAAAGAGATACTCTGGATAACAACTCTAGCATCAACAGGTTTCCATGAAATTGAATAAACGATACATAATATGGATCCTAGTCATATCAAACACATTTGCATAAAGCAAACAATTAAAAATAGAAGATTAAGTGGAAAATTAAAATTGCATACCTTAATGCTGTTCTCTTTCAGAAATTGTGCGTCCTGGCACTAAACCCTGTATTTTCTTACAAGACAGCCACCTGGTCCCCTTTTCTTGTTTAACTAGAAAAGCAATATTCTTTTTAGGTTTCCTTGGGGCCACTCTTCCTCTCTCAGGAAATGTAAGACTAAAGACATTCGACCAAGGTCGTCACTTTAAATTCAAATTATTTCTCAAGCGTACGCCTTAATTTATTCTGGCCAATTGTAAGTAGCGGTCCCTAAATTATCCCAAGATAATCATTTCATTCGTCAGATTTAGACAGTTTAGAATCTCCGAACTACGGTTCATGTCAAGTTCCCTTTGAAAATGATAATTTGACATGGGTTCCTATCAAGCGGTTATGGTTGGTAGCTCAAATGTTTACTTTCTCAGGACAGCGTTGCAATGTCCTGGTCAAATCTCAATGAGTCATACATGCTAGCCTTTCAAGTTTTAACACTGACACGGGGGGGGGGGAGAAAAGAAGAAAGGTCGAAGTGACCCTTCATAAAGACTTTTCTGGCTTAAATGTGATAAAAATGTAGTGCTCAATGCAATCAACTGTAAAGTTTAATACAACTCAAAATTCGACACATTACAGTTTGTTTGTTCGTGCGCTTATGCAAACGTTTTCCATATAGGCAAATAGGTCTTACCGATCGTAAACAGCCACCGACTTTGACAAATTTGATATCAATTTATATGTTTCTCATCAGCCTAAATCGATCTATGCCAATACAAATGCGTGAAAATGCAAAATAAAACAGCTGGTATTTCGCTTAGGGTTAGCGACTTTACCGATCTACATATCCGTGCCATGTGCCTCTACCCATGCCGTTTTGCGATGGAGCCATATATTTTGATGCTAATGCTATAGATTTCAAGCATATAATTCAAGCTATCGAACAGTATATAATGTGTGTATGTATCCTTTCAAATACCTTTTCATTTGTCCGTCCGTGCGCCTAATGCCTTCCTGTACAAACGTTTTCCGTATACAGTAGGCAAATTAGTCATACCAATTGTATAAAACCACCGATAATGACAAAGTTGATATCAATTTATATGTGTCTCATCAGCCTAAATCGATCTATGCCAATAGAAATGTGTAAAACTGCAAACAAAAAAAGTTGGTATTTTTTTTACTCAGTATCGCTTAGGGTTAGCGACTAGCTAAGTTGATGCATCCATAACGGGAGTAATGCTCGCCGGAAATATGGATTGTAAATTCACGCACACGGTTTCTGATTTCAATGTACCAAAGAGCTCTTCAAGGAAGCCTATTGTTAGGGGCGGTAACAACCCTTATCGAACAGGCATATACCTTTAATCGACATTTTTGTAATGATGTTGACTAATTTGGAACATAAAAAATTGCTGGTTCATACAATCATATATCTATAATTTTATTCCAAACTCCTATGTAATCAATCATACGGTTATCTGTCAGTTTATTTATTCAACGACACGAAATAAATATCGTTCAGATTTATATCTTGTTGGTTTCTAAGACTTTTTAATCTCGGTCATTTCTTAGGTACTGTCACCGCTCAAGGCGTTTAACGTCAGTGTTCAAAATCTTTTGTCGACACGTTTCAGAATTTTGTGTAATTAGATTTCGTACTCAGTTTGCCCAGAGATAAATCCGTTTTCGTTTATGTCTGAAATTTATTATTTATCTCCTGCACACTTATTTTTAAAAATAAATATAACCTATATTTGTATTTCAAAACTTACAGTAAACAAATATAATTTTTTTCGAAATCTCATAATATATCGCTTTTAGCGCATCTTATTTTTATGTGAAGATTTGTGTACAAATGGTCATCTATGGGACTATTTTGACCTTACGCCTTTTCAACAATCTGAATGATATATAACTACTCCGTTTCCGCCTGCCTGCTCATTATTTGATTGTTCACTTATTTCAAATAGTCGATGGCCATTAGACTATTTTGATACAGTTGATACATCGATGCAAATATTAAACCGCATGGAAAGATTAAACGCGCCAGCCATCAATATAATACAATAAGCGATAAATAAATGCATTAAATAAATACATTATATTGAGCACAATATTGAAATCATCATGTGAAATTTGGATCCAACTAGTCCGCCCATCAATACAGTTTTTATGAGGTCTTTTTTTAAAATTTTGAAATCATGACAAAAATGACATAAAAGAAGAATTCAAAGCTCTGTTCTCGACGTGTTTTATTTCTCTTGTGGCAGAGAGCACATTTTTAGGGCTTATTTGTTTATTATGAACTAACTTTTATTCCACATATTAGATATCTCAGGGACAAATGTCAGAAAGAGATGGTATGTATGTATGTATGTATGTATGTATGTATGTATGTATGTATGTATGTATGCATGCGTGTGTGTGTGTGTGTGTGTGTGCGTGCGTGCGTGCGTGTGTGTGTGTATGTATGTATGTATGTATGTATGTATGTATGTATGTATGTATGTATGTATGTTTCGTCTGGCTTGCTTTGGTTTGGTGTCTTTCTGCACAGCGACGTGAAAAGGTTATATAATGCTGAGGTAATTGGAGAACACGCGGTACTAATGATATGGAAAAATGGGAACCAGCCTGGAAATGGGTGAACCTAAACTAGAGTATATATGGGTTAGGCTGACCAGGATTGGTTAATAATGTAAGTTATGTTGTAGGAGAAAGAATCTTTCGAGAGCTTATCCTAGTTGTGAGAGAAAAAATAGAGACATTTTTTATTAATGGAATTTCGGTCCTATTACAGCCTTGAGTTTGGAACGCTCATTACTAAAATTAGCACCTGACTATTTGGTGCGGAATTAAAAGCACATGTTTCAAACACATGCAGGTCCAGAAAATGCCGCGGCTCATATCCTTTCCTCAACACAGAAGCTGACTTTCAGGTTTCATCTATACTGTTAAATATAGGTTTGATCATGAGCACTCAAAAATTTTAAGTTACTGAATTTTTAATATCATGGTGTTTGCATAGGTTTACTATGAGAACTGAATTAGTACCGTGAGTCCTGGAGTAAAGTGCCTTGTGTAAGGACAAATCAACATGGCCGACTCAATGTGTTGGTTGTAGGATTACAAAATACAAGGCCGACACGCTTTCCGCTGAAGCACCACAAAATGGTAAAATACTGTACAAACCATCCACAGACGGACGCAGATGGGGAAACATACTTTAATATAAAACTCTGTTTTGTTTCTATACAATAAAATCCATTAACTTATTCTATTATTTGTCTTTTCTCCTTTTTGTCACGATCGTCGGATTGTTTTTATACAATAAACAAAGTTTAGGGCTTTCATTCCTTTATTCCATCTCTTTTTTTTACTTTTGGACCAGATTCAACGCTAAATTAGGCGAATTCCCACCACACCTGGGACTAGTGAAGATTTAAGCAACATCTTTTTTAAAGAGCAGATGGTATGATGTTGATCGTAATTGTTACCAAAAAAGAGCAAATTGGACGCTGAACATGACTATGTTCCCATGCCGTATGTTAAGAGACTACATATGTTTTTGTAGAAGACAGCGTGTGGGAGTTCTAACAACAGGTCTTCAACAGAAAGATACAGAACCGGTCTGATCTTACGTATTATGCTATGTCATATGTTCATTAAGGTTGTCACTTTTGATCTCCAGTGGACGAAAGGGAGGTGTGAGACATAGGCAAATCCAGGTGTGATTTCTATGGAATAGGTATTTATAGTACTTTTGATATATGCATTATTTATTTATCCCGTCAGACGATACTGAGAATGGCGTGAAAACTATTGTTAGTTCCTTAGTGCTCAGTCCAGGAAATTGATTATGGGACTCTGAAATGTATCAAATGTATGTGTGAACTCGTGAGAGTCAGCACATTATTGCCGTATGAATTACTGCACACCCGAGGGTATTTGGCGCCCTAGGCTAATTATGAATCCCCCCCCCCGCGAAAAAATTCACTTTCGCCTAATTTGGCGCCCGTTAAAGCCTGGCGCCATATGGCCAGGCCGTCCCTGATGTGAATTCATTAAATTTAATATGTAGAACCATTACATAATTTAAAGCCAAATTATGGCATTTTATACAAGACTGACATATACAGCTACCCCCAACCCCCACAATAAAATCACTACTTCTAGAAGATGCTAGAGGAGGACTATCAAACAATAACAAAAGAAAACAACGTAAAAGGTATCTACTAAAATATTTTATTTCATTGCTGTAGTGGAAGGACTGTATTATATTGTCCGCTTGTTCAGAGTAATACATTGTTTTTCCAAAACCAGCTCATTGTCATCTGCTAAGAGCAATACCTTTTTGGGGGTACACCCCAAATTATACAGACACCATATTGTGGTTTTGCTATCAAAAATATTATTAGCTGCTTCTCTTTATTTGCCAAGGGAGTCGTGTATAGTATGATGTAAGTCAGCCAGTTGCTCCTTTTCTACCCATCTGAGAAAATTAAGGAATGAGATAATATTTAATAATAGTAAATTCTTGCAAAGCATGAATCAGGAGAAATATTACAGAAAATAGTAAGAATAGTATTCAGAATCTAGCACATATGATGGTGCTTTCAACAGAAATACAACGGAAATAAATTATAACATATATGATTTTTCTATTGACATTTCACAAACTCTATAATTTTTTATCATTACCATCTTATCATTACAGTATTCGTCTTTTGATTTTGTTTCTCTGTTTTGAAGTAAAGTATGTAACCCACTTTCTACAAGTAGCACATGTCAGTGTTTAACACTACACGTAGTACATGTCAGTGTCTAACACTACAAGTAGTACATGTCAGTGTCTAACACTACACGTAGTACATGTCAGTGTTTAACACTACACGTAGTACATGTCAGTGTCTAACACTACAAGTAGTACATGTCAGTGTTTAACACTACACGTAGTACATGTCAGTGTCTAACACTACAAGTAGTACATGTCAGTGTCTAACATTGTCCGTATTTTTTCTTATCTTGTATGCTGAGGCAGCTGACATCCACAGAAACGAGTTTTAGTACAAAAAGGAACTAATCCAAGTGTATCAAGATAACGACATATTTCTTTTTGGAGTTTATTTTTTTAGAATTAATGTATCTTTCTTAACATAATGGTCATGGAGATCACCCATATTTTTGTTCGTAAATATGAACTTTTAATGTCATATTACTTACTATTAAATGATAAAAAGAAAGAGAAAAACAACAATTATATAATAACATGCTTGATGGATGTTTGTGTTTTTAAAATTATCAAATGAGGATATATTCATATGGATAAACACATTTTCGTAAGAATCCATAAGAACACTGTCGGATTTTTGAATAAGCTAAACAAGATAAAGCTTAGGGCCTCATAGTCTAAAAGGGTCTCTCAAAATTTCATTTTTTATTATTTTTTTATACACCCTTATTCTCTGTGAACAATTACGAAATAGGGCCTTTCAAGCTTCCCGTAGCTTAGGGCGTCACCATGTCTAAATCCGACCCTGCATATGAAATATCATTTGGTAGTACCGGTGTTCTTGTTAAAAAGCTTACTAGTATGTATGAAAACGTAAGTGAATTAATGAAACTTGCATTTTCATATAATTTGATTTTTTTTCTCAACCGTATGAAAAATCAGAAATATTTCAACACAGCGGCAACATTTGTTCTCCAGACATCACTTTAATGCAGAGGTAAGTGGACCACGAACGGGCCAATTTCCCACAAAATCACTCGCGAAGAATATTTCGGTTAACACATAAAAATAGCTTGGAGGATGTTTTAATTGTATAAAGTATGTAATACATGCAAACTTTAAATTTGATTACATATATATTGTGGGTTGCACATGTTGTATGCATTTTGTTTTTCAAGACACAATAAAGTCATTGAATGTTCAGAGGAGTCGGTTTCTCCAAATACGTTCGTTATCTGAGTGTGACCTAAACATTTATTTAGGGGACTATTGTAAGGGGAAGTAATTATAAAAGCATATGACAGAAAGAGAAATAGAGAGAGAGGGAGGGAGAGAGATTTCTCATAAGAAACGTTTCATTTTGTCAATATTGTTTGCATTTTCTATGAGGCTGTTATTCACCGAATTTGAATGTATTGGATGACACAAGTCTTTCATTTTAACACTACACAGGTAAAATTAAAAGGAGTCAAGTTCTGCAGAAGTGTTATGGAATGGCGAGTGGCGAAGACCTTTGCACCTGCAGGGTTAACGCTGCAAATTCTAAGTTTTTGTTCAGCTGAAATTGTGTATCGCTAGATCTGATTGAAGACGACCAAAGACCTCCGAAGACAAATTACAGGTTGTCACGTTATGCATACTGTCACCTACTATGGTAAAGTGCTTATCAGTACCGTATAGAGAAATGTGTGGAAATTGAAGCATATATTTCATTTGTCACATAACTCGAGACAATCGAACAAGATAAACCACGATTTATCGGTGATTGATGCTGGGGCAAAAACATCTGTACGTTATTTGTGAGATGACCATACAATGGCATTGTATGGTACTTTCCTTCAGGTACCTGCTGATTTGGGGAGTTTGTTTACGGACTGTGATGTAAAAGAATTAGTGATAAACGTGCCCTTGAAATATCCTTAACTTTAATCAATAAGAGACAATATTAGCGTTAATTTTTTTTATGGCTTTTAGTAAATACTATTTAATTTTAAGTTGTTTTTTTTTTTTATTCTATATGTATCAGCTGTTGTTGTGAATATTTTGATTAACCCACATAACTTGAAGTCCAATTTCCGAGAAGATAATATGAATTCTCCTTATCCATTTACTTCAGCCAAGATCATTATTATAATCCTGCAATAGCCAAAGATGGATGATCTTAGTTTTGATTTTTGCCATTAATTACATTTACTTAACACCATTTCATTCTCCTTTCTATTGGTAAAGTCAGGGTCCATTTGAAATTTTGCCCCCCCCCCCCCCCCCCGCCTATCAACACTTGATCTGATCTGGCACTGCGTTCCATCATATCTAATTTTTAAGAAAGAAACAGATCTCACTTGCGCATGTAAGAATCTGAACTGTTGTCATAGCATAAAACTTAAGCCGACAGTGGACAGGCAAATTACGACTTAGTATTCTTTCCTGATGAAGGTAGAAAACGTTAATTTTTTTCTAAAATGTTGAACTTCACTAATTTTTTTACAAGATCGGTTTAGTTTGTTTAATATCTGTTGCCACTTATTGGCATTATTACGATGAAAGTTTTAAAACTAGCTATAAACCTGACATAATTACTCAACTGAACTGCTGACAGAAATAGTCCGAAATAATTTCATTCATTTCTACAGCCCGATGGATAAACATTACATCTTGTCAAAGCTGTGCGCAGAATAGGCTGACATATCGCGAGTAATAAAAAGATGGGGGTGGTATCCCGTGCGTCCAAAAGTAATATCACTTTCAACAGAATATTATGGTGATTTCTTTTTTTTGAAACGGTAAAGATTGCACTATTTTATTTGCGTCAATCGGTCGAATTCGGTATGCGTTTTGCTTCAATATTGGTGACGGAAACCTTGGGTGCGCAGAAATGTTCGACAGCATTGTAGTTTCAAAAACCTGAAACTATATCCTGATAGCACGTCATCTTGTAACTGTGACGTGATGAACTTATTATGACATAAAATCAACAGCGGGCTTACGGTCTGTTCAAAAGGGCCATTATTCCGTCTGAGGATTTTTCCAGCATGCGATGGAAAAGAACAAATACGTTCCGATTTTGGTAACATGTCACATTAGAAAATTCTCACGGAAAGTACAGATACTGTTATGAAGAGTCGAGTTCTTGTGGCGTACATGTTGCAAGTTCAATGTTTTCATCCAGTTCGAATTCGCTTCACATATTTCCACGGATTTGTGTTTCGAGTCCACCCATCCATCCATCCATCGATCGATCGATCGATCGAGAGAGGATTAGTTGGTATTTCGATGAATTTGTGTAAGATTTGTTTCATTTAGAAAACAAGAATCATATCATGAATAGTGATTGCTCTTTGTTTTCTTATTTAGTAATGATTAAAAAATGGACATTAATAAATAATCTTGAGAGTTTAGAAGGGATAGTCAACCATTGAAACCACATGTATATTCATACGCAATGGGCGAATCACGATTTGATAATCCAAAATTGCAAGAGTTTGATCTCTAAAATGTCGGTATAGAATCCCTTTTTGAATGGCGTGAATCGTGATCTAGTAGAGAAATTGGTAATGTATGCGTCCGCTTTCAATCGGTATCAATAATGTTAATAACATTCAACCAACGTTTTAATAAAACTCCTATAAAGACAAAGACAGTAAGAACAACACAACAAAGCTAATATATATGTACATCGTGGTCTACCGTGTTGGCTTATATTAAAAATCTTGTAATAACCATAATTAAGCGCGCAATACAGATAAATTCAATTTAATATAAACAGGATGGTTCAGACATAAAATTTTTCAACTAAACAGCATACATCCTTTGATATCATAACATAACAACACCCCTATAATACCGGGTAGAGGATGAATAAGAGAACATTGAGGTCAGTCCACTTAAAAATAGCATACCTGGAGGACCAGTCTACCTTGTTTGCTTACGCTCTCCACCCCCCAAGGTCACAACTTTCTTAAGGAGGCAGCTTTGACATTTATGTAAAAAAGACTTCTAATTTTTTTATAGAAGGCATAGTGTTTTGAAAACTATGATCAAACAAACTTTCGACCTCTTAATAAACTATCTCCCCTAAAGAGAAAAAACTGCGCCCGACATACTCAGGGTCAAAACCTATAAAAAAATTTTTTTATCACATCCTGTCAGGTAAATTGATCCTTTTGATCAAAGCTGTGTGCATTAGCATGCCATTTCGTATATTACGATACCATTTATAAAATCAGCATTTTATCCGTTAATAAAGTGTGAATAGCATACACAGAGTAAATCACTGCAGGTACACTAACCCTCCAGCATTTTTTTGGAAAGATGTGTTTTTGTCGTTATAGTTGTATTTGACATAGAAGATGAATCTGGCATTGACCGAAAGGCTTTAAAAAGACTCGACACATCATCCCATTACTTAACCGGTCACTCACAGAACTGGTGTACATAAAAATATTGATGACAGCTGAATATAACTATTTTTATTATTAAAAGTGAATTAATGTATTGTTATATATAAGAACGATTAAAAAAAATTGATGTATACTAACTAAAGATCATTTTTTAGCTGTATCTATTACCAGTAATGTCATCTCATTATGTTTTTGCCCGCTAGATAAGCCGTCAAGTGACGTCCCTTGTTGACAAACTTGCCTTATACCTACATAGTGCATCTTTATATATATATATATATATATATATATATATATATATATATATATATATATATATATATATATATATATATATATATATATATATATATATATATATATATATATATATATAATATGATGCTCTGCTGACTGAGCTGGCTGAGCCGCTGAGCATGGGCGCCCGCACATAGGGGCCGGGGAGCGCTCCCCCTCCCCCCGATTTCACCAAACATATTTTGGTTTACATCCGTAAAACTTAATAGCTAACCAATACACGTTATCGCTAGCCAAAGTTCTGATACTTTAACACTGTCTACACCTTGGCGGGTCGAGCAGATATTTTAGTACTTTGTCCTAGAGACATCTGTTGGGTTTCATCCCTTAGTAAGTAACGCCAACCAACCAATAGCGTGTAACAGCGGTGCATGGTACATCGGCCGAAAATGGTGGAGGCAATTGACTTAAAAATTATACTTTGTAAGTTTAGCATCTAAAGTATAAGTATGACTATGTACCAGAGAGAAGCCATTACAGGTGTTTTCGAATGAAATGTATTTGCACAAACACGGACCGGCAGTGGAAAATCGCTTAGTTATGAAGTCCATTCAGGTTGTTGGGCTCCCCTTGTCTCGATCCTGTAGGAGCAGTGTTCAAATTTGAACAACTTAATTTTGATTGGATGTGGTGGCTTGCCGCATCATCCAGTGAAATTCATAAATCATAAGCATAGGAAAATCTGCTCGATCCTCCAAGGTGTAGATAGGGTTAACATATCGGAATTTTGGCTAGCAAACTATATGTTTGCCAACCACCCACCCACCCAATTAATTATGTGGACACCCTTGCTTCAGTGAAACTGCACGGTATATTCCAGTCTTTATGTGTTGAAAAATGTTCGTCATTTATGAGTCCGCTTCAATCTGTACAAATCAATTCAACATCATTCAAACAACATCTTAATGTTATTAAACCTCTATAAAAACAATAATAATAATAATAATAATAATAATAATAATAATAACAACAGCAACAACAACAATAACAACAACAACAATAACAACAAGAATACCAGGTCGGGTTACGCCTGCTACCGTAAGCAACAGACGATACTACCTGTGACTGTTAACTCTGAGTTTAATGGTTTGTTACACCTGGCTCTCTCTGGAACGGCTTCTCAGGTGGATCACGTGACCAAATATATATATCATCATCTTTACAGTTGTGAAGACAGGTTACTAGAGCTGTGTGGACAGTGGAGCGCATCAGTTCAGTTGTAGTAGAACATGATGTCCATCCACTGGATCCGGATTCGTCTCCATACATCTCGACATTGTCGTGCCACTGGACTCTTTCTCTTACTTAAATCCAGCTTGCGCACAAGTCATGACATACAGTGTAATTCCCTTTACCCCAAGAGATTCCTTCATGTCCTGTGGTGATGAGACAGCCGCAAAACAGCAGTTGTGGATGCACTGAGTGTTGTACCTGCACACCTGCACACAGGCAGCCCAGGGCATATGGTCGCTTTTCACTGGACCGAAGACCAATGGAACTCGGCATTCCCCTGGATAACTGATAGCTCTTTTTAGGGTAACACTACTCATCTCCATAGCACGATAAACGGCTAGAAAATGCGGCCTAAGCATGCCTGCTTAACCTTAACCCTGGTAGAGAACTGGCCGTATTCAACATCTAGATAGCAGTCCTGAGTGAAACTCGCCTACACGAGGAAGTACAACTCACCGGACTAGAAGCCGGATACACCTTTATCCTGAGTGTCGAAGTGAAAAATAACGACGATTTTACCATAAAATCACAGCTTGTCAGCAAGCTCAAAAATCTCCTAAAAGACATGAATGACCGACTAATGCACATGAGACTTCCGCTGCCCTACAAAAACATGCAACTATAATCAGTGCATATGCAACCATCCTTATCAACCCAGATTAGATGAAGAACAAAGTTTATGTAGACCTCAAGTTTTTATTCAAAAACCTAATGAAGACAGACGAGTTTTTCTTCCTTGGGTGGATACTTCAACGCTAGACTTGGCATAGATCACCCGACATGACCAGGTGATAAAAATTGCTTTGGCAAATGCAAAAACAACGGACTTATCTAATGAGGGAATGCGCTGAGCTGTGCTGAATGCTACAATCACTGGTGTCTCATTGACCACGCCGTCGACAGGAGATGAGACAGGTATAATGTCTGAGTCACGAAGGCCGTGAGAAGTGAACAATGTAGGAAGCACCATAGGCTGATGGCTTCCAAGTTCAATATCCAGATTCAGCCTAGCAGTCAACCGCAAGGCAAACATGTGCACCAAAAACTCAGTTCCTCCAAACTGAAACAGGAGAATGTGAAGCAGGCTTTTGTCGAGGAATATGCGTCCAACCAGAAACAATTGATGCGAACTCCGAGATGACGATAAAAACTGGACATCCTTCAGAGACTCTGTGTGCTCAGCTGCATCCTAAACTCTCCGTCCCACCACACTTAAACATCGATATTGATTTGATGAGAACGAATGTGCCATACAGAGACTAATGACTGAGAAACATCAGCTTCAAGAGGCCTGTTTAGAAGACAACTCTTCATCATTTAAGATGGTCGCCTTCAACAACATCAAGAGGACTGTCTACTTCAAACTCAAAGAGCTGCAAGACTCGTGATAGAGCAATGAAGCAGATGAGATTCAGTCCTATGCAGCAACGAACGACACGAAGAAATTCATTTATGCTTTGAAGGCCATCTACGGGCCACACTCATCAGGACCATTTCCGAAACCGAGTGCTGACAACACCACACTGCTCACTGACAGAGAAAAATAGTACAATGATGGGTATAACATTTCAAGAACACCGTCAACCTACAATCATCTATTAGCGCGGAAGGAATTAATCGACTGCCCCAAGTGAAAATAAACACATCACTTGCTGACCCTCCAGAACAGACTGAAACCGAAAAGGTAATTAAGCAGTTGTTAACGTACCAGGATCGGATGCTATATCAGCAAAGTCAGACGCTACGTTCACACGTGGCACAGAAAATTACTGAACTTTATCAATCAATGTGGATTCGAGGAACTTTATTCCAGCAGTATAAAGAAGCATCCATTGTCCACTCGTATAAGCGGACAGACAGACAATCCCGTGACAACTAGAATACATCTTTGATGTCAATAGCCGGCAAAAGTGTGCACCACAATGACCACAAGCTCCTGCCTGAGAGTCAGTGTGGCTTCAGGAAAGGACGAGGGACCACATACATGATGTTTGCAGCTCGTCAACTCCAAAAGAATTAGCAGGAACTGAACTCCAACCTGTATACGACATTCATCGACTGGACAAAAGCATTTGACACAGACAGTCGTGGGGACCTTTGAAAGATCATGGCAAACGCTGGTCACTCGAAGAAATTAATTGTAATGGTTCGACAATTCCATGATGGTATACTCGCTCGTGTCGTCGACAACGGTGAGTCATCTGAACCATATCCAGTCACAAATGGAGTCAAGCAAGGCTCTGTGGTTGCCACATTTCTCTTCAGGATGATGTTTTCTGCCGTGCTTTCGTGACTATGACACTAGGATTTATATCAGATATTGGACTGATGGAAATCTTTTCAACTTGAGGAGACTGCAGTCAGAGACTAAATTACAGGAAGTGACTACTCGTGATCTCCTTTTTGCTGACGACTGTTTCCAGAATGCCAAGTCTGAATCTGACATACAATAGAGCATGGACAATTTCTCTTCAGTTTGCGGCAATTGTGGTCTCATAATCAGTATCAAGAAGACACAGATGATGCAATATAAAGGCCTTAAGTTGAAGCTACTGTAACAATATATGGTCCAACCTTCTTTGCAGAGGACAAGTTCGCCTATCTCCGCAGCACACTGTCACATGCAATTCGCATGAATGACGCTAAAGCAACCGTGGCCTTTGGCAGACTACGTGCAAATGTGTAGGAGCGCAGATGTATAAGATTACACATATAACTGAAGGTATACAAACATAGACGGTATACAGATTGCATGCCTTAAAGCTTAACCATTTTCACATGAACTGCCTAAGGAAAACGATGAGGATAAGATGGCAGGAAGGACAAAGTCTCAGACTCAGAGGTTCTCACGCGGGTAGGCATTCCAATCATCAAAAACAGCTGAAGAAATCACGCATGAGATGAGCGACTACCAAAGTAAACTTTCCACGGTGTGCTGAAGGAGGGAACACGGGTGGTCAGTAGAAACGCTTCAAAGATTTCCCCAAGTCATCGTTGAAACATTTCGACATTGACCCTAAGTCTTGGGAAGAATAGCTCCACCTGGCGCAGTCTTGTCCTTACTGGAGCTACAGTATTTGCACTGAGGAGAAATGCAGAGGCAGTGCAGAAGTATGAGCAGCGCAAATCCTTAAGTGCAGCACGTTGTCTGTTGATCAAGTAAACCCGAGCGGCATCTCCTGTGCAGTGTGCCACATACAGTTAAGAGCACAATTCGGCATGATCAGCCACTCGCATACATAGAGAAACCAAAAACAGTTAATGATAGCATGATCATCTTCGACTCGAAGGATGAACATCATGTCGAAAAATGGACTAGAAATAAGTGTCATAAATTCCATATTAAAAACTGTTGCCATTGTTCAGAAATCCACCAAGAATAGGTGTCTTGTCATACATTACACCAGGAGGTATAGTCGCTTCTATTGAGTAAATAAATAATGGATGAATGAATGAACGAACGACCGAATCAGTTAATTCAATTGATGGATTGATCTATCATAAATCAATACAGAGACACGTTATACGTACGGAATTACTAATCACACACGAGAAGATAAACAAATAACACATCTAATATCAAACGAATCAAAGATTATCTGATTGACTTAGATTTTTGTAATCATTCATGTTTGTTCTTAAGATTCTCAACTTATTTCGAGTACATACGCCAAGCCTTTTTAGGCTGAAAGTAACGGTGTCCTGAGTTTGCTAGAAGTTTTAATATGTTCAAAATTTAAATAAAATTAAAAAAAACGCCAAATAATCGGGGTGATATGTACAACAACGACGTTTTCGTTCGGTTCATGACGTCTTCTATGGCATAAAACTGGAAATGTTATTATAAGTTATTTAGATGAAAGTAGAACTGATATTGCACTTGTTCAATGACCCCCAACACCCTCCCTTCTTTAAATTCGTCTTGGTAACAATGTCCTTGACGATCTGGACTAGTATCTTCTGTATGAGGCATCTTATCGTGAACACGAGTCTGTCCTCTTCGATCATACACATATGCAAAGGGTTTTAAACATATGCTATTATATATATTTGTCGTTTTATAACAAAACCGTGCTATAATTGTTTCTAATAGTTACAGTTATCACACAACAAACACTTTGAACCGAGCTCTTTACTGTTTTTAAATAAGTCAACATAATTTTGTTCTTAAGATACGCATATTTGCATGTATGCTAAAGCATTCTGGCAAAAATAAAATGAAACCGTGTTGGTATTCCTCTTAAACATTAAATGAAATGTATGAAATAAAAATACGATAATGATATGTCCAATTTCCAGCCAGTCTCGTGTTGTTCCTAGCAGTATGGCGTTACTGATAATAAGGGAAACAACTCTTTCAGCCTTGTTGAGAGCAACATATTTACAGCGCTTCTGGTTGTAATTCTTCCCACATTAGTATTTCGCCATAGTTCGTACCACATTAAACACACACACACACACCATGAGGAGAATAACGTTATTTTTATGGATTCAGTTTCTCTTTCGATTTTTATGGAGAAACAGACATACAGTTTTTCTAGAATCGAAATGATAATCCGTTCCAACTTAACGTAAATATCCACCGTAATCAGTATCTTTGAAAGCAAGTAACACACTTTTGACATTACACATTTGAGAGAAAAGTAATGGCTCAACGAACAATATGGTAAGGAAAATTATTATGAGCTAAACTGAAAACGCGAAATGTTTCTTAATAAACATAAAATCCGCCTCGATATATTTGTTTATTTTCATACAGCCATATATATACATAACAAACGCCTAACTTTCTAGATCCTATCTACATGTATTTGATATTTTTTCTCTATGCTTTTAAACAAAAGTCATATTTCTGTCTTTCTCTCCTCCATTTTCTATGAAATGTTCTCTAACATTATTTGTAGTACAAGTCTTTCTAACGCGGTTGTCGTCTGGGTATCTCTAACGCTTTCATCGTGTTCGCGTTTCAAACTAAACCAGAGTTTCTTTGCTAACAAGGTCGCCATATTTACGTAGGCGAGTTTATATTTCCATACAAAAGATGTGATGAAGATTATTGTCTTCGATGAGCTCGTATAATTCCGCAAATGTCCGTAATTTTGGAAGCTAATTCCCTATTAACCCATGTAAAAAGAGTTATACCTTTTTATTGTGTTCAGTTTCTTTTGAAATGTTTAAATAAGTAATGGAAGTATTAGATGCAGGCAACACATTTTATATTTGCTATATCTCTGGAGGCCATGACGTTACCCATTCACTGAAAATGGACTGTTCCAGGACTCTGAGTAAGCTTGAGGTTTACATTGAAACTTTCCGTTTAGTTTGACAATGTGTGTGTGTGTGTGTGTGTGTGTGTGTGTGTTTTCTGGCAACGGTGTGAAAAATAATAGGGTAGGAAGGTCGGTATTACTTTTATTATTATTACTATTAGTAGTAGTAGTAGTAGTAGTAGTAGTAGAAGAAGTAGTATTTTCGTCTACTTTAACGCGTTCAAGTTCTTATCACAGTGTCCAGTCTAAAGTTACGGTTCAAGGCACTCTGCAAAATCGCCGGTAAGTAAGCATCGCTGCTATGGGCGATTTACCATCAAATTTTGCAAATTATCCTTACACCGACCAGCTCATAGGTCTCGTCTGTATGTTAAGAGTAGCAAATTAGTTCCAAACACGCGGCCCCATTATATTTTTTTCATGACTTACCCAGGTCATTCTAATATATCTCTGTTGATTGTAATATAAACTAAACACAATTCTTCGAAAAACGATGTGTGAACATGTGTTTCTGCAAGGCACAAAATTACAAATGCGTATGGCATCACATCCATTGTGGAATCTTAAGTTTCGGACATGCGTACTTTCGCACGTAGTTAAGCTCTTCATTTTCGAAGGTAAATCAATCTAGGGCCGACCCTCCTACCGTATTGTTTTTTTAGCACCTTCGCATGTAGTCGGCAAGCCTATAATGCCTAAATAGAAGTTTATCGGTTTTGAAAATCTGAGCAGGATCGGTACCATTTTTTTCTTTCTGTTTTTGCGTGCGTGATAGAAATTCGCACTATCTGTGTCATCAATAAAATAAGGTCAATCAGGTTTGTCGAACCATGCATTTTTTTCTTGCCTGTATCTTTACCCTAAGTTTGCTGTACGTTCGATACAGCAGATCAGGCGCAAATGTTGAATGGACAAAATCAGATAATTATTTTTCAAAACACACATTTTGACATTTCCGATACTTACTAAGCACATATATTCTGCACGGCCCACCCTCCACCAATAAAAATAAAGCGAAGTATAATCCACAGTCAATATTCTGCATTACCTGGTTATTATACTTCAGTTTGCTCTCGCTTATCTTTATCTAATCATTTATCTGATAGATGGATCTGCTTACCCGTTGTTATATCCACTATGCCACATTAAGGCCCCTTTTCTAGATGTAAATATCCGTGAAGCGCCACCTTAAATATAAAAATATAGCTTGCTAATCCCAGTACAGTAGCAAGTCACCGATCGAAAAACCACATTATAGCAAGAAGCTTGCCTAGTCAGTTTCCACTATAAATAAAAGAAAAGAGCAAAACCCAACAAATTTTGTAAAATTCAACAATTTGTCTTTCAAAGATTAAAAGTGAAAATTTAAAAAGAAAATCTTACTGTATTTTGAATTAAATCCCAAATAGTTCTAAAAATTATGTTGCAAGTCCAAAAGCAAAGAATATTCCGAAAGAATTTCAGCGGTATTCAGAATGAATTCTAATACTGAATGTGCTATTTTGCCAGTAGTCTCCAATGTGCTAATATGTACCAAAGTCTTGATGTATCACAATGATATAATCCAAAATGTCCATAAATGAATTCACAATAATTCAAAAGAGTGATTGAATTCTAAATAAATAAGCACTTTGTAATTCCCATAAATAATCAAAATAACAAATTAAATACTCTCAACAGAATACAATTGAAATTGATCACACTAAGACTGATGTTACGAGTTGGATTTGACTCGAATATCTTTAGCTAAATCCCATTCAGCCGCCATGTTGGCACACCTAACACATGTCAAACATGTAATTAAAGGTTCATAAATATAATTTTATTTTTAACATTCACAATTAATTTGTGGCATATTCGACTCTTTTGTTCAAATAATAATTTTTTGAATTACTATGTCATGAAAAATTAAAACATGCTTTCAATATAATTATATTTGAAATAGATTATTCTTGAGTTTCCGTACATTCGTTACAGACATTCGTAACTTCGAGGTCAGTCATACGAATGGTACCTCGAAAGTATGTCGATAGCAGCCATTCGAACTACTTCGGTTATTTACGAAACAAAAATTGACTGAGATGTAATCAGTGATCGAACTATTTTGTTTCTCACTTCTTTATTAATTGTATAGTCAAGCCAATCATAGAAATAGCCGTGTCGATACGAATAGGTTTTGTTTCTTTTATGTGAAGAAATTTCCCGGGAACAAAATACTTTACTTTTCTGTAAATTACTACGCCGGTATGCATCTGAAGAATTTTGTTGCCTCGCAGATATAGCCGAAGGTGTTCCGAATGAGTACCACAATAAGAGTACCTTAATAATACCACCGGACAAAATACCGCGGTAAGCTGGTATAACCGTAAATCAGCATACCTCTAGAAAACCATGGAAGAACGAGTTTTTTGTGTGTATGGAAATGTCTTTAATAGAGATACAGTCATAAGGAAGTTCTTTCGCACATTTGTTAAAGTACAGTACGAAGGCGATATCAAAGGCCATTGACAATTGTTTAAGTGCAGTACGAAGGCGATATCAAAGATCATTGACAATTGTTAAAGTACAGTACGAAAGCGATATCAAAGGTCATTGACAATTGTTGAAGTACAGTACGAAGGCGATATCAAAGGTCACTGACAATTGTTTTAACAGTGTTATCAAATGTTTGCAGATTTCGCAATGTTTTATATTCAGATTCACGAAAGTTGTATTTATATCTCTTATGCCTGGAGCTGCTATATCAGCAGGTGTTCCAGAATAAAAACCGTCAGGAATAAATTAAAAATAACAAAAGATGACGTCGCAAACCCCAGAAAAGTGAAATTTTAACCCCCATAGACAGCAGAGTCGATAATTGTCAACATCGATTATATGGTTCAAAATAAGCCCACAAGCGATTAGCATAAGTATGATGGAATCGGACCACGGGGGACAGTATTATATAGATCTGTATATCCCCGTGAAAGTCGAATGGAATGAAATATCTGTATAGTGTTTGTGAACATATATTTCACATAGTATCTCACTGGCAGTGACGTTGAATTAAATAGCAACGTACCTTCGTGCAGTAATCTATTTCACCTATAAATCTACAGTACAATCTGTGGCATTGATTTCGATGATCAGTTTTAAGAATTTAGACAATAAGTAAATTCATCTACTTAATCTTTGCCATCGTTTTGTGTTCGGAGAGAATGATGGCAGTATGTTTACATACAAAGTTGAGTACATTTATGAAGCTGAGGGTGTTCCTGAATCGAAAACGTAACCACACATTTTATGAGCACAATAACTTACGCGTTATAGTCTAGAAGTCCAGAAAATAGAATGCTAAAGTTGTTCAGTTTTAATATTTCCTAATTTAAACCACATCTACAAACTTGTAAAGGCAAAATATCTTTAGACACAAAAACTCAGCTTGCTGTTGTATGGTCTATCGTGTGCTAAAAATGGTGTGAAACCCATAATAACATTCTTCCGTGTGTACCTACCTATCGATATGGTTTCGTTAACACTGTGTTATCAGAGGGGCTCTGTGTCCTATTCATATCTCAGATGTAAACAGTCAGTGAGTACATAGTATCGAGAAAATGACTGGCACAAGTAAGTCCCCGAGTAAAATTTCGTTCATCACTTCACAAGCAGCCCGCCTAGCTCAGTCGGTAGAGCATCAGACTTTTAATCTGAGGGTCGTGGGTTCAAGTCCCACGGTGGGCGAATTTTTTTTTTATATTATTAATGATTTAAATTGGACAAGAATAATTTTTTTAAAAACAGATATTGCTAGTACAGTATTTAAAAAAATGTTTTTCCTGAGTTTTGATGCTGTAGGGGAAGAGAAATCAAACCAATTGTAGTTTTTCCACTTTTCCTTTCCGACTACATTGTATTCGGTTTACATAAAGTTAAACCATGTGTCGCACGATCAGTAAATGTGCTGAATTGTAACATGTGCTGTATTGTATGTCTTTCTTTATAGCACTATATTAAACTTTGGTGATTATATGTATGATTGGACCGCTCCACTGGCCCAGTTGTAAGAGCGTCCGCCTCAGATGCTCTTACCACTTTTTGTGTTTATTTCGTGGGTTCGATCCCCGGCCGAGTCATACCAAAGACTTACAAAAATGGTACTAACAGCTGCCTCGCTTACCGCTCAGCATTGGCGCTCAGCATTAAGAGGTTTACACCAGGACTCGTCGGCCTGGTGTCAGGATAATGTTACTGGGTGGGACATCATTCTACGTGTTTGCGGCATGATGCCCCAGTGCTAGACATCACTATAAACTGTCACAGTGCAGACATCGTAGCGATATGACTAAACAATTGTTGAAGCTACGTTACAAATCCAAATCACACACACACACACACACACACACACGCACACGTATGATTGGTCGGTCGTGCTGGGAACTTATTTCTCAACTCGAGTAATTAACATATATTTGTTTTGTAAACTGGACTCATTTCTAAACATAAGCAGTTCTCGTGATATTCTCGTGTATAAATGTTTGGTCATTTCAGACAAAATTCTTGTGTACTAGACGTTTGGGTCATATTTTTTGTTACACATGGCATGAAATATTGATCTACAGCTTAGAAAAGTGTACTGGTAAGTCAAACGGAAGCAAGACAAATCATGCACATGTGGAAATAGAGTCTGGTAAATGTGTGGTCGTTAGTTGATTAGGAAAAAAACCCAAACATTCGAGGTTTTGGCGCGTTCAAGATCTCTTCAGCTGACAACGAATGCTATCGCTGGTAGTAGTGGAAACGTCGACCTCAATTCAGCGTCGCGCTTTTTTGTGTTTATTTCGCTTGCTCATGAGGTGCTGTAAGACCTTAAAAACACAGAACACGGGATATTTCGTGTGTGACAACAAAGATTGTTAGGGAGTTGATAATATCGTCAGATAAATAGGTATCTGCATTCCCATTAGGTCAAATCGAAGTCCTAGTGTGGTCAGTAAATTAATCTGTATCAAAAGTTTATCAACCTATTAATAGTAATTCCAATCCTATGTGACAACTTTGATTTGGTTGTATTTTCAACGTAGTTTTCTAGCACGAATGAAACAAGTGTATTTGTGTACGATTAAGTGCGATACGTTTCTTTATTATAGATTGGCTACTTTAGATTCATTTAAATCGAATACAATCAAGAAAAAATTGGTACACAGCTTACGATTTTCCCCTTAACATATGTTGACTAAATAGTAGCAAAAGGTGGAACTCCACAGTTTAGTATCTTGCTTAGGGTTCGATTTATAATTTTATAAAAATTCCCAGATTTTCCTCACAAGTTATACTGGCTATTGAAAATGGATCTAGTATACCTTAGGTATTCTTAAAAGAACCTTGAATTCCATTTATTTTGGTGTATAATTGAAGGCTGTAATTTGAGTTATAGAGCAAACGGCTTGACCTTACTTCAGATGTGAACCTATCCAAAAAGAAATGCTAGCTGCGCTTGGTCAATTCACTTCTATATTTTCTTTAAAATACTTTTTATACATGTTGTATTTCATTTATTGCACCTTCCTGTATTATCTAGTCTGGAAAAATTCGTTTTCTTCATTTTAATACCTCTTAAAGATAGTGTCATTTAGACTAATTCAGACTGATTTTTCGACCACATGGGAGTGGCCATTTTGGTTAGCCGTGTACTTAGATCATGTCCAGGTTCCACAAGCGCTGTATTCAAAGAAATTTCAGTCACAGTTCATGAAAATAACCTAGACGTATGCCAACATTCTCACCACTGTGATTGTTGCAAATGCAAACAACTTTACCTTGCACATGTCACTCTCTCAGAAGAACATACTATTTTGTAGAACCCCTCATATTAAAAATAGTCAAGCTAAGAAATGTATTGCTAAAGTAAAATAGTTTTCAATTTAAAAAAATTACTTTAGTCTTCATATGCACAGTGGCATAGTATTCGTCACACGATCCCGTCGCGTGATAGGTTCGTTTTCAGGACTAATATTCAAAATGGCTGCCTCTATGGCACATCCTATTATTTTTTAAAACTGAAAATGCCGATGATTTTCCGATTGCGACGATATGGAAAACAAATCATACAGTTCAATTCAGTTGGGTTGATTATTCGGTCATCCAGTACTTCGAACATATTTATGTCTCATATGGGATGAGATTTTACGTTTCTGTTTAGAATTATAGATAAAACGAGTATTCCAGTTAAACAGATATAATGTTCTAGTTTGCATTCAGAGAGTATCTATAGCAATCGAATTTAGAGAAAATGAATATGGTTCCAGAATTTAGCAGTGTCCACTCATGGCAATAATTTAAACACTTCGCAACAAAAGAAAAGCAATCATACTGTATTATTTCTGTTATGATTTCATTTTCAACATAAATTCCTTCAAAGAAGACCTTTTTGCAAAGACTTTTAGTAATCAAATTTGATTTCCCTTCAAAACGGACAGGTGAAATTAAGTTTCGATATGTAGAACAGCATGTCAACGTTATTCGAAGAACGTTTTAAGAGGACATGAATTTTATTTAGAATTTTTGAGGGAATCTCTGTCTCTCTGTCTCTGTCTCTCTCTCTCTCTCTCTCTCTCTCTCTCTATATATATATATATATATATATATATATATATATATATATATATATATATATATATATATATATATATATATATATAGATAATTATTTGTTCTGCATAATTTGTCACTTGGTCATGATTTAAAGTACTGGTAACATGGAATAAAGAGTTGCTATTTCAACTAATGTTTTCTTTTTCCATTTAATATTCAAATCTTAATGTACATGACATACGTTATGAATTTACATACATATTTATTAATCTTTTCAATATTCAATATTTTGTTATAACATTATGAAACCTTTTATCAATAAAAGGTAAATAAATACAGCAGGATCAGGATATAAAAGTTTTGTTGTCTCCTCAAACGCTAATAGTTGTGTAACATGTATGCGAATAGTTTTCTCGGGACTGTTTGTATGTTGCTGTTATTGGAAACATTATTTAGTTAGTGATGTAACAGTTAATAGTGAATACGTCTGTTGATTCATGACCACAAAACCCATATTATTTCTAGTAATTTTCTTTACCATATAAAGCTTGGCAGCATGCCGCCCTATATACGTTTTAATGCCTGACTAAGTTTCAGTACGACCACCAAAGACCTGTCTAATCTGCATGTTACGTACTTTCTTCAGTTTCGAGTGTCTAATGATGTATTATCGGGTAAAGCAATAATATCACAGCCATAAGCTTTCTAATGGAGTATTATCGGGTAAAGCAATAATACCACAGCAATAAGCTTTCTAATGGAGTATTATCGGGTAAAGCAATAATACCACATCCATGGGCTTTCTAATGTAGTATTATCGGGTAAAGCAATGATACCACAACCATAAGCTTTCTAGTGGAGTATTATCGGTCAAAGCAATAATAATAATATTAATAATAGTAATAATAATAATAATAATAATAATAATGGCTTTATTTAAAGAGGGTTACACGATTAGCTAGGAACTAATCTACCCTGAGGCCCTCATACAAAGGAATTTTTTTTTTATTTTAGCTGCATTTCTGAAGCCGCTGGATATATTGGGTTTGGAAGAAGAAATTGCAGTGTGCATTTCTAATCTCAACTGGAATACTATTCCAGAGCAAAGTTCCAGAGTGTTGGAAACTTTTTTTGAATAACTCCTTATTTGGTTTGGACATTTTATACTGTTTGGTAGACATGGATCGCAGGCGTGGAGTATTGCCAGGTATCCTATACTGGAATAGTGATTGTAAATATTCAGGAGCACTATTATGGGATATCCTGCACATTCATTTGGCTTTTCTCAAACGGATTCGCTCTTTAATGGGTAATACTTTTTTTTTAACTAGCCAGCTAAATTTTCCTTTTTTTCCTTCTGGATTGATATTAGCCCAACTGCTCTTTTATGAAGTTTTGCCAGCTTTGCTATGTATTTATCATTTGAATTACCACATACTGTATTACAGTAACGACTGTTATACAATAGCTTTCTGTGCCTTTCAGGGAGAAAATGTCTTATCCTAATGAGAAGCCATAAACTTGAATTTACTTTTTTTATACTGATATGTTAGATATGTTCAGTCCATGATATGTTATTATCTACCAAAACACCAAGTAGTCTATCATGACATACTATTTGCAAATTTTTATCCTTCCGTGTCAGTCATAGTTCATCACTATCAAGATTTGTTCTTTTTTGCCGTGTTGAGATAAATAATATTTTAGTTTTACCAGTATTTACCAACATGCCATTGCATGTGTACCAGTAGTCCAGTTTGTTTAGGGCATCCTGTAAAGAATTTTCGAGTTCATGCTTTGTATTTTGGATGTCTGACAATGTTGTGTCATATGCATATAGATCTTTAAATTATATTGAGTCCCTTAGTTAAATTGGTAGGTCATTAATACATAAAATAAATGGTAATGGACCTAGAATTGAGCCTTGTGGTACTCCATATCTAATTGTTCTTGGTTCAGACAGAATATTATCTATATAAACATGCTGTGTTCTCTCACTTAAGTATGAAGTAAACCATCTAACTGCTTTCATCACGTTGGTAAATTTTCAGTTTCTTCAGAAGGGTTTCGTGATCCACCATGTCAAAAGCTTTCTTGAAATCTACAAATACAGATCCTATTATTCTACCTTGATCAAGTGTTTGAAGCCATTTATCAGTTAGGGAGATCAAGGACAACCTCACATGAATGTTTCTGTCTAAAGCCTAACTGATTAGGGTGTAACAGCAAGTGTTTGGTTAAATATGACATGAACGAGCCATGGACATGTTTTTCAATCAGTTTTGACAAGTTTGGTAGTATTGAGATTGGCCGGTAATTATCAGCATCTTCCTTAGAACCAGATTTGTGAATAGGAGTTACTTTTGCAGTTTTCCATAATTTGGGGGCAGATGAAGTTGCAAGAATTAAATTGATTATGACTTTTATGCTATCTAAAATAGCAGAGGCAGAAGATTTAATGAGTCGTGGACCAATCTGATCAAGTCCTGTAGCTTTCTTGGTATCAAGTTCACTGAGACAATTTTTAACAGTTTTTTGTTACTGGGGAGATGGAGAAACATACCTCCTTATGAAATTTTGCTGCTGCAGAACTCTTTCAGTTCATTAAAGTTGTTTTCTATCACTGGTTCTTTTAACTTTCTAATGGAATGGTATCGGGTAAAGCAATAATACCACAGCCATGAGCTTTCTAATGGAGTATTATCGGGTAAAGCAATAATACCACATCCATGAGCTTTCTAATGGAGTATTATCGGGTAAAGCAATAATACCACATCCATGAGCTTTCTAATGGAGTATTATCGGGTAAAGCAATAATACCAAAGTCATGAACTTTCTACTGGAATACTATCGAGTGAGGCAATAATTCCACAGCCATGAGGTGTGTGAGTCTACTGCTTCTTACAAACAGTGGTATACATGAGCACATAAAGTACAAAATCATCTCAGTAGAGTGATGCCAGTTAGAATCTCTATAGAATTGATAGTAATAATTCAGCTCCCTTACTAAACATATATAAACTTAATAATATTAAAAATTCAATAACATCAAATTTTATAATACTACTGATCAAACCTATATTTCTTAGTAGCGGTACAAGCTTCTGTGTAGAGAAAACCATATGTACCGCGTCATTGTTGTAATCGTTTGCGAGCTGATGACGGTGTAAATGCCTTCTAATGACTTCTGTAGAAAGTATTACTGTATACTAGCATAATTTATCTTGTTAAAGCAACTGAGTATGGTATGCTCTGAATTAAAATTGAATTGGGACTACCCTATTCAACGGCTTGCTAAATTTCACTAAATCGATATTAGATAGCTCTAAACAGTTCAATATAATTGTGATAGGGAAACTCTAAACAGTTCAATATAATTGTGATAAGGAAAATTTATGAGGTGAAATACATCTACATTCAGTGTGATTTTCCTCTGCCCACCCCCACCCCCATTTGAGATATTTTGACATTTTATGTTGGGGAGTGGTGTTAGAGTAAATTGCCTATCGAAAATTTGGAATTGGGTAGCTGGATACTAGCGAGCCTAGCAAACTTGAACGACCTTACAAGGAGTCATGCCTGCATGAAATCGATAGGCAATCTGAATAAAATCTGATCTCTACGGTCTTACGTGAAGATCTGACACCGACCGCTTAGGGGTTATGTTCTTGTGATCTATATTATTACCATAATCGTTAATTTTACCAGCCAATCAGACAAAGTCTTAGACCTTCGCGTTTGGGAGACTGAGTAGTATCGCTGAAGAGCATCAATGTGTGAGGATCGATTTGATCCACTTTCAAATTTCTGAAAGCTGTATTTCTATTGGCTATCACAAAGGGCAATAGAACATTACCCCTAGTCGATGTCTGATCTTCACGTAGGCCACTGGAAATGTGATTTTAATCAGATTGAATCGATAGGAAGATAATTTGTTTTCTCATAAAACATGGTAGTTACGTGATAAAAAGGACCCCCACTAAAGACAACACATCTCTGAAACGTGCTTTCGGCCTAACGAGTCTGGTTTTCTTCATTAGTATCAACGGAGATTGGGTGGGTGGGTGGAGAGGTTTAATTTATTGAACTACTGCGACATTGATGGGTTTCTGGTCCTTGTTCCTGATATAAATACATTAAGAATTAAGTGTCCGTTCGTTTTTCTATGCACATTATTTTACGAGTCTACGCTCTAAAAATAAGTAACAGAAAAGAGTGAAGACAACAAGCTTTGTAAAATTTCACAAATAATTTATTTCCCTAGACTACAAAGTAAAAACATTAAGAATAAAGAACTTCCGATATTGCGAATTAAATCCAAATTGTAATTCAAGAATTAAAACACAAGTCCTTTCAATGAAAAGTTCTAAGTGAATCACAGTTCAAATCCCGACGAAAACCCCAAACGGAAGGCGATGACATATGCAATAGTCAGCGTTGTACTGATTTGTAAATAGCCTCTTGCTGAATCACAGAAAATGTTATTCCAGTTTTTTTAATTCTTTATAAATTCCGATAAATATCTTTGTCCTAGAATTATCAGAGTACTTTATTAGTTCCAGTGAAAACAATCACTTGAAATTCAATAATTGGAAGAAAATTACACTTCAGCCCTAAACGGGACGCAATATAAAACAACTTTACGACTCAGGTCTTAAGGCGCTACTGACATAATTCTAATCATTACATCAGTTATATGACTAACTTAAACGCAAAACAGATTCCCAGATGTGGGTCAAGAGTTCATTCTTTTGGAAAAAATAGAAGTTTGTTTACGAATTAACACGTGCCTCACGTAACGTAGTCCAGGTATGACCTTGACTCAAAATACTGATTCTTACTCTGAGAAAGATCATGAAAAAAATAAAAAAGTTGTTTATCAAAACTGTCACTGATTTTCGAACAAGGTAAGAAACAGATATAATGTTTCCTTTATTAGCTGTTTACATCAATGAATTTTTTTTAAACAAGAAATCAATTCTAGTCAATGTCAAATCCAGTAGACAATGTTAAATTACAATAGCATGCACTGGAATAATTTTTAAAAAAAAATCTAACAAACAAACAATTAAATTAAATATGCATAAGAATTACTTGACTTTCATTTTATATTTTTGAACTTGTTTGGACAATAACATTGGAAAGATGTTTACTCTAGATGAGTACCAGGTCAAATTTCATAAACGCTTTAGTTTCATTTCATCTGTCAGTGGATAAAAGACATACTAAATATTATACTCTTAATTTCTAAGAAAATAAATAACATTTCTATCGATTTCATTGCAGGTATGGCTCGATGTAAGATCGTTTAAGTTTGCTAGGATCGTTAGTAAGCGGCTAGCTGTGCTGCCATCTTGCGATGACTGTCGATAGGTAAATGGTTCTGACCCCACACCTCAACATAAATCAAAAATATCTAAAATGGGGTGGTAAGGGTCAGAATGCATGATTTCATGTTCCATAGGTTTATCGGAACAAAAGTGAAATTACCGGATCGTTATGGAGCTGTACTGCAGTATCGGAAATTTTCGTTAATTTCATTGTTGGCCCCGAAGCACAAATTTAAAGACCCGACTAAAAATTAACTATGTATGAATATGACCCCCACCCCCAATCCATTTTCATGCTTTGTTTTGTTTCTAGAGATTAACAAAACTACTAGTACTTAATAAATCAACGCCAATACTATAATAGTGTAATAAAATGCTAGCTGTTCTACGTATTCGTTTTATTTTAACCCGTTGAAAAAAAATAATTATGAAACCTTTTATATTGTTTCAATGCAGAGCTATTAATAAGATATCCGTAGTTGTATATTTCACTCGCTGCTTTAAATCGACATGAGACTCATAAGGATAGAGAGAAACAAATACTGAAAATTGGAGGAAAGAACAAAAATAGTAGTATATGAAAATTAAATTTAATATCTATTCGAATCGATCTTTCATTCGAGTACAACTTTTGTTGAAAACTTTAAATCCTTCTGAGAGTACATTTTATCCATACATTTTTTATCCAGAAGAACAGGAACTTGTAAAATACTGGAACTATTGCGGAAGCACTATTATTCATGAAACACAGTGCATACACACTAAGTACATGGGAATGTTAAAGTTCACACTTTACTGATTTTCAGACAAAGCCAATGTATCAACATCGTGTCAAGCATGTCTCATGGTACTTACGAATGCTTGTCAGAAAAATAATCCCCAAACTGTCCTTATTAATGTGGTTTGGAAGGTTCACTAATACAGTAATCCAATCGTCACCAGTAAATTCTCCTTTCCCATCATGGCCTCCATACCAGTTGTGGACGTCTTATTTTTGTACTCTTTATTTATTATCAAGTCTAGTGGTTAAAGTTGTGGAAGTCTTATTTTTGTACTCTTTATTTATTATCAAGTCTAGTGGTTAAAGTTGTGGAAGTCTCTTTTTGTACTCGTTATTTATTATCAAGTCTAGTAGTTAAAGTTTTGGAAGTCTCTTTTTGTACTCTTTATTTATTATTAAGTCTAGTGGTTAAAGTTGGTCTGTATATGAGGCATGCGCAGGGCCAACACCCTAGGGGGAGGGGGCGTCGGACCGAACAACACTTTTTAATTTTATAAAAGAAATATTTTTTTGAACAAGAACTAGGAGAGGCCCGGGTGTTTCTTACCCAAGGGCCCGTGATTTCTCTCTACGGCCCTGGGCATGCACAAAACAAAGAATTGATTATACTGTTTTTCGAATTAGTATCTTTCGCACTTTGGTGGCGTTGGTTTCCTTTGATGCTGAGCGTAATTGACTGATCTTGGCAGATTTTGAATTAGTGCCATCAGATGTGGTAATTTTGTTTAGTTTTGTTCGCAGCGTCGGCTTCCATGGATGTTTTTCACTCGGACGAAAACACGTGTAAATATTGAAATTGTCAGGTCTATAATTTGTGCTTATACATGTGGTAATATTGTTTCAGTCAAGGCACTGCAGTTTTAAATACCTACTAATATGCAAACTTTGACGGTCAAAAACACGAATTTAAGTACCAACGAAAGTAAAGTGTCCTTTTGATAAAAAAAAAATTAAAAAAAATTGAGCTCCACGAAAATAAATGATGGTAAAGTACTTTGATAGCGATTGCCTATAATGGTGAGATGGTACATCTACGAGTGCGGACGTACGCGAAAGCTATTTAGTGTTACATAAAAGAACGACAAAAAGAATCGGTCAGGGTCTATTCCTGTTCGTTACATAATTTTAAGACTGATTTATTCAAGTAAGCTCCCCAATACGTTTGTGCCTGACCTTTCGTATAAACAATAGTTGCTTCACGACCTGCATGCGATAAACATCTTCCCACGAGTAAAGGCATCTAAATGTTCTCGAAATAGAATATATTGTCGTTTCAGTTCGCGTTGATTTGATGGTCACGCGATAATGACACCCGAGTTAACATAGGTATAAAACAAAATAAACCATTTAAACCCTTGGCTACTTTGTTCTTACCCGAACTGGGAAGGAAGGGTCATTTTACTCCTCATATCTTCAAGAAAAAAAGTGTTAGCAGTATTGCAAATCACTCCATCTATGCATATGTTGGCTTCTTTCAAAACCATCTCATCCGAAGTGTCACTGTGTTTAACTGTAATAAACGCATCTGACTCATCCATACATTAAACGTGTGTAAGACGGGTCGTATATTTTACTCCCTCCCATTGGGTCTCTGGTAATGGGGTTATAAGTTCAAATGCATTAAAATTTCAATTACAGTAACATTTTCAAAGATATAAAACGCTTACCTGTGCAGTATAGAACCATGGCTGAGCTATCAAGGGGACATTTTACCTATTACTCCCTAATATGATAAGATGACCCACATTTATTGAATTTAGTGGGACACTGCCAGTTTTGGTTGGATAAATGTCACCTGGGGTCAACACTGCCAGTTTGGGTTGAACAAATGTCACATGGGCCCTACACTGCCAGTTTAGGTTGGACAAATGTCAAATGGGCCCTACACTGCCAGTTTGGGTGGACAAATGTCACCTAGGCTCAACACTGCCAGTTTGGATTGGACAAATGTCACCAGGGCCTGACGCTGACAGTTTGCACTGGGCGAATGTCACCTGGGCCCGATACTGTTAGTTTGGGTTGGACAAATATCACATGGGCCCTACACTGCCAGTTTGGGTTTAGCCAATGCCACCTGGGCCCGACACTGCCCGTTTAGGGTGGGCGAATGTCATTTGGACGTGACACTCAGTTTGGGGTGGACAAATGTCACTTGGACCCGACACTGCCGGGTTGGGGTGGGTGAATGTCACCTGGGCCAGGTCAAGGTGCATCATATTCTATATAGACATAACAAGAAGACACTTAATTTATGTTTAGTAAAGTATTAAGGACTATGTTTCCGTTGTTGTTATTATTGATGTTGTTGTTGTTTTCATAAACATTAAAATGATACTTCCTTCAAATTAATAGCCAAAAACATATTCAAGCCACATATTTTGAAAAATATATTGACATTTCCACGCCGACAATATTACTACTTACTGTACAATATTTCATTTTCTGCTTGCAAAACGATGGATATTCATGTCGGTACAGTATACCATTTAAAAGCACGGGCATCGGCGCCAGTTTACAAAATTGATAGCGATTTTAATGGAACTAAGTACATGTTTTGTCCCTGTAGATGACAGAACGGCCTGAATATGCATCCTAAAACATCACGCATTCAAGAACATTATTTGGACGTACGTGCAATTACTATGCCATGCATTTCTTTTCTGGAAACCATACCCTGCAAGATTTAATTTTTTTTTTTTTAAATGTTACTAAAAGAAAGTGGAAGTGAAGTTGACTCTTTAACTGAAAGACTAAAAAGAGGAATACGATAAATAAATTTGTAAAACGCTCCCTTGGTTGCACTCAAGACTCTTGTTTTTCCTAGAAGATAATCTTGAACCAATTAAAGGTCACTGGCCACCTATACTGTACAAACGTGTGATATTATTATAGTCATAAACAAAACGCATTGATTATGTATGCACACCATAAAAAAATGTTTAATTAGACTTAAAACTTCGCTTTTTTAAATATAAAAAAATTATTCGCTAATCTCCGTAAAAAATCGGTAGTTTCCGCCTGCCGAAACCGGATATGACGTACATTTATCCCTTCTATTCAACCTAGCCGTTCAAGTATTTAATTTCCCCCCGTAAATGGCTATGTGATATATCGTGCGATCGTGCTTTTGTACAACAAATATGGTGCACTGTGTTGCATACGGATGTAACCAAAAGAGTGATGATGGGAAAAAGGGTTCTTTCTTTTTGCGAAAGAGCATATTTACCATAAAAAGTGGATTTAATATGCGAGATCGAATAGGTGAGGGATAGGAAAGTTGTATCATTTATGCCGGTAGCGAATTTGGCCCAAAGACAATTCGGCCCAACTCGAAAGACAATTCGGCCAAACTTAACAATAGTTTGTACGTTCTTTTTCTTCAACAAACAAGTAGATGCTATGTAAGATAGGTTTTTTAGGAAAAAAACTAAATTTAAACAAACTACTGTGATATTCTTTGAATGAAAATAATCATACTTCGTAATGTACATATTTAGGAGAGAAAACAAACTGACATATCTTGCTGGTTCTAATTAAAATATTTATATACATTTTATATACAAAAGATAAATGCATCCGCACAACGACATTCTCGGTTTAAGTCTTCCGGTGAAATTATCAACATTGATTTATAAAACAATAATACTTAACAGATAATATTCTACATAATACGTATACATTTTTGTAAGAGTGGCGTACATGAGATATTATAACAAATATACTTAATTTTAGACTTCACGTTGTAACACTGCTGCATACAATACATACTCGATTACACATGAGAGAGAGAGAGAGAGAGAGAGAGAATAATGTTGAGCATTTTGTCAGTATTTAGTTGCTGTAATATGAAGCTCATACCAGTTAATTTTTTATTTTTTATTTTTTCAAGTTATCTTAGTGTTTGCGCGCGTAAATTATAAGCTTGTCATTACTGGTCAATATCGTCAATCATATTTGCTCCATTATTCCGTACAAATTAGAAAAAAATAATTTTGTGTTTAATTTGTGCCCCCCTCCCCCACGGTACAAAATAAATTGATAAACATACACTTGTTTGAAAATAAAATGAAAGAAATTAACCTTACATTGCTATCGTATATTCCTTCTTTTTTTCATCATGCGAAAATTATTATTATTATACATACATACATATATATATATATATATATATATATATATATATATATATATATATATATATATATATATATATATATATATATATATATATATATATATATATATATATATATATATATATATATATATATATATATATATATATATATATATATATATATATATATCCACGAACTCCGCATATGTAACGGATGCCGGCTTGCGTATGCATCCTTAGTGTAGTGTGTATCGCTTATGTAAAATAACAAAATCGCAAATGAGACGAAAACATCACCCGATTGCTTAAAGGCACCTGCCATTTACGCATGATAAGTTACTTGTTGCAAACTGACCCAGATTTCGCTAGCATGGGTTACAAATGTATTATTAAAGCAAGTTGTTGTTGTGTATACTATTTACCCTGCACACATCAATTATGATTACATATGGCAAACAAATAGAAGCCCGGGTGATAAACACAACTGGCAGGGAGCAATAAACTCATTGTTTAAACTTACCGACAGCATATCAAATACATAGTTATTTTATTACAAAGCAAACCAACCCCTGAAACTGACTTTGGTATGTTTTTAGTGTGCCGAATTTTTCTTATGATGTTGGCCGACAAAAGCAAGTCAAGTTTGGTTCCTTTGGATTCTTTAATTGTGCCGATTTCTTTTTTTTTTTTAAATAAAGTCTGCCGACACAGGAAAGCCAGTATTGATTCTTTTTACCTGTATTAACGGGAATTTTCAAAATAAATTGAAGCAATGGAACAGTTTTGAAAGCGACACAATCTAGTACGTCTTGCACGCATACCGATATAAGGATGAACAGTAAATTAGTTTTCATTAGTTTCATCTAAATATTCCCTATTCATAGTTTATAGTGTTTTATTTTTCAACCATACACTTCGTCTTGTAGGGATTTCCGGTTGGTGTCCTCTATATGTGGGAAATCGTAACTAAGGGCAAGTAACATCACTGTATACTTCTATTTCGAGTAATTAAATAATTATTTCTTCTTTACACTTCATAATTTTTTTGTTCTTTTTGTGCAAGTATAACTACTTTTAATCATGTAATGCAAATCTGATGTAAAAAGAAAAATGTTGGAGTATGGCCGATGGCCTTAAGTGACCAAGTTACTTTGAATATGTAATATTTTACGTCACATGGGGCATAGTAACTACTACATTTTCTCTTTTAATTGTAACTTTCATCACTCAATACACTTTGAAACATGTGAATCACATCATTCACAAAATGCCTCCATTAATACAGTACAATACTTGGTTGATATCCTATACAGGTAAAACATATACATCATGCTTCTCTCATTTGGTCACATCTAGGACAAATCAGGACGAGGGTCTACGCAAAGAATGCGAGGAGCAAGTCGTATATTAGTCAATTGTTTGATGCGAGCAATTTTAAGAAGTGCTCTAGTGCAAGTGAATTTCAGAATTTCACTAAATTCAAGTACATATCAGTAATTAGATATGTTGTTTGACCTAAAAGGGAACGATTATTCAAAACGTCAAAAGATTATCTTGATCTTTGATAATTCTCAGTTGACTCTAAAGCTGTGGTGATTTTAAGAACCTTCTTCATAAATGTACATGTACATTAATTTAGTGAATCACTGTGCCACCAAACCCTCCCATCCAGAGTACCGACACTCATTTGGTTCGGTTTAAACATATTCTACAGACAAAAAATATTATAGTTCTATGGCAGAAGTTCTAGAAGTTCTATCAAACCGTGTCTTACACCCTATATTGCTTTTGGTGTACATTTTGTATTTTATATTTTAAGAGGGTTACTTGTAATTGACAATGTATAGTCTGTATTTTGCTGACGTGTAGATAAATTCTGCACATACATACATACATACATACATACATACATACATACATACATACACACACACACATACATACATACATACATATAAACAGACTATGTTAACCTTCAGGGAATTTGTCTCATTTTAAATTTCACACTTACACAATACTTTAATATGCAACGGAGACGCATTCCATGGTTAAATGGTCAAAGAACTATACTGGGGACGGTTGGTTGCACATACTAAACTGAGGACGGTTGGTTGCACATACTATACTGAGGACGGTTGGTTGCACATACTATACTAGGGACGGTTGGTTGCACATACTATACTAGGGACGGTTGGTTGCACATACTATACTCGGGACGGTTGGTTGCACATACTATACTGAGGACGGTTGGTTGCACATACTATACTGAGGACGGTTGGTTGCACATACTATACTGGGAACAGTTGGTTGCACATATTATACAGGGGACGGTTATTTGCACATATTTTTTTTAATTTTTTGTACCGAGTAGCACAGACAAACACACGGTCATTTCCACATATAGCGTGCAGATAAGTGAACATTGTCGCTTGTGTGCGGTAAATGAGCTTATTGTTCTTCTCCGAATTCCATTTTTAAAAGATTTATACATAGATCCTAGTATTAAAATTTGTACAGTTGTATTTCTTTCTTTCAGTATGATACAAACAAATCTCAAGACTTTGTCAGCAATACATTTGGCTCAATCTTTATCGTTCTTTAACATGCCTTTGTCTTTGTACGTGCGATGTTGTGTGCTTGTTTGTGGCTTTATCTTTACTGATTGAAAGAGAGGGGATACGACATCAGAGGAGTCCTACGATGTGATTGAATGAGAGGGGATAAGACATCAGAGGAGTCCTACGATGTGAATGAAAGGACGATTTTTAAGGACAAAGAGTTGAAAGACCTTATCGCCTTAGACTGAGATTAAGTTATTCGCCGCAGACTAGGTAGTCCCCCAGTTTAACATCAATAATTAAACTAAAATAATTAAAGTTAGATTTAATGTCATTAATATTAAAATACAAAAATAAATTCTGCATTACATTGGCATACGAGCCATACGTGCTTCCTTCATTAGAGGTATATAATTTGTATCATCCTTGAACAACATGTCTTCTTCGGCATTTATCTGAATTGCGTGCTGTCAACTGGGGGACTACCTAGTCTGCGGCATTTATTTAAATTGCGTGAAGTTACACTGGGGACTACCTAGTCTGCGGCATTTATTTGAATTGCGTGCTGTTAAACTGGGGGACTACCTAGTCTGCGGCATTTATTTGAATTGCGTGCTGTTAAACTGGGGGACTACCTAGTCTGCGGCATTTATTTGAATTGCGTGGAGTTACACTGGGAACTACCAAGTCTGCGGCGAATAACCTAATCTCACATATAATTCATAGACTAGTTTGTCAGTAGGAAATTAAATACACCAGAAGAAAAATAAATGTTTTATTATCAACTGTATTACATATTTCGAAGTTTATGAAATAAATATTCTACTTTTGATGTCTTCAGTCTAAGGTGATAACGTTTATGATGTACATGTATATATAAAATTACTTTTGTGAAGTGACCTATTGAAGACAATAATAACATTTAGTCGTATTACGACGCAATATACATACATACATACATACATATATATATATATATATATATATATATATATATATATATATATATATATATATATATATATATATATATATATATATATATATATATATATATATATATATATATATATATAGGTTTCAAACACAAAACAAATGAATTAGTTGCAATTAATTCAATTTAGTACGGATGAATAAGGTTTAAGGAATTTAATTAAGCGTGTAAAACTAAATGTACTTACTACACCTTTAATCCACAATACAATTTATTAGTCAGCTGTTGATAAGGCTTAATTGGGTTTCATTTTGGTACCAGATTTGGTTAATTGTTTTGTCGTCTAACAGTTCTGGAGCCAGGGTGTAATTATATATTAGTCTGAGAATTTAAACAGCAGACATGACTGTGGGTTTAAGGGACTGGACATATTTTCTTTTCCAAAGTTCGTTCATATTCTTTGACTGGCTATTTGATGCAAGGTAAGAATCAATGAGTATCGATCTTTCCAAAATTTCTATAACTATATTGATACCTCTACCATGTTTGCATTCTGTCAACTGTCGTTTATTTTAAAATTATAATGTTGAATAGGTACGTTTCTAATTCGACGCTTTTGTCTAAATATTTGGCCTCCACAAAGCTTCCAACATGTTTGTCCTCAATGAGCCATTCTTAATAGTTGCTACATTTTGTTTCACAGTACGTTCTCGTTAGCGCACTCTGTACAAGACTATACACAGATTACCCAAAATTATAATGAGTGTTAATTAGTATATTTTTAATTGAATCTAAGTTTACCACTTGTTTTGATTTGGGGTTATTTTTTGCATGATCTTCAATCACTTATGTCAAAAAACGTTCATCTGTGTTTTCGTTCAAGTCATTCAAGTCATCCTTTTCAACATAGACCGTTACAGTTCATAGTTTTTAAACTGCTTTTTATCAATTCAAAATTGAAGAAGCAGCTGGCAATAAATAATTGTGTGTGTGTGAGAGAGAGAGAGAGAGAGAGAGAGAGAGAGAGAGAGAGAGAGAGAGAGAGAGATTAAGTCATATACCTACGCAGTTTATCTGGATTTATACGATTATTTATATAGATCAAATCCGTGTCTCCAAAAGAGTCCGGATAATTGACGTTCGCTTCGAACTGACTTTGCTCTGCATCATCAGAATCCAAATATGACATTAATGCATTACAATTTTCCTTTGCTTTTATTGTTAACAATAACTTTTTCCTCGTCACAGGGGTTCTCTGCTAGATATTTCCTTCAAAAGAAAAATATATTTGTCACAGGATGAATTTCAATGTATGTATTTATCCTTTTAGTACGACTTTCGACCTTAGCGATTTATAATAAGGATCATAACAAATACCAAGAGTGATTGTCAATATATCCATTTTGACTAACAATTCTTCTACAGTTTATACGGTGAAGCGGGTAGCTGGTACCGGCCTGCTAGGGTTTTCAACCAGCTATGCATTGGTTGGCTCGCTGATTGATCTATTAATGATCCTAATCGACCGAACTGCACAGGGGGTTATTTAAACGTTTTATACCTGATTAACCTAAGACCCTTGAATGCCGTCTGCTTGGGAGGCATGTCCGGTTTTACGTAAACCACATCTTTTGTGGCTTGTTCACGATGGCGAGAAATCTCAAGTGCGCGATGATCAGTTAAGAATAATTTTAAAGTCAGGCGAGAAAGGTAGAGGAGAGTAAGAATTATCCGAGAAGACAGGCCACTGTGTTTAATAACAAGATAAGTGGATATCAGTTATGCCCATCAAGGTCATTTCCGGCCAGTGGTCATTGCGGATGTCAAGTATGTATTGTAACATATGTTTTATTGTGTGGCAGTAGTCGGTTAAATGTTACATTTGGTCGCAACGTTGACATTAATGGCCATCCAGTCGAACTAATTGACTTCCAAGCTAATTAATCACATTTTGATTAGTTACAAAATTGGAACATATTGTCAATAAACCGGAGAGAGAGAGAGAGAGAGAGAGAGAGAGAGAGAGAGAGAGAGAATGTTGCGTATAGTGTATATTAAATAATATATATTTAGTATTGAATGCCCAAGAACCTACACGTTCTGGTCATATTTCCTCTCATATCACATTGAAATAATGATCATCATTGCATAATGAATCTTAAAATAAACAATAAAGAACAGAGTCCCTTTGATAATAATCATTAAAACAAACAATAAAGAACAGAGTCCCTTTGATAATAATCATTAAAACAAACAATAAAGAACAGAGTCCCTTTGATAATAATCATTAAAACAAACAATAAAGAACGGAGTTCCTTTGATAATAATCATTAAAACAAACAATAAAGAACAGAGTCCCTTTGATAATAATCATTAAGTCCATTTTTTAACACAATGATTTGGTTCGATAGTTTACGGCACAGCAACACAAGTAGGGTATTTAGTGTCGGCGCAATTGGAGTAAATTATCTTGCCCAAGGACACTCATCGGTAACTGGCCCAGTCCTGTCCCATAGTAAACAAAATGAGAACAATTCTCAAAAGTGGTGACATTTTATTTGCAACCCACAGACTCGGCAGTCAAAGAGTATTCGTTACCCAATTATATCCTAGCTTTTAGAACACGCTCGCGGCCACGAGTGGCCGAGTGGTCTAAAGCGCTCTCCGTTACGGATCATTGCCATCTCACCTCTGCCTGGGTTCGAGTCTAAGATTCGGCCAATGTGGGTATGTGAGAAAGCTTGCCAGTAGCTTCTCGTGGGTCGGTGGTTCTTTCCGGGGTTTTCCCGGGTTCTTCCTCCACCATTAATACTGGCCGCCATGTATAGCCTATTGTGTGCTGAAAAATGTCTTTAAACACTGCAACAACAACAACAACAACAACAAGGTCATGCTCACTTACGATTAAAAGTAAGCAGTCCAAAGATGTTCGCAGCCAATTACTTCCAAATACGTAACTTTCAAAACAGTCAGCATTTTCTCGGTGTGCAAGGACAGTTGTATGCATTAATCTGTTGCTTCACCAACCTGCTTAATATAAAACTGCACACAAAAATAGAGTACAGTAGTAAGGCATACAAGGTCAACAATGTTGGATTCCTATAATAATAAAACTATAATAATTACATTAATTTGTCCGGACAGTTAATGGCAATTTATATCCAAAGAAGTTTATTCACCCAACATCAAACTCACACATACGTTTTTCATATCCGAAGTCATATTTGACAGTGATGCTCAGGCCCGGCCCGATCATATAGGCTAACTGCCCATCGCCTAGGGCGCCAGGCTTTAAAAGTATGCCAAATTAGACGGATAAAGTCCAAGTCGTACAGGGCGCCAAAGGACTCACGGTACTAATTAAGTTCCCATAGTAAACCTATGCAAACACCATGATGTTGATAATTCAATAGCTTTAAAGTCTGTATTACTCTTGATCAAAGCTATATTTATCAGTATAGATGAAACATGGATGTCAGCTTCTGTTTTGAGATAAGGATATGAGCCGCGGCATTTTAAGGACTTGCATGTGTTTGAAATATGTGCTTTCAATGTCGCACCAAAGAGTCAGGTGCTAATTTCAGTAATGAATGTTCCAAATTCAAGACTGTTAAAGAACTGAAATTCCATCCAAAAAAAACAAAAAAAAAAAAACCATGTCGCTATCTTTTTTAAAAAAAAGTAGTTTCAGCTATGATAAACTCTTGAGATTCTTCTTACAAGAAGATTTATTTCATTATCAACCAATCCTGGCCAGCTAAACCCATATATATTTTATCTTCACCCATTTCCAGACTGGCTATAATTTTTCCATACAATTAATACCGTGTGTCCCAAAGATCCTTGATCTGGATCTGGTGATGCTCATATACAAATGCAAGCCCTTTCCTTGTTTGATTAGTTGGAAAACATTTGCCTGCCAAAGAAGTTTGATGCAATTCAGATTGCTTGAAAGTTTCTATTTGTCTTGAATGCATATATGTTCTATAACTAATACACTTTATTTGTTTTAGTTTTCCAATTTTAATTTAAAGAGCAAATCTCCTTCCTAATAAATGAATATTTGACTCCAACAATATAATTTGTCGACACAGAATGTATATGCAAGTTCAGTATGATGTCACATAGAGAACATTTTAACATCGAGAGCGTGTCACTTTCGGTTGCACTTCTAAACATTTAAACTGTTGGATATGTGAAGGAATGATTATCGATGCAGATATTCCAGATTTGCAGTAATGTATTTGTGACTCTAAAACTTTCATTATTCGATTTGGAACAGTATACTAGAGCAGACATGGACAAATTCGGAATTGTATCAAAGATGAAAGCTATTAGTTTACGGAGTCAACATTTCGTGGTTCTTTCAGTTTGTCCACATTCTTCTGTGAACAGGGGTGAGTTTATCTACTCTTATAAGTTAACAACATTTAAACCGCTATTGTATATAGGGTGGAGTCCATGTTACAGGTATACCCCCACCCATTTTCACATGCACTCTATCAACTGACCAATTACTTTATTTTATTTGTTATTGCTGCTGTTGTTGCTGTTAGGGGTTTAACGCAATTTTCAGCGCATGATAATTTATACATGACGTAACGAGACCATGTGGGGGTAAACATGTCATATTCGGACAGACTTGACTTTCTGCCACAATTCCCTTTACACAGTCGATTCGAAACAATGTCCGCCAAAATGCTAATAGTGATAGTAAAAACAAAAAGTTCCAGTACGCGGAGTAATTAAATTTTCCCAAGATCGCAGCCATTCAGTAAAGAGAATGCGCAATAATTTCATAAGCTTCTTTGGACCAATCATAATCACATAGAAGTGATATGTTAACCTGTTATAGTATATAAAAAAATATTAAACTGCACACTATATATAAAGTGTACAGACTATGTCATAAATTTAATTATTAAACATTCACAGCTGAAAAAAATCAGATGATAACCATATGTTCAAAATAGAACAAGAGCCAGTGAACGGAATATCGCCACCCACGACTCATAAATATATTGTTTTATTCATTGTTATTATATATGCTACCTTGGCTAGGACACAATTGGAAATCTACTGCATTGTTTATGTGATCAGTGCCTAATACTTCTATAATCAAATAATTAAATTGTACCTCGGCGTTATTCGCAAATAATATTTAAGTCTTGGCAGTGAAGGTCGAATATGGTAACCCTACTTTGTCTCAGAGATAGAGATAAGACGGACAGAGAGACAAATAATCGGACAAGACTAGGGATATATTAATAGTCATAGAGTTGTTAAGGTAACAATAGTCGACATTCATTTTGTAAGCACATATAACTGGGTGATTTTTTTTATTTGTATAGAACAGTTGTTGAAGTAATAGCATAATAGCCACACACACTTGTCTAGCAATACGTCACGTGACAACATATTGATCTTCACACTTTGTTTGCTTCTTAGATTGCTCATATTTGGACCAACAATTTTCTTTGTGCCACTGACAGATGCGTCTAACGGGAATTCAATTAAGCCGTTTAATGATTCATTTTAATAGACGGCTGAGGAAAGTACCTGAAGTTCTAGATTGAAAATTATCTCGTCAGAAAACTTCATTAATTCCATTCAAAGAGAGAGAGTTTTACATTTAAATAATCGACCAGCTGATAAACGTTCCCTTGCTAAATTTTATCCGTCATTCAAGGACCGTCATTATGCACAACTTGTCATTTATATCGCTTCTCAAATTACTGGATTTGTGGATTTGTCCACAGATAAGAACACGAGCTGAAATAATTGTTGGGAGACCAGTAGTCAAAGATATATCTCATTTTGATATTTTGTCATTAAATTGTCGATTCAGATGTAATTTAATATACGAATGCATTCAAGAACATTATTTGCGCAGTTTAAAGTATTAGGGGAAGTGTCTTTCGCGCCGTATTATTTCAGCCGTTAAAAACTCTCATTACCTCTTTAACACAAAATTCACATTATTTTTGCATACAGGATAAGAGGCCATTGTTGGACAATACTATCTGGTTCACACACTTACCGTTTCATTTTTGTACAAGGAACGTACCTAATATATTATATTTTAATGGGCAAATGGCAACATGAATATGCTAAAAAAAACTTTTCGATTGCAAAGGCAATATAATAGGAGCAAAAATTTTAATTATTCACAGGAAATGAGAAAAAATTCCTGCTTTTCGTTGCTCACAAGTGACTGTAAGTGATGCATGATAAATTAAAAGAAGGATTATGATGGAATGATTACAGAAGTGGAGATTGCTTTTTAATTACGGCATTATTTACACATCTGAACAGGACAAATGGAATAAAAAGCACGTATAAAGGTTTGATTTATTTTTTTTAAAGAAATACCAATCACAGATTTAAGCACCCTTAAAACGATATTCAATTTATAAAAACCAACACGGAAAATTATTGATTAGCACCCTGAAACATATCAAAGCAAAGAAAAAAGTATTTAGCAGTAGGAAAATAGGAAGACTATTTTAGAAAACACACACACGTGATCTGAGAACCATCCTTCTAAAAATGCATAAATTTGTGTTGGTTATTTGTGTATTTTTTGTATTTAGTCTTAGGGTGAGGTATTGTCATCTGCTTTCTTTGATGTTCTGAATTTGACAGCGGTGACGCCATTGAGTGGTTTTATGTTGTCTACTTTCGTCAAAGTAGAAGGTTTTCCATTTATCAAAGAGTGATAACACGTGGCAAAGTAAAACCATTTATGAATGATGAACAGTTATTCGGGAAGATAGCAAGACATAAATAAGATCAAAGTGCGTTCGAAATAGAAGAGGCATGTTAACTCATGGAAACAGTTGAGGCATATTAACTCGTGGAAAAAGTGGTGTCATATTAGCACAAGGTAATGGTAGAGGCAAACTAGCTCATGGAAAGACTGGAGTCATATTAGCTCAAAGAAATTGTAGAGGCAAATTAGCACAATTTAAAGTGCAGAGGCAAATTGGCTCATGAAAATAACAGAGACAAATTAGCTCATGGAAATAGAAGAGGCATATTAGCTCATGGAAATAACAGAGGCACCTTAACTCATGGAAATAGCAAAGACAAATTAGCTCATGGAAATAGCAGAGACAAATTAGCTCATGGAAATAGTAGAGTTATATTAGCTCAAGGAAATAGTCGAGGCAAATTAGCTCAATTTAAATAGCAGAAGAATATTAGCTCATAGAAATAGTAGAGGCAAATTAGCTGATGGAAATAGCCGAGACAAATTAGCTCATGGAAATAGCTGAGGCATATTAGCTGATGGAAATAGCAGAGACAAATCAGCTCATGGAAATAGCTGAGGCACAGCATTTTCAGTGATAAAATCTTTATGTGATAGAATAATATTATGTTGATTTATTATGTGAAAATACCGAAATTTCAGCTTCTCTTTAGTGATATAGTGTGGAGAACTGATGGCTAAAATGCTTTATCAGCAAAACCTTTTCTTGTTTTCCGTTACCACAAGTCAAAGTTGACATTGCTCAGTTTAATTTAAGTGCATATAAGCTGTACAATCCGGTCACAGTTACTATTTCATGATGGATAAACTGGATATTTTGTACCAAATATGAATTCCATATTGAAATAGATTGCTATTTTTGTTCAAAAATTAGGGCAATATTTTTATTCCGTTCGGAATGTAATTTAATATAGTCAGTAGTGGCATTAAACTTGGTATGCCTTATGTTTCACTAGCAGTAGTTGCTAATTGTAGCCAAATATATATGATGATTTTTAATCTACCGCTGCCATTCACTTTCTGGATTTATAGCTCAGATATTTTATAGGATGTATGGATCGTGATCTTTTATTCATTCTTTATACAGTTTCCATTTCAGTAGCCACTAATCAAAAAGTATAAGGGTACTTAATTGTATGGTCTATAGGTGACTGTTTCGTGCCATACATCCAGTCAGTTCTTCTCCATTCCTTTAACTCAGGGTTCTCAAACTCAAATGACCATGAGGGCCACATGAGGACTAGAACATTGGCCAGAGGGCCACACGAGGACTAGAACATTCGCCAGAGGGCCGTATCACTGAAACTTTTTCATACAGCGTAAGGTAGCCAGTTGAAATGATGGAAACAAGAAGTAAACGATGTAACAATCGATTTATATATATATATATCAAAACCACGTGGCTGCGAAGAATTAAATTTGCATTATTAATTACTTACAACTTCTGGGTGTCGTTGCGGGATGCAGATAATAAATCCACTGGCGTATTACAGTTTAAAACAAAATTAAATCAGTATACTTTAGTAATCTATGTAAATGTGATAGATTATTCAAAGAGAAACCACTCAATAATGTCTAACATTATTTGTTATGTATGTATGTATGTATGTATGTATGTATGTATGTATGTATGTATGTATGTATGTATGTATGTATGTATGAATGTATGTATGTATGCATGTATGTGTAAGTATGTATGTACGTATGCATGTATGTGTACTTAATTATTATCCGTACTTGAGGGTGGTGCCTACCTGATTTTTTTCATGGTTTCTAGAAGTAAACAAGATATTTACTTGAATATGAGTTCAAGACCTGACCTTATTTACGAGTTAATAGGTTCCTCCAGAAAATCTAGTTAATAGGTTCCTCCAGAAAATCTACCGTGTTGCAGGTCAAATGAGGTTTATAGATTTAGTCTTTGGGAATCTATTATACAAAGTGCTCATTTACTTGTCTGGACTCAAACACTACTTTAGATTACTGAGAAATCATTCAAAGAAATTATGGATTATATAATTGTAGTAGTTCAGGGCATCTGAGACTGTTGGAATTCATTCTGCACATCCTATACTTTTGGACTTGATATTACATTTAGGATTATTTTGACTCTAATTCACAATAATGTGTCTTGTGAATTTTTACTTTTTTGCTAGGCAGATAAATTATTGCTTGAATTTTTATTAATTTTTTTAATTGTTTTTTTTTCAGTTCTTTCGGTTACATAATTTAAGACCATATGGTAGTAACATATTAGGCAGGCGTTATAAATTTTTCGCAGTAAAGAATACTATTTTTTACTCTAATCCACTATGGATTCCCGCTCCCCTTTCCCAAAAGGATAATACCATGTCGATTAATTTAGGCCACTAAAATTTAAAGCAGTGTGAAAATTTCAACGTATGTCTAAAATATGGACTTTTTAACTGTTTCGGGCACCTGCTGGTTCATATTAGCGAAACAAGTGCACCTTTTTTACTTTTAAATTTTTCCCCGGCAGAACTATGCGATCTTTGCTCTGTGATAATAGCAATCTGTTATAGGAGAAACTACACAAAGTCTTGTTTTATTGGTAGTTTTAGCGGAATAATAACGAATGCGCACAGGTTCCAGTTTTGTGCGGTTTGCACTGATCGTCTGTACTTTTTAACAGATTTCAGGATCACTTCATCGAAAGCAATATCTTTGCCTTTTGTCAGTCTATAGCAATTACCCAGACACAAAGTTGTTTTGTGTAGTGAAAGCATAGTTGTTCAATCTGCCGTACAATAATTCTATTTCCAGTATGAAATTGTTGAATTTTATCTAATTCTAAGAGCTATTGAACTCGATAACATCGACTATTGTGCTCTTAAATTAATCCGAAATTACTATCTGAAGCAGAAAGGGTTGATCTTTGATTGAACTTCCTGTACTTGACTCTCTTTTTTAGAATATTAAGTCTTACAAATTTAGATACAACAAAACCAATTTGCTCAAAAATTATGCTTAAGACTGAAAGTTTGAAGAATAGTGCCTTTATGCATTACTTACTAGCTACTTCGACGGAAATAAGATAAGAATTGGTATCGACATCTACTGTAATTCGAAGAATTATGTTCTACATCAGTAGATGAAATTATCCTGAAATTGTATGGAACTAAATTCTTAAAGTGATAAATGAATTGTGATATGCTCTGAAAACGGCATATACTGAGATGATAATTGTTTTCATTATTCAGCTATTTAACAAGTTTTACTTTTCATTATCTTATCATGGTGTAAAATAAGAAATTAAACCAGGTAAGAACAGAAAACTATCATCACTTAGGTGAACACGAAACATAGATGCTTGTCACGCAAAAAAAATAAAGAATTTGCCTTGGGGATTAAATGACCACTTTGGACTTGAGCGAAAGCCACCCACTGTATGCTATTGATTAAAAAATAACAGATTTTCCCTTCAAGAATACTGCGAGTATGTAAGATAATTTTATATTCATATGACTGTAATATTCACCATTAATTAAAATTAAATAGTAACATGTAAGTTTTTAATACTTTTTAGTGTATCTACACCAGTCTTTAACATACTAAGAGTAATGTGTAAATTTTGAACACTTTTCACTGTAGCTACATCAGTGAGTAACGTAGTAAGAGTAATGTGTAAATTTTGAACACTTTTCACTGTAGCTACATCAGTGAGTAACGTAGTAAGAATAATGTGTAAATTTTGGACACTTTTCACTGTAGCTACATCAGTGAGTAACGTAGTTAGAGTAATGTGTAAATTTTGAACACTTTTCACTGTAGCTATATCAGTGAGTAACGTAGTTAGAGTAATGTGTAAATTTTGAACACTTTTCACTGTAGCTACATCAGTGAGTAACGTAGTAAGAGTAATGTGTAAATTTTGAACACTTTTCACTGTAGCGACATCGGTGAGTAACGTAGTAAGAGTAATGTATAAAATTTGGACACTTTTCACTGTAGCTACATCAGTGAGTAACGTAGTAAGAGTAATGTGTAAATTTTGAACACTTTTCACTGTAGCGACATCGGTGAGTAACGTAGTAAGAGTAATGTATAAAATTTGGACACTTTTCACTGTAGCTACATCAGTGAGTAACGTAGTAAGAGTAATGTGTAAATTTTGAACACTTTTCACTGTAGCTACATCAGTGAGTAACGTAGTAAGAGTAATGTGTAAATTTTGAACACTTCTGAGTGTATCCACACCAGTGTTTAACGCATTAAAATTGTGTACTACATCTGTCCAGTAATTCAACTAACACATTTTCCAAGACAACATGGAATCCTCCCTGTCCGTGCTAACTTTGGTGATTGCATACACACAATAATGAAGAACTCCTTTAACACCGTTTTAGATAACCTTTAGCAATAATTAAGGATGGTTTCTAGAAGTCCGTTACACTTTTGATCTTTCCCACACGGAAGACGTTGCGAATAATAGAATAGGTGGGAAGGGAGGAGGCAAGTTGACTGAGTTACAGAGGAGAATGTGCGAACAATGAAACTTCGCAGCGGATTGTAGTTGACTATTATTTCACCAGGGCGATTGTGTCTCATGGTTGTTACTCATTCAGCTAGAGAAACAACTTCGAATTTCCATGTCAATTCGCAAACTTCAAATGATTTAAAAACCCGACAAACATTTCAAGAGACTTTGCACGTTAAATTCATAAACAGCGATATGTACCTTCCGTTTTAGTAAGGCAAAAGATGGTATTTATCTAGTAGACTTGAGAACAACCTTTGTGTGATTCTTTTCTCCCTAACATCAATACATTTTTTGCTCGAGAACCGTCAAGAACCTTGTTCTGGTGCTGAGAATCTCACACCACCACTGACTGAAAAGAATGGGTAAGACGACAGAGCATATCGTGCGCTGAGGTGCTAAGATTTTAGTTGCTACATCAACTCTAGTGGCGAGCACACTTAGGAACACCAGAGAACGTGTACTTAACGTTTTGGCGACAATCCCAAACGGCTAGCCCAAAGACGATCCATGTTTCACTTCCGGATGTAGTTAGAAGTGGATTATATAATTATTCATGTCAACAAAAGACTGCAAGATATTGAATTTCAATGCAAATGTTACTGGCAGTGACAAATGTACTGAAATTAAAGTTGTCTCTAAATTGCGAATTGTTATTACGTAAAATCATTACGTTGATGTGTCAGCCTAACATTATTTCGATATTGTTATTTAAAACTCAAAACCACAACAGCTTGACTAGATTGAAATTGATATGGTATATGAAATCAATTAAAATGTGTGGAATGCATTATAAATGTACTCATTTATTGAATGTGTTTCCCCACAAAGCAAATATTGAACCACGAAATAAATCGGGGGCCCTGAGTGGTCTATAGCGCTCACCGTTACGGATCACTGCCATCTCATCTCTGTCTGCGTGGGTTCGAGTCTCGAATTCGGCCAATGTGGTTATGTGAGAAAGCTTGCCAGTAGCTTCTTATGGGTCGGTGTTTTTTCTCTCTCGGGGATTTTCCGGGTTCTTCCTCCATCATTTATACTGGCTGCCATGTAGAGGCTATCCTGTGCTGAAAAATAGCGTTAAACCCATCAACAACAACAACGAAGCAAAGCTTAAAAAGGTTTGAAAATATGTGGAATTTAATATCGTAAAATAATGTCCGTGGATTATATTGTTTATCTTCTTGCAAATAGTGGCATTCATATACGGCTAAAAATAGATATTTACATTTATCTTTCCATCTGAGTTATCACTGACACTCGAAACGTGCATTGCGTATATATGTTATTAACAGACAAATGCATATGTATGTATGTATGTATGTATGTATGTATGTATGTATGTATGTATGTATGTATGTGTGTGTGTGTGTGTGTTCGTGGGTTCGAACCCGGCCGAGTCATACCAAAGACTTATTAAAATGGTACTAACAGCTGACTAGCTTGGCGCATAGCAATAAGAGGTTAGTGTTAGGACTGGTCGGCCTGGTGTCAAGATAATGTGACTGGGTGAGGCATCATGCTACAAGTCTGCGTCATGATGACTCAGTGCTAAAACATCACTATAAACTGTATTAAGAATATGTGTGGACTCTTCCAGATACCCATCTTTTTAAGATAACAATCATATTATTTTAATTATTTATTTCCTTACATATTGCAGGTTGACAGGTTCATGCTCTTGGACTAACAAACTGAAATATGATAAATGTACATCAGACCCTGGCACTTAAAGATAAAACAAAAACTGACCCTTCAACCCAACCGCAACCCCCAAACAAACAAATGAGAAACCATCAATGGTGCTTTCTCCAAAGTCGGCTCAAATTTGCATACACTATTTTCCAGATCCAAAAGATGTAAATTATCCGTGGGATATTCTATTCAGCAGTAGGACAGAACTGACACGTACTGAGATTAAGTTGTTCTGGATGGTGTCGATTTATTGATAAAAGTAAGACACACATAAACATCCAGATTTCAAGCTCAGAATATGGACGAGTAATAAATTTCTGCCTAAAAAAGATCCACATCTAGATATCCTACTTAAAATGTAAGCCTCGGCGGCCCTTGGATTTTAAATTTTAATGCGAGTTTCATATACTGAATGATAAATGAAAGGAGCCGTGGTAGAACAGTTGCTAGAACGTTTGACACGTAATCCAGTGGTCGAGTTCAATTGCCTCCCAGGATCTGCTGCGTGGGTATGTCCTTTAAAAATGCACTTAACTCCCATGTCGTTGGCTGTGAGTCGCGGTAGATCAGTTGGTAGAGAGTCTGACTCATAATTCATGGGTCCCAGGTTCGATTCCCGCCCTGGTTATCCCTGGTCGGCTGCCTCGATGTGTCCTTTGGAAAGGCACTTAGTTCCCATTTCTTTGGTATGCTATAGCCAATAAAACGTGTCATTGAAAACCATCAAGCCCATTTCCTCTGTGATATATTCAGTAACGTCTTGAAAGTGGCATTAAAACCAACTAACCAACATGATAAATAAATAAAAATAATCATCTTAATCAAAATTGACTTTCTAAGATATCAATCCAAAACTCTGTGTCTATAGTTGTACTTTAATACTGGTTAAGCATTACTTGTTTAAAATGTCCAAAGCTACCAAATTACAAGTATCCTAAATTTATGTCTTCGCCTTAAAATCATCAGTTAGGAACCTAACTGAACGGTACAACGATACAAGTATTGGGTTATTTAAAGTCAAGCGATTTTCGACATATTGGATTTGTATTGTTAAAGAATCCGTATTTCCGTACTTTATTTGTTATATATATTCATACTTCAGCTTTTACACATATAGATTTTCCTTATTAATATTAGTATAATCATGTATAGGTAAAAACGGATTTGGTAGTTTAACTGTAGTGGGAGAAACAATGAAAGGATCTAGGTTGCTGAAACTTGCTGTTGGAATTAATAAGGTCACAATGACTCCTTTATTGAGTTTTAAATTTACAAAATTCCTTGGGAAGGAAATGAAAGTTTCCAATAGCGCTGAAATGTAATAGTACACATTCACGCGGCGAAGACGCGTGGTCCCAGAGATGTTTTGTAAGAGGGTTTAAAATCATAAAATCCTTCTTGATCACAAAGGTATCTCCGGTCTTCGCCGTCGTCTTCTTGTTGACATACTATAATCCTACTCCAATGCCGCGTAACTCACCCAACCAGGCACATAACATAAATTCAGGGTCACGACACCGGGTCAACGGTTAAATAAATTAGAAATACAGCTTGAATTATTCTTGATGAAATATGATACAGTTCTTTTTTTAAAAATGGAAGCTACAGTCTAGGGAAGTCTGAGGAATAGCTTGTTTAAAACCTTCGATAACAGTGGCTTTCGCCTGGCAAGAACAAGCAGTGTTTGGGACTGGTTCTTCAAAAGCGAAGGCAAATGATTGAAAGCCACTGTTGTGTCCATCGTTTCACGCGGTTAATTCCGATTTTATCGCTATCCCGGATTTATGTATCCAAGACCAATACGGACCAAGAGCGACGGACATAAATCAAGAACGGAACTCGTTGATAAAAAGGTAAGAATCGATGAAATCACTGAAACGATGCTGACAACTAGGTAGAATTACTTTAATGTGTTCACTTTAGTTCCATGAAGACTGCTATTTCACTCTGAATTTGCATGAAGTTACTTTTACGAGTTTTGTCACGTCAACGGCACAGAGCTCCCATATGTTTAATAAGATGAGCGTTTGGTCGATGAGGCACCGGAGTGTGGGCCTAATGGGTCCACACGTTGAATTCGATAGCTGGTTTTCTTACCGTAGTGACCCCTTTATAAATCCCAAACATTTACTAACACCGAAAACCCAGGCATGATGTTACACGACGCTCTAGAATATGCTCCTGAGGGTCCACACATTGAACTCGATTATATGTCTGGCTTATCATACTCGCCCCTCTGGACACTCACATATCTTCTAATACTGAATTACCTTCCGTGCTATGTTTCAGAAGATTCGAGACCTGGCTGTTGGTTTGAGTTATTAACAGAACAAATAACATAGACCCCGATTTGCCGCAGCATTCAGCAACAGCTGATACTGGTCTGCATTATCCACAATTTGCAAAGTTTGATACGCTATTAAATACGGTTGATTGTGATTGACAGAAGGAAAATATACATGTCCAATGAATGCTCTATAACGGAAACACGAGTTTTGTTTTGCTTAGCATCGCACTTGATGTGTGTGTGTGGTGTGTTTGTGTGTGTGTGTGATTTGGATTTTTAACGTACCTTTAAGAATTCTTCAGTCATATCGCTACGATGTCTGCAGGGTGACAGTTTATAGTGATGTCAAGCACGGGGACATCATGTCGCAGACATGTAGCATGATGTCCCACCCAGTCACATTATCCTGACACCAGGCCGACCAGTCCCAACCTCTTAAACTGAGCGCCAAGCGAGGCAGCTGTTAGTACCATTTTTGTAAGTCTTTGGTATGACTCGGCCGGGGATCAAACCCACGACCTCCCGCATCCGAGGCGGACACATGATACGAGGTCAATAACACTTTTCCACACGAAGCTGCAAATTAATTTCTACCATACTGGGTCACCTTTTTTTTTGTACTGCTTAGTATTTTTCCTATCTAAAAGCGCAGACTCCAAAACCGAAGCTATTTTTCTTTAAAGTGTCTTCTCAAAATTTCGAAAGATGCGAAAATTTACTAGGGAATCTAAAGCAAAGCTGTAATGTTGTGATGTGACTGGTTGTTATGCTGCCACTGTGGTAGGTGTTGTGGTTGGGGTGGGCTGCTCCCAATGTACTATTTAAATTATTATAGAAGTCCCACCCAGGCTCGATTTTGGTTGGAAGTTAAATTAATGAAAGATAGATGTAAAGCTCCGAGCTCACAGTCAGCAATACCATGTGATAGCATATTGCATCATTTGATTAGTAATGTGAGATAGACTTCCACCCGTCCTTGTATTCTACTCATCTGTGTATTCTTCTCTCCTATTCCTCCAATTCCTTCTCCTCTTCCTCCCGATTTTCTCCAAATTATTTCTCCTCCTTGACTTCTGTATACTCTTCCTCCTTCTCCACTTTCTCCTCCTCGACTCTTTTTCATCCTCCTGCTCGACTCTCTCCTCCGACTAGAAGTGTCGACTTCGACTGCTCTGCTAGTCTCACTTCCGTCTCCCCTTTTAGAGACTCGGATATTAACTGAACAGGAAATTCTGTCCACCAAAAAGATTCCTGTGAAAACACAAGGACGGTACAATATTTTCCTTAGCCCTATCATCTCACACGACACACAGCCTATCATCAGATAACGTCTATTAAATGTATTCGGTCACGCATTCATTCACATCGAAATATTCATACATTCTTGTCTGGTAAACAACGTCATAATAAAAGCACGGTATCAATTACTTCTCATACATACATCAATAAATCGCCTCACAACAGTATATATTCCTAATCCAATTATACTAAACAATATCACAGCATTCAGACGTTTTTCTTTATATTACAACTCATACAAAGTACACAAATATTCAAATAACCATGCTCTGATATATCCATACATCCATAGTAACTAATCTTACACACTTCAACCTTTTTCCAAATTCACAATTCAAGCATGTGTAAATTCTAAGATATCACATGAAAAATGCACTAGTTTACTACAAAGTAATCTATCAGCGAATTACAAAATTAATTCTGGTCACAAGCTAACAATCTACATTATTCTTTACATAATACTCAAATACGCCTGTAAATGAACACTACAAAGGTAAATCTACTTACTAAACGATCCTAGTAATTAAGTATACATACAACACATAATTACAATTACAGTGCCGTAATATTCTGCAGAAATCGAGCAAATAACTTACTGACCTTTACAAAGCTTTGTCTTTCCTTAGAATCCTCTCTCTAAGTTTTACGGCCAAATTACGAGTGGCTTCCTCTGAGTAACCCTATATTGCTCAGCAATCTTCCTAGGCGAGACTAAATTTTCGTTTGCAAGTTAGAAGTCATAATTCGGATCGAAATTGTTATCCCACGCTCTATCTCAATTCTGATTGGATGTCGCTTGTCTTTTCGCTGTCAGTCCACGTGGGGACGGATTTAGAACACGCCCCGTTTCCCTCGCGGGTTCCTCTGAACTTCGGACTAAGATGTATCACATATGTGGGAAGTCGCGCGATCCAATGCCTTTGCCGATTCAAGCTGCCGGTCTTCTTTCAGGTCAAGGTAACCTTGCGTAAGAGATTAATTCTAGCCTGCGGCAATGTTTAGACATTCAACCATGGCTTGTAATAATACCTTAGTTTATACATGACTTACTAACTGTGGCTGAGCAAACATGACAAATGCGTTGGTATAAGATTAGCCTTACAAAGTTCATATTACTCAATTTTCAGTTATCGATAGGTATCACTTCGACTGACATGCATGGAGGTTTTAAATGTGTTTTAAAATGCAGAATATTCATAATACCAAACATATATTTTTTAGTCCATATTCTTTGAGAACTTATTATGTAAGCATTTATAAATAGCTATGCAATTACACTTAAGGGAAAGAAATGTTTAAAATTCGTGTTGAAACTCCACGAAAACGGGTGTATATGGAACAACATATAAATCGAAACTATTGGTAACATGGTGCAACCATCATAGGATATGTGCTATTTATACTTACAACTTTGTTTATATCTAGGTTATTTTTAGTGGTTATTTGTTCAGTTATGGGAAGATATCTCTCAAACGGATCAATTAGCCAGTTTCTAGTACTAGATCTAATTAAATTTATGGTATTATCTGGACCCTATGGTCATACGGATTAGTTTCGTCAAATGGACTAATTCTGTAAGATAAGAAATTCTTAGGATATTTTCTTGTATATTTCTTGAGTAATTTGAGATAGGAACAATTCTTTGTAGTAGAGGTTTTGCTCATGTTTTCTTACGTGTGGCGTGAAGTACCAGTCTGCGGCTAGGAAAGTCTTACTGATAGGTCATACGAATATGAAGCAAGAAAAACCGTGCAAGTATTGAATTAGGGTATCGCGAATGTGTTGTCATTAATTGATTTGAGGAGTTATATTTTCTTCTATTCGCTCGTTTAAAAACCCTTCATTTGACAAAGACTGTTGTCTTGTGTTCCTTGGAAACGTGGCGTTCAATTCATACTCAAGCATTTATGTTCGATTCTCTCCGCAGTGAGACCCTTTGCGTGCTTCAATGTATTACTCTGTTATTACTCTTTATGATACTTTGTTATGCTATTACTCAGTCGATTATGTAGTTTATACTTGATAGAGGACATGATTGATACATACAAAACAGGCAGATAGATAAACGTGTATCATATATCACGGTAAACGCAACTATCTTACATTTTCATAATGTTCCGCAGAAAGAGATGTTTCCGTCGAATGGCTGTCTTCTACTTTTAGTGTCTAAAACGGACAAACTGATTGTATTATATTCATGATATACTATATACGCGATCAGCGCCTTTCTCAGCCACTTGCTTGTCAAAATGATACAGTTTGATCATGTATACAGTTTTCCTCATGGCTGCGTACATACGGACGGAGAATGCAAAAAGTACATTTTTCTCATGTTCAAAATTGACATTCTAGCCTGACCATTTCCTTCTAATTCATGTATGAACTTCTTGATTTCCTTCTGGAAGTGTCCCTGGTACTTGAAAAATTGCAACATGGAAGGATACATTTTAGACAAATACTTTGAAAATGAAAATGAGAAAAAAAATCATTAGATATACAAACAAACAAATAATAATTGAGGTTATTATCATTTTCTATAAATAAATTAAAAAAATAAACAGCACAATTGGCACATGACACGTGCCAGATTGTACTATTGGATAGAAAATAAATAATTACGAAGTATCACTTATCGTAGTGATCTCACTGTGCACGTAATTAATAAAATTACCCATACACCGACCTGTTTGTAACAGATAAATGTAAAAGCTTTTACCAGCCCGAATCCCGATCGGGAAATGTCAGTCGTCACTTCCGTTTTTCATGAACTTGTCATAAACGGAAACTTGAACCGAAAGCAAGTAAATTTATCAATAGAAAAGAAAAATTTTAGGTTGGATATTGTTATTTTATGAAATGAGAGGAAACGGAAAATCAGTTCACATGGATGCACATCTATGGTTTGAGGGAAGTTATACCTTTTTTTATGACAACCAGATTATGTAGATGGTGTTTGTTATTTAAAATTATGATTTAGTTATTGGCGTAAATGAAAAGATTATCTGCAAAAGGGACTGACCGATTATCTGCAATGAGGCGCAGATTTTGATTGCACTAAAAATTCACAATTAATTCACAGCCAGTAATAAAACTGTGGTATTATATTATTACAACCGCCATTGAGTAGCATTTTAGAAACGTCCTTTAAGGACTCACGGTACTAATTCAGTTCCCGTCGTAAACCTATGCAAACACCATGGTATTAAAAATTCAATAGCTTAAAATGTCTGAGTGCTCATGATCAAACCTATATTTATCAACATAAATGTCAGTTTCTGTGTAGAGGAAAGGTTATGAGCCGCGGCATTTTCTGGGTCTGCATGTGTTTGAAACATGTGCTTTCAGTTCCGCACCAAAGAGTCAGGTACTAATTTTAGTAACGAGTGTTCCAAACTCAAGACTAATAAAGGACTCACATTCCATCAATAAAACAATGTCTCTGTTTTTCCCCCACTTACAAATAGGATAAGCTCTCAAAAGATTCTTTTTCTTAAAATAGAACTTACATTATTAACCAATCCTGGTCAGCCAAACCCATATAAACTCTATTATATGTTCACCCATGTCCACGCTGGTTCCCATTTTTCCATATCATTAGTACCGTGTGTCCTTAAAAGCGGTTGCAATAGACAAAATGTGTATGTAACACAATTCAAAGAGTTCTGTAGATTAATGCATAATGTTTTAATTATGCATTGGCATTCGTGTGAATATATCATACCGCCTTGCAAATCAATATATCAGGACGCCAAAACAAATCAATATATCATACCGCCTAGCAAATCAAAATATCATACCGCCTAGCAAATCAAAATGTCATACCGCCTAGCAAATCAATATATCATACCGCCTAGCAAATCAAAATATCATACCGCCTAGCAAATCAATATATCATACCGCCTAGCAAATCAAAATATCATACCGCCTAGTAAATCAAAATATCATACCGCCTAGCAAATCGTAATATCATACCGCCTAGCAAATCAAAATATCATACCGCCTAGCAAATCAATATATCATACCGCCTAGCAAATCAAAATATCATACCGCCTAGCAAATCAATATATCATACCGCTTAGCAAATCATAATATCATACCGCCTAGCAAATCGTAATATCATACCGCCTATCAAATCAATATATCATGACTCCAAAATAAATTAACATATCATACCGCCTATCAAATCGATATAAATACCGCCTAGCAAATCAAAATATCATACCGCCTAGCAAATCAATATATCATACCGCCTAGCAAATCAAAATATCATACCGCCTAGCAAATCAATATATCATACCGCCTAGCAAATCAAAATATTATACCGCCTAGAAAATCAATATATCATGCCGCCTAGCAAATCAAAATAGCATACCGCCTAGCAAATCAATATATCATGACGCCAAAATAAATTAACATATCATACCGCCTAGCAAATCAATATATCATACCGCCTAGCAAATCAATATATCAGAATTTCATAACGCGTAAAAAAACACAGAAGGAAATTTTAAAAAAAATCTTTTCTCCGCTCAAAATTCATAATCTTCAGCTACACCTTAAACATCAAACCCATACACTGCAAACAGGTTTGCATTGTTCCGCTATTACAATCTTGCAAAGTTGCCACGTAATATAGAATCCGTTAGCGAGAAGAGCCACTATAGATCTGAGTAATGTTATTTGTATCATTTGCAGGGGTGTAGTCATGTGGGAACGCGTGGGAACGGAATTACCTTAAATCTTTTGCAATTTTTCCCATACTTTTTGCGCTGGCCACCCTACCCCCCCCCCCACATTTGAGTAAAATGAGTTCCCTGGCTTCTTTATTGTGTTCTCTCACTTCATTTACAATTACACCACCGATCATCGATATATATTGACTTCTAAAGATCTGGTACATTACTGTCATGCACTTTTTCACTCAAACCAATTTCTCTCTCTCTTCCTCCATCCCTCTCTCTCTCTAACACACACACACACACACACACACACACACACACACACACACACACACATACATACATACATACATACATACACACACGGGTATGATGTATTTTGAATCTCATTCTCATTTTCAATGAACATTGTTTACAAGTAACCTATAAATGGAATCGTAATGCTCAACGCATTTTCAGAAGTACAAAACATGTTTTCATATTGTCTGCTTTCTTTCTTAGACTTGTGACAGAAAGGGTGCGGGTTCGAATCCTATGATTGGATCAGCCTGTACTGCCTTCTGTGGTGTGTTCTGGGCAATGCGCTTTATTCTGCCTGTGTCTGCAATAAATAACCTTCATGTGTTGCTCTGAAACTCCAAATTAAACAAAACCTAACGTATACAGCGTGAAGGCACATGGGGAAGGTTTACGTAATTATTCATTTCGGTTAAGACCCATTACTTTAGATGGCAAATCTGATATTCTCAATCGATTTTTCAGCATTTTCCATTTGATAAATATAATTTTGAGAATGGCATTTATTCTTCAACCCTTATGGCATTAGCGTATTTCATGGCGCTGGATTTCAGGAGTCATTGCCAAACTCGTTACGTGGGACATTCCTAGTCATTATCTACTATTGGTAGTGACCTATAAGTACTATATTCTTCTTAACATTTACAAATATTTATATTCTTTTCTCCATCATATTTAGTTGAATAATAGGTTGGAAAGATGTCTCTCAGACAACATATTTTATATATCTGGACTATTTGGCACTTAAGGGCGAAGACTAGAATGTAATTTATGTTAAGTTTCGGTACGCATGTGAAATGGTTGATAATTGTGGTCTTTTATGGTCTATCACTAATACAGGAGATAATGCTGTTTCGTCTTGTTTGAACAAGATATTTTCTAAATGCTGGATTAAGGAAACCCTTGATCTCTCTCTTTAATGGATATCTTTACGACGACAACTACCTAATTTGACCGAGATCGGATTTCGAGATATAGCGATCAAAGACGGTGTTGTTCAAGTCCTTAAATTAATTTTATACAGATTTGTAATTACGTTGAATGTCTTTCTACTTGAAATATCCTAAAGCAAAATAAATTTTCATGTTTGATTGAGTGCATATTTTCTGTTCTTGACGCAAGACGAAATTTCAAGTTACACTTTTATATCTGATTTCATATTCCATGTTCGAATTCCATTCTTGCAATAGCAAAACCCTTTACCTTCCATTTAGCAGGAACGATTTGTTGAAATTAGTTGGCATAATAGGAATCTGCTCCAACTTTAAAACCAAAAGGCAAAAAGACCACAAAATAGACCCCTCCAAGGTTTAAAGACTTCAAAATCAAAAGACAAGAAGAATCCAAAATGGGCCCACCCAAGATTTAAAGACTTTCATCTCTTTTTTTTAAACTTGACTTACGCTATTGCCCTTGTAAGTGCTCAATCCTTGTATTATCACAACCAGATTAGAAGCACTGAAAGACAATTATTTCAATTTGAATTTAATAATTAAAGCAACCAGGATTATGGCTAATCTTTTTCAGACAGGTGCTAGGGTCGCGAATGATGACAGGTTTTATTATGTTGGAAACGAACTTGTTAATAATCTGAATATCTGGAAAGTGTTAACCACGGTTGGCTCGTTGTGGAACTCAGTAAACTTTGGTAGGACAAGTGATGGAATCGAAAGTTTCAGACAAACCGCCAGACTTTCTATGCAATAATTGATATTGTTATAGATCCAGTTCTGTCGCATGGTGCAGAAGCTTGCAGATTTATAGAACGCATTGTTTTGAAAGAGTTTATTTGCATTTACGTAAACATATTTTAGCAATAGCAATAACGAAGTTACCAACCGATCGTCTAGATTCTAGGTTGAAACATTCGATGGGCTTATTGGCCTAAGCCATCGTTAATATCATAAGAGAATAGAGCACACGTGATGGAGGACGTGCATATGTTATTGGATGCATTCAAATATTGTCAAGTTTATTGATCAACTTTCAGTTAATGATTAGAAGATAATATGTAATATAAGTAGTTTTGTATTTAGATCTAGTAAACTGAATGACGTTTGTCTTGCACATAATCTTCAAACGAATGTGTAAAACATTTAATATATGAAGACATTTTCTCGGCCTACCTCAACCAACCACTACATAAGATGCCATGGATATACATGTGGGCCTACCTCAACCAACCACTATATAAGATGACACTGATATACATGTGGGCCTACCTCAACCAACCACTATATAAGATGACACTGATATACATGTGGGCCTACCTCAACCAACCACTATATAAGATGACACTGATATACATGTGGGCCTACCTCAACCAACCACTATATAAAATGACACTGATATACATGTGGGCCTACCTCAACCAACCACTATATAAGATGACACTGATATACATGTGGGCCTACCTCAAGCAACCAATATATAAGATGACACTGTTATACATGTGGGCCTACCTCAACCAACCACTATATAACATGCCATGGATATACATGTATTGCTTTAAATGTATAAGTTGCGGATAATATTTTCCTCTTTTAAAATGTGATTATTTACATTTTTCTTTCTTCTTTCTTCTGTTGCCTTCTCCGGTTTTTGGTTCGTTCTGTTGTAGTAACAACTATAAATTTAACGATGACTCTGACTGACGTATACGTCTTCAGTTTTGATTTCAACTCGTATTGCATTTGGAATTCCTGCTGCTTTAGATCATAGATTCTTTGAAGAATAAATGTCCCTGTTTTTTTTGGTAAGCTATGATGTGGAGAAACTTCTTTATTATTATTCCATCGATAATGACGTTCCATCCGATTTCAACGCCACATGTTGTATGGAATACATCTTTTGGTCGCTAAAGTAAAAGAAGTCTTAAACTGAACATTTTATTCTTTCAAAACGTCCAAAACAAAGCCGTTGAAGTTTTTAAAAATCTTCAAGAAAAATTTCAGCTCTTCTACTTTTGCAATTAACTTTATATGGAGTAAAGACATTTTTTGTACTAAAAAGATGTTTAGCGAGAGAGAGAGAGAGAGAGAGAGAGGTATTGGAGTCTGCAAACGAACTTTCATCCCCTTGTGTTATTCCATGATCCATGACTAAGTATCTTCCTTGCCGCAAAGTTGGATAACGTTCCAGTGTTTAAGCAGAGTTTGTAATGACGAGAAATTTGATCCTCAGCTTTTTCGTCATCTTAATGAAACTACATAATAAAATAAAACACAGTTCAAAATTCCACACATTTTATACGTGAGGAAACAATACCTTTTCGGGTCATGTATTTTAGGATCAAAGCAAGTACTTGACGGCTTCTTACGGTTTAACCTCACAAAAACTCCTTCTACCTTCAGTCATCAATTTTAAACCGCTACAACATGGTTACTGTCAATTTAGCATTTACTTGTTGGGCAGTCTCGGTGGTTTGATGCTAGTCAATTTAGCATTTAATTGTTGGGCAGTCTTGGTGGTTTGATTTTAGTCTGGAGTATATTCCTACTCTAACGTATAGATAAAAGAACAAATTGTATTCATTTTATTCGTTGAATAAAAATAATTATCTGTCCGTAAAGGAAAAAACAAACCTGATTACAATATGACCTAGCAGGCTACCCCTCCCCAGTATTTAAATGGGGTTTTACCCCCCCCCCCCCACTGGATTGAAGACTCAAAGACAAGGAGAGCCTAAGAGGCTCAGGATTGTTAACATTAACTTTTCTTTGTCAGTTCGTTGCATCACCAATTCCTGACACGAGCCATCTCTTGGTTCCAGAATGCATGAAACGACTGTTATTCGCTATATGATTTATACACTCTCTCTCTCTCTCTCTCTCTCTCTCTCTCTCTCTCTCTATATATATATATATATATATATATATATATATATATATATATATATATATATATATATATATATACATACATACATACATACATACATACACTCAGTATATATAATACTGACGGTGATGATTCAGTAGGTGACAAAAGTGACTAAACTTTGAAAACATTTTGTAGTTTTCATTTCAATAGTTTCGAGCCCTTGCACTGTAAGGTTTGATTTCTTTACAATTTTCTTATACTTGATTACATTTGGTTCCAAATTATGAACAATGCTGTGTGCCCTCTTTTCAGTGGGACAATTTAGTTTACCCCCAAACCTCTTTCTTGTTTGTCAAGTGCTTTTATCTTGTATCCTTTCGCATATAAGTACATCACATAGAATTAGTTCAGCAACAAAGAGACATTGTTGAAAAAACAACAACAAAAACCGCCTCTCTCTACCCCCTATAAATGGATAATTCAATGTTGATTCAACCGAAACGAAGTATATACTGCTGCATAAACAATTACCTTTTGCCTTTGTATTATCTCCCTATTATCAGTAATTACACAGTATTTGGAGTCAAGGGGACAAATATATCACCATTGTTTGAATGACGAGGTTTTTGAGTTTGTCGTCTATTCGCCAAGCGTAAAAATGACACTGAGTGATTTTTAACCTATTAGTCACGGCCGAGGAGTTACCTGACTGGTGTGCGCAGCAGACGTGGGCACAACATAACAGTGTAACGCTCTACTTCAAGTCTTCTCAGTTTGAGTGCACAACGTTCCGGACTAGATGAGTGTACCTGAGCATTCTTTTCACTATTTTATGGATGTTTTTTCATTGAAACTGTCACTGGATATATCATTCTAAAACAGTCGGAATTAAAATACATTTAACAGATGTCCGGATTATTTGATCAAAGGTAAGTGGAGTAAAGAAAAATATCATCAAACAACAACGGATTTTAGGTATGCTATTTTAATGGGTCATCGGGTACTATTATACCTTACGACTATACGATTGTCTTCCAGTGTGTAAGGTTTGTAGATACATACATTAGTTTGGATAGTATTTTTCTCAAACATACATCGTGTTTCACGGTGTACTAACATAATTTATCTTGTATCGTCTGTCTGTTTCATGTCCCAAATTTATATATGTGTCGTATGTCCGTTTCATATCTAAAAACCCAAATTTAGAGTGCATCGTCTGTTACCAAAAATTTATGTAGTATCGTCTGTCTGCTTCATACCCAAAATTTATATTGTATCATCTGTTTTATACACAGAATTTATCTTGTATCATCTGTCTCATATCTAGAATTATTTGTATATACAATTACGTTAGTATTTGCAACGTTTCGCTCCTTTTCGTTTACATACATACATACATACATACATACATACATACATACATACATACATACATACATACATATATACATACATACATACATACATACATACATACATACATGACAATTTCTGTACTAAATCATTTCAAATACTTATAAGATCTATGTGGCATGCGTTTGTTTGATTTTGTCATTTGTTTAACCTTTTATTTTATTTGTCTTTTGTTGTTGTTTTTTCCATCTGGAACGTACAGAAACTTTTTCATAAGTATATAATAACCTCAAATTGCATAGTACTCATAATATTCATTATGAAACTTCTATCAGCTAGAAATGTGTAATCAGCAAAACATCATCTATATGCACGTGATTCTTAGACGTATTTTCCGTCGGGTTGAATTAATAGATGCTGATAAATAGTGCATCATTACCATATTAAGTCAGGCTGTTTGTGTTATTGTTTTCGGTTCTTTTATATTTTTGGTCGTAATTAAGGAGCATTGTTTACATTTGTTTTTAAATCAATACAATAGATGTCATTTCTTTGCCAAGTTTGAAGCAATGTACCGTATGTACTCTCAGATAAATCCATTCAAAATATACACAATATATGCATTGAGACGCCGCCAGATATGTGTTTATTATGTTTGTTAAGAGTATGTGTAGAACGGAAAACCCAGGCGCTGATTTGCCCATGCATTATACGACGGCCGATCATGGTCGTTGTTGTGGGGTTTAACGCAATTTTTCAGCACACGATAGGCTATACATGGCGACCAGTATTAATGCTGGAGGAAGAATCCGGGAAAACCTCGGAAAGAACAACCGACCCACGAGAAGCTACTGGCAAGCTTTCGCACATACTCACATTGGCTGAATCGGAGACTCGAACCTGGTCAATGCAGTCTACAGCTGTGGCAGAATTGTACGCGATTATACATGTAAGATCTCGCGTCCTTGATCTTTGTTACTCAGCTCAGTTCAAATAAGCAATTGTGTAAAGTTCAGCATGCTTGAAATACTGTACTGAACTTGTCTTGTAGCCGTAGATCTTGACTGTACTGAACTTGTCTTGTAGCCATAAAGCTTGACTGTACTGAACTTGTCTTGTAGCCATAAAGCTTGTCTGTACTGAACTTGTCCTGTAACCGTAGATCTTGGCGAATCAAGCGATTTTTCTTAAATTTTATCAAACGAAATATTTTACCAGAGCAATTGTAATGATACCTAGTTACGTTTTCCATGGTTAACTAGACAGTCCCTCATCGGTTCACAAAATCCAAACTGCTAGCCATTGAATTCAGTTATGTATACATGATGACAAAAGATCTAACATTCGCACAATGGTTTAGTATTTTAAAATCAAGTTGGGAATTTGACATGGTAGGTTGGACTTGCTATTCATGTTAGAGGGTTTTGTTCAGTTTGTATCAGCACTGCACATTGTAATTGCTAATAATTATATTAATTATTTAGTGATCAGTTGCTTACCCGGGTCTAATTAGTTAAGCTTAAATGAAAGTGTAAAGCTCCAAATCCCATGATTAAACCTCGTTCCTTAGTTACGGATTTGTAGACTGTGTTCACTTTGCTCCTGTACAGTGATTGCTAACCGCGATAATGAAGACTCGGGCTGATTGAAAAAATACTTTCATTTGATTGAATCTGATATTGGCTTTGTTGCTAAACACTGCTGTTTTTACATACCATCCTTATGTTTCTATTTCACTTTCTTTCGATTATTGCCGTTTGCTTAATTAAGAACGTTACAAGTAGAAAGTAGACGTGTTTGTTACCTTTGTATATGTAGTAAAATACTTACTAGTGATGCATTTTTTGTTATGCATTATTGCATTTGTTTTTGGTTATGAATTATTGACGGTAAAGGTAATAGTGACGTTTTTATTGTGTAAAGTTTGTAAAGTAACAGTCTTTTGCCTATTGGTGAAGTATGTAGTATGCAAAGAGGATGTACATACATGTGTATCTAAGTGAGTGAGAGAGAGAGAGTTATACTTTTTTGCCCTAGGGGATTTCGTCAATAACGTAAGGAAGCCATCTGTCACCGTAGTCTCGAAGAAGTGTACATATGATGATAAATCAATCAGTGCGAGGGTGGCAGCTCTATTACTGCTGTAGTATTTGTTATTTATTGGTTAGTCCGATGGGTGACAGATTAATATATCATCAGTCCCTGTGAATGTTAAATGGTCACACCTTTTGTTTAACGGGAGCTGTCAAGTGTCAGAAGCACCTACCAAGATGACGATCCCTTCAAAACAACAAAACTTGGATTAAAATCCACAAAATGGGGTCCGTGCCTAGCTTCCCATACCAACTTTAGAAATTTCTCACTGTTCAAGCAATGTGCAAATCAAACTATTTTACAGTCATTTCATTGTCGATGTCTGTTTAATGCACAAAAAACAGTAACAAAACAAATACCCCCCCCCCCCAATAAAAAGACCGTATGTCATGAACGGGTAGAGTGGAAATGCGGAATACGCTCAGTTGAGCAGCTTCCAGCTCGAGATTAGGTAGGGTATGAACGCAGTCTAGCTCAAGGAAGAAATTTTGACAGAGTCTCTGTTTTGGACAAATGTCAACATACCACCGTGGAGCGAGGTTCTGCTGGTGTGTAAGAAGTAAAATTCTTTCAAAAATATTCACCAGGCAGTGCTGGCATTTTGTTTCTAGCATAAATGTACTTTATAACGTTGAATACACAGGCGCTCTGTTACGACAGTGACTGATACTAAACAGGGTGTTCTAAATGATTTAATGTAATTCATCAATAGAAAACATATTAATCTTGGGGTCAGTGTGCAAAGGTCAGTAGAAATAATTGTATTAATTAGTACTGACCGGCCAGATGATTCATATTTTCGACAAATAGGACCTTCCACCATAGAGACTGCCTTAATTCCTAACCCGACATACCAGATTAATATAAAAGAGAGAAAAACGTTTTGGTCTAGCACTCGACTGGTTCTAGCCCTTTTTGTAATGTTTCGGTGTTACTTTTCCAGTTGTTAGGTTCGAGCTTGTGCTCAAACATGTTGATTTTTGGACGGGCGAATTATAGGGTGATAAGTAGAAATGACATCAAACTACTCTTGCAGGCTGTTGCTAACGTATAACTCTCAAGGGTGAGTGTGTATCCCTTTTGCTGGAATCTTTTCGTATTGTTAGCACAACTCATTCTGCATGGGCTTAGCGGTTAACGTGCTGGACTCGAGACAAAACAGTTTTGTATAATACTGAGACATCTTTCATGTGTCAATGTGCGCTGAACACCAACCATTCAACCAAACAGCTCAGGATGTATAATTGTAAAGTAGCCCCGATGCGCACTCCTGGTTGTTATAAGTGACAACTACTAGTAGCGTCCTTTTTGACCTGGGGTGTGTCATGTGATAATGTTGAAACCGAGAATGCCGAAGTCTTTTTCAAAGAGTTGTGTTTATATAAAAGAAATCAGACACTGAATTTTAAGGTAGTTATGCCTTTGTTGTCGTTGTTTATGTTTGAAATTCCTATTTTGGGATGTCTAAACTACACAGGCTCAGTCAATGTGGGTATGTGAAAAAATTTTCCAGTAGCTTCCTATGGGTCGGTGTTTGTCCCGGGTTCTTCCTCCACCAGTTAGTTATACTGGTCACCTAGTATAGGCTATCATGGTTGAAAATTGCGTTAAAACCCAAACAACAACGTAGCACTACATATACATACACACCCACACCTATCTATACTAGTATTCGAGATAGGAGTATCAGTCTTAAAGGCTTTTCATACGAATGTATCCTTCATAACTATTATGTAAAAGAAGACATGAGAGCAGTACACATGAATATGCCCATACTATTTTAATTATTAAGTCAATCTGGTAACGGTTGTTGACTTGGTCGTTGTGTACAAAACCTACCGCGACCACATTTTGGCTGCAGTTCCTTCAGCCATTGTTTGTATTTGACAGATTGTATTCTGAACAGGTACGGGCCAGAGGAACCAATGTTGGCACAGCTGACTAACGGTTAAGCTACATTTTGAGAAGCATGAACCCGATTAAAACGCCGACAATACACACATGGAAACTGCCAAATAAACTATTGGGGGAGGGATGCTAATTTAAGAGTAGGACGGCCACGATTATGACAAAAACACTTGAAGCAGGGTTAGATTAAGATTTGCAGGCAGCAAAGGGGCAACGTGATGTCAGATTTCTTTCAGTTTAGTATCATTCACCATTTAGCAGTGAATGTGTGAAATAATAACTTGTCATAACAAATTATACACCTTTTTGTCCACTGACTTTAATGGAGTGTATAGCAAAATGGAGTTTGTATGCGGTGAAACTGAAATTACACTGACACTAATGAATAATTCATTTAGTGGAAAGAAGTGGATTTTGAATAACACTTGGAGAAATTGAACACGAACTCTTTTTCTGCACATACTGTTTATTAATAAAATGGATTATAGTCATTCCCGAACGACCTCGAAAGTAGTTCCTAAAAGAGGTACGAAGGCCCGTATTGGCCATAAGCTGCATTTTATGATGAAGACAATAACACGATTCTCCGTGTACTTTGGTAATAATACTAATACTAATAATGACATAATTTTTGTCAAAAACATTATGATGTTCCCCAAAATCAAGAATCTGGAATATTCATATTCTCTGCTCACGTCTTTCTGTACACGCTGAACTATTTATTGTACTACAATTGGTAATCAAATTTCTATACTTCATTAGGTAATAAATTTGAGCTTAAACCACTTTCTTGATATCCTAATAATGTATTCAATGCAAAATGTACGAAATCTAAGACGTTGATCATACATTTTCCATCTGTGTATCTAAAACAGCCACATTAAACTCTCATTATACCCTGGTTTCTAAATGTCTCTGTAAATGACTACAATGTACCACGATTTAATCTAATTTATCCAGTCCAGTGTTCAAATGTCAAACAAAAAGAAACATAAAGAACTAGTTGTCACAAATACATAAAATGTCACTAAATCACAACTAACATGTACATACATAATTGTACCTATTCGAAACACCGTACCATCCAATGCACATGAATATATATATGAATAGACATCATATTCACCATCCATACACATGTTGCGCTATGTTTTGTGATGTGATTTGGATTTTTAACGTAACTTTAACAATTTTTCAGTCATATCGATACGATGTCTGCAATGTGGTAGTTTCTAGTGATGTCTAGCAGTGGGGCATCATGCCGCAGACATGTAGCATGATGTCCCACCCAGTCACATTATCCTGACACCAGGCCGACCAGTCCTAACACTAACCTCTTAATGCTGAGCGCCAAGCGAGGCAGCTGTTAGTGCCATTTATGTAAGTCTTTGGTATGACTCGGCCGGGGATTGAACCCACGACCTCCCGCATCCGAGGCGGACGCTCTAACCACTAGGCCACCGGAGCGGTTCATGTTGCGCTATACTTCGTTTAACAACGATCGTGACATCCACCAGAACTGTACGAAATGCCATCTTGTATGCAACTGCTTGTATATCTTACTGATCAGTTTGTAACTTTGTTTAAAGTTACCTTTCTGGTAATAGAATTCACACTCTTGTTTTGCGGTAAGTGCATTCACACACACAAGCGGAAACGCATACCTTAACTAGAATAGTTCTCATACTTGCAATCAAATTCAATATACATCCTATTTATGCATGAATAAAAGGTTTATTTAAGATAAGTAGTTACCGGCATTATCTTTAGACGAGTATTAAGAACGAAAGACTGATAATACACGAAGATATAAACTTTGCTGGATTAATACTTACAGAAGTACATCCCATGAAAGATGTGGTGAACAAAAGTAAAATGTAAACAAGCATACAAGTCATTTTACAGTATGTATTTCGGGAACGTTTTGCTTTTGCAGTTCTCTTTGCTATTGACAGTACCGACCATAACTTTACTTTCAATATGGAAAGTTTGACAATCATCGGGTTATATGTATGCGTTAAATATGACTTCAGTCAAGGGACCGGGTAAGCTAATGTTATCGAACTTTAAACTCAGTTCGTACTATACGTGATATTTGACTGTACCACATCCACCCGATAAACCAGTTCGTGTAACCAGTAACCCTTAAGGACTGGTGTCAGTGTGTATTGCCGATTTATATGGTTTCCTCTGTCTTAAGTACACTCCTCCTCCCTCAAGCACAGATGACAGGGGTCAAAATCTTCAATATATTATTTATTTCTCGGGGGTGGGGGTGGTATTGGCACTGAACTATATATGTATACTGTATTTTCATCTGTACAGCCTGCTGCCAACTAGAAGCAGTGTAGCCTTAGATCTGTCGTTAAACAACGGATTGTTATAATTTAGATATGTCGTTAAATAACACATTGTTCTATTCTTGATCTGTCGTTAAATAATGCATTGTTCTATTTTAGATCTGTCGTGAAACAACGCATTGTTCTATTTTAGATCTGTCGTTAAATAACGCATTGTTTTATTGTCTGAATCAAGCTATACAGTCCCTGATCTGTCAGCTAATTATGCGACATTATATGTGGTTGGCTGGTTGTTATGGATTTGACGCCATTTTCAGCACACGATATACAAGGCGGCCAGTATCATTGTTGGAGTTAGAACACGGGGAATGCCCCCGGGAAGAACTACCGACCCACAAGAAGATACCGGCAAGCTTTCTCAAATACACACGTTGATCGAGTCTGAGACTCAGATCCCACGCTGTATGAGGTAAGCTGTTGGTGATCTGTAAAGACGAACCCGTAGACCACGGTGATAGTTGTTGTTTTCTTTCAATGTGCGTTGTATTTATGTACATGCAGTTACATATTTAAGGAAAAATAAATGCACTTATGTGATGTAATATGGGCGTTAATTTGATTTACGTCGTGTTTTTACACATTTCATATTACAAATGGTCTCAGCTAAATTAGGTGTCAAAATATTACTCTGGTCTTAGGATAATTAGGTGTCAAAATATTACAAGGAGAGAGTCAATAACAATGAACGTGAGCGTCAGTGGTCCACTCAAACACGTCTATTCATCAGTGAAAACAGTTCAAGATGTGATATTTAGTAGGTATTTTGACTTAGTTTGAATCTTCTGTCAAATGAGAACTTCAGAGAGAGAGAGAGAGAGAGAGAGAGAGCAAATAGTCGGATGTCGTTGAAGCATTATGTATAGTTATGATGGCCGCAGGCAGCGTTACCCATAGGTCATAACAAGAATTGTTTTGATGAAGTAAGACTCTAGTCTGACTTGTTACGCCTTTCGTGAAGTTTGCAAAATACTAAATGTTTTCTCTTGTAAAAATAAGTGTACCACACACACACACACACACATACATACTTTTGAAAGACTTTTTCTTTGCTTTCTAAAGTAAACATTTAGCAATTTTATGTATGTTGAGAAACATTTCGGAGATTCATTAATTTTTGACAGAAAATGTATCCCCAGGAAAGAAAATTATTTTATATTTGATAAAAAGGTAACTGAAATCTGTTGCCATTTTGTGTTCAGAGGTAAAAATCTTCTGATCCATATTAGCTGAGTAGAACGCACAACTTTATTTACATAAATCATTTTAGGCAACCTTGATAATTATAATTAATAATTACTTTTGTAACATTTGCCTCTTGCTCGACTCCATACATATTTATAATGTAAGAATATATTTACATTAAGAGGTGAACGTATTAAAAGATTAGAAAGATTTAATAATGGTAAACATTTGTTGATGCTACTTTTATGAAAATGATATGAGTGACCATTTTGAGGAATGCAGGTATCATTAGGTTATCATGGTGTGAGCAAACCGAATTGTTTGTCTCCTTGGGACCGATACTACGTGTACGTCTTTATGCAGGTCATTTTCGGCTCCGCAACACCATTATGCACAACATAAATGAGTAAGTTTTAATAATGATAAACTTTTATTGACGTTACTGTGATGGAAACGGGGAGAGCGATCTTTTGAGGATTGCAGAAATCAATTTTTATTTGTTTTCCAAGTTTGTTGTCTTAGTCTAATTTCACCAAAATGTTTAGCTCTTTGGATCACTGTTATGCCTAACTAATTATATATTTTGCTACAAATTCTTACTGTTTTAAAAAAAATTATTTAAACTAAAGCATGAATTTTACATAAATGGTGCTGATATGCAATCATATAATGCTGAATATAATGAAAATAAAGATTATCACAACAAATGCATAGAATTTGAAGATATTTTGACAAAACGCATACTAATACTACCCCATATTTCTTTGCCACAGCGCTTGCAATTGGCTATTTAAGTAGATAATAGCAGGTGAGCGGTTTCAGGCCGCCTCTGGACTTTTTAATAACCGTGTTCATTCTCTCTCTCTCTCTCTCTCTCTCTCTGTGTGCAGCAGTCACATTCACAAAGATGAGAGAGAAAGATTAGTATTATATTTTAAGTCAGGCTTTCATTTCACCACGCTGAGGAGTGAAGGTGATTTCTATTTTGTTCTACGGTTAATTAAGCGTATGCAGGTGGTGAAAGATAAGATCTAGTTTTGACTTATTTGTATAGAACTTGACAGCTCCCCTAGCTCACACACGTTTAGTGAGAAAGAAAGAACAAAACACTAATGTATCTTTTTGATCACCCACTTATGTTCCAGGTATTACTGAAAAACTTGTATGTAAACCTGTTATTCTGGGCACAAGATCATCCAAAGTTTGTAACTTCATGTCAAGCATAGCAAATAGTGTATGCCGTTAGAGACTATTTGACGTTTTTTTTTATTATAAAGGCCCAATTTAAATTGTGGAAATTTTGTTCATCAGTTTAAAGTTTGAGAAATAAATTTCCAAATGCAAAGTTAACTTGTTTTAAGCCAGGTAAATAAATAGTGCTCTGAAAAGGTGAGATTTTGTGTTACTAGTATATTATAATATTATAGATTCCGAAAATGCTTAAATTTATACATGTGTACTATACATGTACTATATATGTGCTATACATGTTCTATACATGTGCTATACATGTTCTATACATGTGATAAAGCGCTCACCGTTACGGATCATGGCCGTCTCACCTCTGTCTGCGTGGGTTCGAGTCTCGGGCTCGGCCAGTGTGGATACGTGAGAAAGCTTGCCAGAAGCTTCTCGTGTGTCGGTGGTTCTTTACGGTGTTTTCCCGGGTTCTTCCTCCACCATTGATACTGGCCACCATGTATAGCCTATCTTGTGCTGAAAAAAGGCGTTAAACCCTACAACAACAACTATACATGTACTACACACAAGAATTGTTATGCATACCATATATACCCAAAGAAAACGAAAATATTGTACAAAACTGCATATGGTCAGGATAGGTACTAATTACGGTCATGTATATGTGTTTGTCATCAACAATTATATATCAACGGTTTTCTTTTGTTTCTTTTTATTAATGAAAAGAAATACCATTTTGTTGTCCCTGCACACATATATGTCTCACACAGATTTGTCATGTGCTGAAAAGACATTGCACTATTTGATAAACGAAAATGTAATGAATAGCACCTTAGTCGCGCTTTGCACAGGGTTGGATATTTTTTATATCCCCAATAATACACATGCAGAAAGAGTATCTGCGCAGAGCGAGAGTAGGCGAGTTCTTGCATATGCTTTAATATTCGTTAACAGCATCTAAGACAAACTCAAGACTGAATTATATTATACTACTAAAAATGACCCGTTTTTCACACTATGAATGAAACCAGACTATCCTGCTTTGGAATGATATTACATACACGCCCTCAGGCAGGTAATTTCCGGTTTGGGCAAACTATTATGCACAATAACATCAGCATTTGAAAAGAAGAATTGCCGAGTTTTCTTTACCACAGAAGCGAGCAGTCTCAAAGGTGCTCAAACAAACAGTAGAATACTTCACACAAACAGTAGAACCTGGTATGTGTCGCAATAGCGGACAAATGCTAATACAATTATTTCTGTGCGAAATTTCTGTCATATGTCGAGAATTTCGATTTCACTTGGTGAGTCAAATTGTTGGTGTTGAAAGTTCATTTTATATGTATGGTTGCCAATTTATCTGTTAAATTACATACACTAGTTAGTGGTAGGTTCCATCTTGTATACTGAGGTCTAAATTTTATCTGTTGAATTACAGTGGTGGTGGTGGTGGTGGTGGGGGGGGGTCGAAATAGAAAATTCCAGTTTCATACGTTCAATCAAATTATCAAATTGTTTGCTTTAGAAGTCCATTTCATATGTCTAGTTTTGAAATGCTGTCTGTTGAATTACACAAAGGTGTTTGAAAATTATATTTCCTATGTCGAGTTTTTAGACTTTAGCTTTTCGATTAAACACAGTAGTGGTAGAAATTTCAATGTTTTGTGACGAAAATTCAAACTTCACATGCTCACTCAAATTGTCTGTGTTGAAAAATCCCTTTCATATATCTATCTAGAACTACACGGCAGTGGTATAAAGCTACATTTCCTATGTCGTGAAATACCAACAAATGTGGAATACATTGTTTTATTTTTCCTCCTATATTTACTCCTGTACCATGTTTTTTCTGTATGATTTTGATTACATTACATGTATTTTATAATACTGTATAACTTAAATTGTAAAAGCTCGACATAGGAAATGACATTTTCCATCACCGTTGTTAATTCAACACATGTAATGTAAAAACGGTGCATATGAAATGAACTTCAGAATGCAAATAACTTGATCCAAGATGTGAAACTGGAAGGATTATATTGTATTGCGAATGGAATTATATTTTTGTCTATTGTACATTTTGCTGTATTTAAAGCCTCATGTTGAGTAAGATTGCGGACTTTGCTCAGCACAGAATCAATTATACGCGTAGGATAATTTAAAAAAAATAAATTCTTGCTTATAGAAGACCCAAGAATTTGCAACATATAAAATTTTAAAACTGAAAATATGAACTGCAGTTTTCAACAACAACAATCTGATTCAGCATGTGAAATTGGATTTCTAGACATGCAATAGTGAAATTTCAACTGTAACTGTCCGCTATGTCACCATGAGCATAATCAGGTTCAAGATGAATATTCCAAGCTATCCAACCATGGCTGAATAATCAGCGCTTTGTGTACAGGACTACCACACGAACACTGGTCTTAATGATGATTGCCGTTCTACACTAAGATATATAGTAAAACTGTCAGAAGGATACAGCATTGTTCTATTTATTTATGTTTTTCCAAGATGTATGTTTACCTTCATAACCTTCTCCATTAACTCCTTTGCCGTGAAATAATTAGTGACAAGCTGTTTTCTGCACGAGCAGAAAATGTGTCACCATATCTTAATGTATCTGAAATAAATATATACATCGACCTCATGATCGTCAATATTCTTTCCAGGATTTCAGGACCGTTGCTTTTTACAGTGACTTGAATAATTATATCTGCCAGTCATACTTGGCTATTAAGGACAAGAACGAATGCATGGCAGTGAGTTCTGTTTCGTGTTGATGGAAGTATGCGATTTGGGAAAATCAGAAATGTATGAAGGTCTTATTATTGTAAACCTACATGCATCAAAAACCGTTTTATTTATTTTTAAACTAGAATTTCGGACATTACTTGTTGAGAATCCAAAATGATTTATTTCTCCGGGGAAACATAAAATTAAAGACAGCACATTTGCTACCGTTTTTAAATTTCGTCACAAACAAGCGCTATAATTTAAAAACGTCAGGCAGTTTAAATTACGTAAGTTTTATTGTATTTTTACTAATTACTAGTTTTCCTAATTGTTTTTAGACAGTTTCATTTCATCTTACACGATGGGGTATAAACTATGCTTTGCATAGCTCATTAAAAGTCTATATAGAGTGAAAAATGTACTGTATGTCTTTACACATCGGAAAGTCTCTATACAGAGTGAAAAATATACTTTATGACTTTAAACATATCAATAATTTTATGCAAAAATATCATAATTTCAAGATTTCAATTTGAACGAGTCAATACAATATTTTGCCAACACATACTCTTGCAAAATGACGATTTTATTGTCACATAGACAAAGAAGTTATGTTGTTACAAAGTTATCGAAATAATTTATGCAGTTATATTTTTCCCTTTTTGTTGTTGTTATTGTACCTAAATTTCATTTAAACTGGAAGTGATTCACAGAAAGAACACAGTGTCCCCGGTGTTCAAAAGTTGAGGCCTCTTTATGTATGGTGGGTTTTGCTGTTTTATTAGTGGCATGTGAAAAGAAACACTATACAGACTCCGATTAGATTTGTTTTCTCATTTTACGGGTCAGTAGATTTTAAGTGACTCTATATGTGCCAGTAAGTGCCAATAATCGGATTAGGTTTCCACTGATATGCATCCCGAAAAGGTTCCATTGTTGCACCTAAGTGACGTTTTTCATTAGATATGAACCAGTCAGCTTCTTTTGTGGATGACGCTACATCTTGCCTCGCCTGACTCAGCTTGAACACTCAAGTTTGAATAATCAAATGTTTTACCTATACGAACCTATAGTATTTAAAAGTAAGACACATGTTAGGAAATATTTTACAAGGACGTTGTGAAAGGATTGTTTTAGGTCTTAGAACAGTTGAACTTTTTGTGACAAGGACGTTGTGAAGGGATATATTTATGTGAGAAGTGCGTTTATAATACAGTAAATAAACACATTATCCACCTGTGCGCAAGATAAAAATCCCCCATTCGCATTAAAGTTTTTATATTGTTTCTCAAACTGTACATGAACTAAATTAAAACAAACATGTACTGTTATTGATAAATATTGTTATTACGATGCTTCGCAAATTAGGTCAATATTGAATATGTTCCGTTGCACTTGTCAAGTTCATTATAAAAACCCTGGTTGAGGACGATACAAGATGGCTGGGTATTTAAACGGAAAGATTTTAGCGTAATGAATGCCGCAGACTAATGTCTTATCGATCAAATGGGAACTGTTTTCTGCTTGTATTTTGCTACTGTCACAAAATATCGAGAAAATTCTTGAGACATTTTCGAGCACACGTTTGCAAACAAAGAAACGAACGATCGAACAAACGACAACTAAAGACATCATCCATTTATGTTAACACAAAATCCATGCATTTATTTATCAATTCATCCATCCTTCCATCCATCCACCAGTCCATTCATTCATACATCTATTTCAGCTATATAACCACCCAACTTCATCGTATTTACTCGCCTATCTGGTCAAACAAAAGAAATGCTTTAAAAAAAAAATTGGTTAGCTTGAAATCAGACCTTTTATTGTTTATGTAATGTGTAATTTACCGGTATCATTGTGGTTTCCCAGCGTTCTGATCGTCACCATTGTAGACTAGTAGGGCTAGAGTTATATACTTATTTTCTATTCCAGCTGGACCTCCGGTCCCAGAGTTTGCAGCTGACGAGACAGATGTGGCTGCTGTATGTGACGTTTGAGGACTTTATCTGCATCAGGCACCCTGACCGCTCAACTGCACTCATTTCTTCCACAGTTGATATAGATACATACTTTTCCGGGTCACTGGCAAACAACTCAACACCACCAGCCAATTCATTCTCTGTATTTTCGTGTCCATGTCTAAAAAAACATAACACGCACAGCTATTGTAAAGGAACTTGCATTTCGAACAGGCCGTCAATCCCGAAGGATCTAATTCAGACAGGACCCAGGCGAATCGGTCATTTGAATTTTCGTGCGGAGTCATCTGCTTTCATGGTAGTGCACAGAAAGAGCGATTCGCATGGAGAAGACTCCCACTCGAGTGATGCATATCAACCCTTAATCAATGCAAATGTAATTAATCGCCTTAACTTTGACTCTGTATTGGAGACAAATGAAAAGCAATCTCAATCAAAACACAATGTAGTGCAAGCTAATATTAGTGATTGTGCTCATCAAAACAATTGCATCCAAAAAGAGGGACCGGTTTGTGAGAAGAAACAGGTAATTGGATCATTGTCCTATTCAGAAGTCGATAGAGATCGAGGTGCTTTTTATGAAAGACGACATCCAGTCTTTATCTTCCGCCATCAGTTGGATCAGAACGATCTATCTGGAACCCATAATAACAACAAAGATCAGAGACAGAATACACAGAGGCGAGGCGACATTGTATTTAGAACTCAAGCAGTTAAATTCCTTCAAATGCACAACCCGGATTTACAAGGAAGATACCAGTCGAACGATGTCAGGAACGGTCTAAATAAATTAGCACTTTGCGGGCCCGCGAAACGTGACCGGGTGAATAGGGCGATGGGGACTGATATCAAACCTGCATGTATACAGAGTGTCAATACTATCAAAGGTAAATCACGTGATTATACATTAGGAGAGAATAACCCACAATCAGAACAACTATGCACGACTAAATTGAATAATGTTATTTGTCAACAGAAGGAATCTGAAACAAGCAGTGTTTGTTCCAAGCAGGACACGGGCGACGCGATACATTTCAATTCTTCGAGACAAGCTCGCTTGAGAGTGTCCGTGTTTGACCATTCACGCATTCCTAGTGAAATTACTAACAGAATTTTTTCAGCCAGAAGACGCGAACAGGGGCTTACTGCAGTCGATGAAGATCATTCTCATGCCATTTCGCAGAACTCATTGAAATCCCCAGATAACGATTTTACTAAAAGAAGAGGATTCTATTTGCCATATGCTGCTATAAAAGCCAGCAAACCTTCAGAGAGTGCTCAAGAAAATTCGCCAGAGGGCAATACCAACTGGGCATCTGTGCAAGACACCCTTAAATCCAGGACTCCCTTTGAGGAGTTACTAGGATTTGTAAAAGATTCAGTGTCAAATGAAACGTCACCTATGACAATTTCAAGCGGGTATGAGAGTGATTATATACAGTCAAAAGAAAATAAAACTGGCCATCTTACATTAAGAAAAGGTGAACAACCTAAACCGTGTCACCGAGATCAGATGCCCATAGACTATTTCTCTCTGTCTGACTCTTATCTGAAGTCGGAAAATCTGAGTCCTGTGAACGCAGTCATGCAAAATGAAAAGCAGGATGACAATGCGCATACTGCTTCTAAAACTGCCACACTATTGAGAGGACCCAAATGTTTCATGTCTTTAGATAAATCAAAAATTAGATCTGGCCGATTGGAAAGAGATTCACGGGAATTTTCATTTACGCAGCGTCACAATTACAAATTAACAAAAGTTACGCGATCCATGTATGAAATAATTCACGATTTACAGACTGAAAAAGGACAGTTGGATTCAAGGAAAAAAAGTAAGAAAGGAAGGTGTGTCCAACATTCAAAAGAGTCTGCCATAACACTAAATAGGAGCAGCGCCAGTCCTTCAGAGGACAATACTCTCCACGATATGCTAAATCCCAGTGCGTTTTCAGTTGGGTCTAATAGACGGCATGGTTATTCATCAGCCAACAAAAGTAATACTGACAACGGTTTGAAACCAGCGGCATCTGCTTTTTGTACGCGTTGTGTACGGCGCACCCTCGAGAGTGAAACGGTGGTGCGTCGACAGCGTCAAAACAAAAATTCTTATGGAGAAAATAATGAAGTAAAACCCTCCACACAGTTCGATAATGGAAGCAATTTTGAGAGGCAATTAAGGACTCTTTTATGTGATAGCCCCGAACTTGTTCTGTCTGATTGTAACCAAAACATTGATGGAGATTCAAATAGTATTCTATCACTGGTACAGGCACCACATGAACAGACGGATTGGAAAATAACTTTTATGAAAGAGAATGAAATGAGTCACAATTTTCAGCAGGGCACTGTAGTAACCGGTATTGTGTTGAGGGGTGCGATGAATAAAGTAAGACATGGTGGCAAGGAGGATGAGCACGTGTATGAAACAATACCTGGAGACGAGTACCTGTACGAGGAAATGAAAAGAATAAGGGAAGCTTCTAGCGCGAACAGAATCAGACGATTTACCACTGTTCCTGATCTACCGGGAACGTTTATCCCCAAAGAACCTCCCGCTCTTCCGGAAAGACGGTATCCGAGAGAGTTACCGAAAGACGGCGAAAATATAATATCGGTACCAGATGAAAATTCCAACTACCCAAAACATCAGAGCTTTGCTATGAGGGAATATCCCCATATATCCCCCGTATCTGCAGGGTCAGGATATGCTTCTGTTTCCATAGAAAGTATCCTTGAGGCTAACTTCTCACCTGAAGGGGATGATGTTTCTGCACAAGACTCTTTTCAGTCACATTCTAAGGGAGACGATTCTGATGGTTACTGTAGTATAGACACCATATCTTTAATGCAGCAAGAAGCTACATATGAGAAGCCATGGGGACATCTTTACCCTTTACTTGAATCTAATTCAGAACCGTCTGCTTTTCAACTCAGGAATCTATGTAGCAATGGTTGGCAAGCAAGGTCATCAACTTTTCAGTGTTCTAGCGAGGGAGACCGTAGTATTTCACTTTTTGCCGAGCCTTCTGATATTGACATACGGCTAAATGGTATGAGGTTGTTAGAAAATGGGAAATCAGACAGTGGTGATAGTGACTCGACATTAGTGCCTTCTAGTTTCGATAGACATGGAGTAAGACGGCCAGTAATAGTACAGGCAACATACGTTTAGGTCCATATTCATTATTGTTCACCATAGACACGTGTGGTTTAGTGTACATGCATGTATTCTTGGATTTGCTCATGTATGACTTTCATCATTGCATTCGTCTCCTTCAAAATACGCTGAGATTTTATAAAAAATATATTCAGGTGCCAGGAAAAAATTTAATCAAAGCTGAATGTCTTGTAACATTCAGGAAATCCATACAGTTGCAGAAATCAAGAATCATTACCATTTTTAATATTGTCAAAAATATCGATACACATTTGTACGTCTTATTGTCAATTTGATGCCAAGTCTGGGCATATGGTATAGAGAAAATTTGGTTGATTATTATTAATTACGGTAGAATGAAACTTTTGTATAGTTATGTCTTCAGTGACATCATACGGGGGGCCCCGAGTGGTCAAGTGGTGTAAAGCGCTTTCCGTTACGGATCACTGCCATCTCACCTCTGTTTGCGTAGGTTCGAGTCTCGGATTCGGCCAATGTTCCGGGGTTTTCCCGGGTTCTTCCTCCACCATTAATACTGGCCGCCATGTATAGCCTATCTTGTGCTGAAAAATGGCGTTAAACCCTACAACAACAACAACAACGACATCATACGTCATTATCTACCACTTCCTTTAAATGTAAGACCGCTTTGTACAAGGCAGTGGAAAAATAGATTAACCTGCCGTCAGTTTGAAGCAAAAAATCGAACCATGTTATTTAATGATTAGCTTGCACAGTTGAACTATACTTAAACTTTTCGATATAGTTTATATTTTAAGTAGAGATCATAAACTATATGGTGATACTAATGAAGGACAAGTTTTCGCCTGATTCCTTGGAAGAACATGATAGAAATACTCGTATGTAAAATATGTTCTGTTATGGTTATGGCGTTTTGAATTACTAGATGAAACTGTTACGTATTGCAACCAGTTCCATAATCTGTCTGAAACCTTGGTGTAAATCCATCTAGTTACATCTTATATATATATATATATATATATATATATATATATATATATATATATATATATATATATATATATATATATGCATGCTTTACTGTAATTTCAATCCCAACAGAGTCTTTATAGACATTTTCCTGTACTTGAATGAGTATTTACTGTGGATCCTCCTAATGTTGTCCCATATTTTGTTGAGATTTCTTTTAAAGATCTAATCTCGATTATTGACGCTTCTTCTCAAGTTAGGTTTTCGTATTGTATAGTTCTTTTGAAAGCATGTTCAGATGAATCGTTTGATAGCAGTCAACCGATTTTCTATAAATGTTAAATTTGTTTTAAATAGATTGGTAAGAATGGGTATACATTAGCAGTCGAAGTGTGTAATTACTCCTCATAAGAAAGAGGATAAATATACACAATTTCAAACGTCAGGCATAAGGCTGGTCAGAATATATACGGGGATTCACGCAGGACATTACACGAAAACGTTCACCAATCATTGCTCAAAATTCTCCGCAGTCTGAATTTCTAGCATACCTTTATCACATAAAGTCCATTTCAAAACAGTTAAATAGATATACGTTTCCAGTTGTCTGAATAAATATACGTTATCAAATTAAAGATGACAGTTGTGAACCATAGCAACATGAAGGCACAGATATTCTGAGAAGATAAATGAATCTCAGTTAGGAACGGGGGATGATAAATGTGGAAAGTCTTGTACAAATTGGAAAGTTTTGCAAGTCATCATGGGTAATTGCCTGCACTGCATTATGGGTAAGACTGATACAGTGTTGTACTTTCAATAGTTCACTACCACTAGCCATAAGTTTTTGCAAAGAAATCTATTAGCAGGTTTACACATGACACATTACAGAAAATTACACATTGATTTGCGAAACAATGGCCTGTAATTTTCCACGTCTGTCATTAAATGCTATAAGAGTATAAATAATACTTAACAGAGAAATTGACAGTACTTAACCTGTTGCAGATTAACTGTAATCTCGTGTAGGATTTTTTAAAATATAAAATCATTATTAATTTGTTGATGTAATTGTTTAGATAATTGCAAGGGTAAAATCTATATAAACCACACTGAGATGGACTAGAGAAACCAAATGTACTCAGTAGTCAAGACGTTGGACTCGTGACCTTAATGGTGTGAGTTCGATTTTCATCATAGGTTCAAGCTAAATCTTCTACCATATTGTGTTCTGTTTGGCACTTTACTCGACTTGCGTAGGCATAATCTAACGCTCAATTTGGCTCTGTTTGGTAATCACCAAAACTCCACATTATTTTATAATCTGAAAATAATAATTATATATATATATATATATATATATATATATATATATATATATATATATATATATATATATATATATATATATATATATATATATATCTGAATATAATTATAATTATCTGAAACTTTTGTTCTTCAACAGTCCTTTAGAATATTTCCTTGAAAGCTGCACATGGGTATGTAATAAACATTAATTATACTTTGATCACCAATGTCTGAGAAATGCTTAAAGTATGAATACATACGTAACATTTATTTTGTATATGTCTGAGAAATGTCAAAAGTACGCATACTTGCTGAAGATTGATTTGTATTATGTCAATCACTGCCGATAGTTCTATAGTTTTACCACAGATACAAACGGCAGCAGTCTACGCTCATGATGGACGAGTATTTGATTCATTGACACAAATTACTTTCTTTTTGCTCGTCTGAATTCCTTTAGTTTTACATTTGAAATTTGTAACTCAGGCACATGTCAATGTTAATATTGTAAATATGCGGATTATTCAGCTGTGATTAAATATATGAATTATTTGGATCTGAAGCCAGTGTTTTCATTATTGAATGAACTTTCGTGGTTGTCACGCACAAAATTTAAGTTCCAATAACTTAATATAAATAATTCTCTCTATCTCTGTCTCTCTAGAAATAGGTGTGGTTGGGATGTTGGCTTAAAATAATGTGTGCACACAGTGTTCTCGTGATTAATTTTTTTTCTTCTTATTTTTGCTCTTTCTTTTTTTATTTTAAAGCGCAATTATTGTTCAAAAGTGTATTCGACATTTTATCTGAAGTACAAAAGTAAGAATTAAGCAGCAAGGATATTTCCCAACCAGAGTACAAGCCACGCTTTGTCCCGTTGGTTTTGAAATCATCAATGCTATTCACAGCATACTTGTGATCAACTTTCCTTCTATTTTCGGTCTCATCATTATTTTATTTTAATGGAACCTTCAGATAACTCACAACAAGTAGGAACGTTTCCAATTAGGTTTAAACACTATCTATATGTATTTTTGGACAGATCAGCTCTCCCACTCTCATGATATGACGTTCGTTATTCTTTCTTCAGGGCATAAGGTAGATAAAATCAGTGGTGCTTTCAGAAGCCACAGCCTGAACAATACAAAAATTCTCCCCTGTTTATTTGGATATCTTTTGTGTTTTTATTAAAAGAACCCGAAGAGAGTGGGTTTATTTTCTTCTAATCTAATGTATACATGACTTCTCGTGCAAATGGCTCCGTTGTTGTTGATGGTGTTGTTGTTGCGGATTTAAAGATATTATTCAGCACACAATAGACTATACGTCGTGGCCAGTATAATTGGTTGAGGAAGAACTCTGGAAAACCATACTCACATTGGCCGAGCCTGAGACTCGAACCCAGGCGGATATGGTGAGATGGCAGTGATCGATAAAGGCGAGCGCGTTAGAGCGCGGCCACTCGCGGCCCGACTGGACTGCTGTTTTATTCGTATATGTTTAACCAAAAATAAACATTAATATTTAGAGAACCGAAGTTAGAAGCAATGCATTCATCCGCCAACCGTCATTTTTGATGTATAACAAAAGGACCAGTATTTGATACGCAATCATATAGATGGGGAACGCTGATAGAAGGACAAGACCACCTGGAGATTAATCTGATTGTCAGTTTGAAAGAAACTGCCATTTTGCCACATTAATAATGAAGTGTTGGCTAGCTAATATTTACTTTACCTGGCTGTACGTCCTTGTGAGATTATGGTACGGCTGTATCTTGTGTGTCCTTCCACATTTACTTTTTGTCACGCTGGAAGAAATGAACTTGATACAATTTTAATCAAACGTCGATCATATGTTTCTATCGTCAATATCTAGGTCGATTTCGAATACGATCTGACAATATATTATCAGTGGGAGACAATTATTGCCACAGTGGCGATAACATCTTTGGAGCTACTTTCTTTTTCCATTGAGGAAATATATCTTCCCTTATGCATGTTCTTCAGACCTGTATTATCCTGATTAGGCCTACTTTATTTTATTTGTTTTCTTCTCCCCCTCTCTCTCATATCGAATAGATCATAAAATGTGTCAACACGGTGTTGACCATAGTATATATTTATGTAATCAATGGAAACGTGCCATCAATAATGCCTAAAAATGAACCTCACACAACAAAAAGCAAGTTTCAGATATTAACTTATTTCATAATTTGTATTAAAAACGAATCGTGCAACTTGTCTGAACTTACATGACCTTTTACTATTCGATATTCTGTTCCCATTACAGTATCATGACTGTTATACTCGACGACGAATGGTTTACATATATAAGAAAACTCTTGATAACGTAAAGATTAAACTTGTTTAAGTAGTGATTTTAACTGTAATCACAAATATAATCTTGTCTGAAAAGGACTGACGAATCAGGCATTGATTAATGTGGACTGCAAATAAAAATTAAGTGCCAGTCCAAATTAGGGTTCAGCATCTGCTACCGAAATACCCCCCCCCCACATAAGTAATGTTGTGTGCAATGTTTGCTGTATCCATACGCGCATGAAATGTGTTAAGTTTATCTATGAAGTGATACTGCATCTGATTGGCTGAGTTTGTTATCACACTAGAGGCCATTTGTTTCTGAACCGATTTTGATCAGACATGGAATATACCTTTATATGATCATAATCTCGACTGATTCCGATCATGCGCGAGATCTGTACGTATTAATGATTTGATTTGATTTCTAAATGACTGAACTTGTTACTTTCCTAGAGACTCTGTATATGACCTAATTTTGAGTAAACTTGGCACATAGGCTTAAATCTTCTATGATGGGTACTATTATAAACAAGATCAAGTCACACTAATGGGATCGTACTGCATTTGATTGGCTGACCTTATTAACACTTTAGTGACTATTTCTAATAAGATCATAAAAGACATCAGACGAATTTTCTGATGAACAGGATCTGCGAATATTAATTAAATTCAGCGCGGTTAGAGATAGATTTGTAGGCTGTAATCATCATTTAAATTATAAACGTTTTCGCCCTTATGCTGTAATATTGATTTTTGTTCTTGTAAATTAGATGTCTTCTTCTCTAAAGAAAAGAAGGGGAAGAAAAGTCCAATAATGATAGAGAGAGCCACATCTGTCGGGATAAACGGAGTTTTCTCCATTGCAAATATATGATATTCGGATCCAAGCCGCATACTTTTCAGCAGAAAAGTTAATAAGGAAAAGATAGAAAACAATACAATTTAGGGGTTAAAAGAATACTTAATATATATATATATATATATATATATATATATATATATATATATATATATATATATATATATATATATATATATACACACACACACACACACATATATATATATATATATATATATATATATATATATATATATATATATATATATATATATATATATATATATATATATATATATATATATATATATATATAACTGAAGAAAATAATAAAATAGAAACATGGCTGCGGAAATGTACAATTACAGGCTAACATAAACTATGCGCAAAATTATATATATATATATATATATATATATATATATATATATATATATATATATATATATATATATCCAAAGAAAAGAGCATACTTACTTTGTAATATTTCAAATTCCTAAATATTTGTAAGTATGTTTTGTGAAATATAGTATGCTAACTTATGTGTCAGTTCATTTAGTAATGAATTATTTCATGGCATCAAATCATCACTCAAAATTTGGTTTAAACATATTTTGCAGTTTTAGCCTTTTAATAAAATAAACAAGGATATTCAATATTAAAACAAAACAACCGTGAATTATAATTTTAACTGTTGTGCAAGACATACGACTCAGGAGACTGCAAATTAGGCCTTCATCATTTAGCTAACTCAATATGTCCTTATAAGGAAGAGACTGTACAAAGTAATTATGCTCTTTTCTTTGGAAAGATGCTTTTCTGAATCTAGTAAAAGAAGTAAATTTAGCATGATACAAAATTTGGGAGATAGTTTACATCGGTTGTGTTCTTGTAATACTACATAAGCCAACTTAGTGAAATGGTCAACCCTTATGTCATGTAAAAAAAACGGGGAGCGGAATCATGCTCTGTCAGGACCACTTGTACCTGTTGAGAACAAAAGTACCTTTCAAAAGCATAACAAGAAATCAGCTCCAACCGAATTAACTTTGTTTTGTCAGCGAGGCAGATAGCACTAATACCTGCGGTAGCTCAGTTGGAAGAAAGTAGGACTCGTACTCCAAGGGTCGCGGTTTCGTTGCGTCCTTATAAAAAGCCATTGTTTCCCATTTCATTGGCATAATAGAACCAGTGATATGTTAAAAGTGCTTTTTAAAACAAAACAAAACAAAAGCAAAACTTAACAGCAGCATAATCCAACGATTTTACCCAAATAAAGATTTTGGAATTAAAACGACACTACATTCTAGGGAAACTTCCATAAAAATTGGCGCCATCTAGTTCATGTATTTTGTGGCTGTGTTATACTTTTTGTCTGTGTCACCGCTAGCATCAACTAATAACGTTAAAATAAATAAAGGGCATCACTCATACCCATAATAACTTGAGAAAATATGTCGAGTTATGGAATCTGAAAGTTAAACTGGTTTAAAAAAATGTTTTATGTTAAAGAGTAGTCTATCTCTTATTGCTTTAGATACTTAAACTAACCCCTCCCCGAAAGGCTGGTAAAACAGATTAGAAGAATGATACAACTAATAAACACTTTGAACTTGAATATAAATGATCTGTAACTCTGGCTTTATTGGCTTGTTGGCGTTGCTAAAGCTCCACGAAATCAATATGGCGGCCATTTAGTGTAAAACGCAGAATAGAAAGAAAATATATATTCTAATTACTTTTAATCAGGCTTAAAATATTACATTTTCCGTATCTTACTCTTAATTCTTTGCACACTGAAATGGGTTTAACATGGTAATACTGCCGCAAGATAGTTTGGAGAGTATTATCCACGCAGACTGTGTTTGTAGCATAGTTCTATGGGAGATGGCCAGTAATATATTAAGCAGAGTACTAATACCTTTCTACGTCGTGGTTTTGTTCTGCATGCCCCGGCATGAGTTTTCATTCTAATTATGAGAAAAACCACCTCCATTAGTGCTTAGACCTAATGCATATTAAACCTGTGAATAATAAGGTGAAATATTTAACCTATAATCTTGTGACATGGGTTTAAGATTAAATACTTCAGAGATGTTGACTTATATATAACCCCGCTTTAAGGGCACTGCCTTGCGTAGCATTCGAGGAATAAAGTAACGGTATTGGGTTAATCACCATAGCATAAATAAATTTAAAATGGTTGAAGTAATTACAGGGATGTTTCTGTTATGTTTTTATTTTTCGGTTTCTTTGCTGTTGACAATCATGTCAATCATATTTATTAGGTTCCAGGTGGTTTAGAAAACCGACAACTTCAACTCCGCACTCCTCCACCAAAAAACACACATACAAATAAATAAGCACATAAACACAGGCAGTTGATTTAAACAAATTTGGGTCCACATCATAAGTTACACTTTTGGGTAAACCAAGAAAACGTTATCAGAAAATGTTTAATTTTGTAATATGAGGGAATAGCGCTGTATACCATGGAAATTGTAAGAAAGTATTAATTTGGCAGTAGCGACTGAAATACAGCCATGTCGTCAGGTTCACTCAAGGTATGTATGTATGTATGTATGTATGTTATCTCTCTCTCTCTCTCTCTCTCTCTCTCTCTCTCTCTCTCTATATATATATATATATATATATATATATATATATATATATATATATATATATATATATATATATATATATATATTATATGAGCCAATAATACGACTATTAAATATGATGATTTTCAAAGTTTTCGGAGAACAGCCAAATTTTGGTAACTCGATATACAACATTAATAGTAGTTATATCAAACGACAATCAAATGAATTTACAAATTGAAAATTTGATTCACAATCACGAATTTAAATTTAATGTATATTATTGCATACAAATTATGACATACAAAATGAATACTACACAGAAGTAGATATAAACCCACCCACCCACTTTGATTTTGCTGCATGAATCCAATTTTATTTAATCGTGCTCAGATTGATTCCAGATCCAATGAAAGGACTGTAAAACAAACAGACACACTAACGGACATAAAGGAAATAGGCATACAGGATACCTTACAATTGTTATCGCAGTATATCAGAATCGTGATGTAGTAATAATAAATATATTTCAAACAAAAACCATGATGATAGTTTCAAACGCGGAAAGAAATAAAACAAGGGAAATAACTTCATTTTGCTCAGCCGGTTATGTTAATCAGTTTTAGTAGTTGTTCCCCTTATTATTAAAAAAAGTATTCTACTCTTCTGTAAGACAAAAAGAAAACGTTGGGCGAAAATTATGAATATTATTTTGGATTGTAATCTCTCATTCATTTGTTTCGAGAATTTCGTAGAAAGAAATAACCTTCAGTCGATTCGTTCGCACTCTTTTTCAAGTACAGTAGAAATCTTGGCCTATCTTAAGAAATAATCCCCGCATAATTCGTTATGGCACCCCATGATAATGTGACAGGATGAGATTTTTTAAAACCAAAGGAATTTATTGTCATAATATTTTCATAAAGTAAATATAAATTTTGATACCGATTTATTAAAAAAAGATTTACGTTATGTGCATATGAAGCATCACGTACTGTTGTGAAATCAGAGACAATAAGCGAAGAAGATATTATTGCGTGCATCATGAAATGAATACAATTACAAAAAAGAACGCACACACATACATTTTGGCTAGGCAACTGTATCTATCTATCTATCTATCTATCTATCTATCTATCTATCTATCTATCTATCTATCTGTCTATCCATCCATCCATCCATCCATCCATCCATCCATCTATCTATCCATCCATCCATCTATCTGTTTTTATGTAAATATGCCATTAATATTTTACGAAAAGAAAGAGAAAAAATACATCTGAGTTGTATATGTTGCCATTGAGAAGTTGTAATACCAAAAAACATTGTAGACTAAATACTTCAAAGCCGGTTCAGCCCTACGAAGCCAGTTATTGAGAATATGTTTCTGACTCACAACACTAAAATTAGAAGTGACAAAATATAATAAATGTATAACAATAGAAGTGACCAGTCAAGCTCATATGTAATGTTGTAATTTGAACATATGGATAGATTTTTTTTAGCAAACATAACATTTACGAATTAAGAAAATTGTGCAAATTATTCAAGCTGTGGAGGTTGCTACATATATCTGATTTAATTTATATATATTTTAATTTAATTGTTTGTCAGTTTTAATTTTTTTATTATATGCTATTATAATGTAAATTTATTCACTAGAGATGATACTTTTTCAGAAATTTGTTTGACCGTGACTGTTAGTTTTTAAACACCAGGTGTTGATCTAATTTCTGACCTTGTTTCAGAACTTGTAGTACCTTTGTAAACAAGTTCTATTTCATTTTAAAATGACTGGTTGTTTCCAAGGTCATGTTGGGACTACATGATTTAAGATATAAGCATTTTTTCTTTTACTTCTTGGAGTAAAATGATTGGTTATAGTCAGGGTCATTTTTAGTGTAAACACGATCACGTGACCCCCCTTTCAATTTCGTAATTCCGGTTTTTCCATTACGCGCATTTGTTAGTTTTAATAGAGATGCTTTGAGAGAGATTTCTGTTTTGTGCTTTTTACACTGATGTCAAGTTATTTTGTTGTAGCCAGATTTATAGTTCTAACTTTTTTCAGATCAGTTGGATTTCAAATGGATTAATTCTTTTTTTCTCTGGAAATATTTTGAGGAGTACTCACACAGAAATTTTGTAAAGATATTGCTTACAAATTTAATTTGGATTTCCAACACTGTAGTGCCATTATTTGTATTTCTACAAGGAACTGTAGATAAGCACAGTACAGACTACATCATATGTCATCGTTATCCATCATGGATTTTCCATCAGGATTCGATTTTGAAATTATTAAAACATTTATTATTAGGACTTTTGCAATTTAACTCGTGGATTATTCTTAGATTATTTTTGGATTTGATTCTTGAAACCGTAAGTTTTTCTCCTCTTCTTTCATTTTTACATGAATTTTTCAATGAAAATAAATTATTTGTTAAATTTTAAAAAGCTTGTTGTTTTCACTCTTTCTGTGCTACTGCTTGTTCAAGCCTAAACACGTAACAATATATAAAATTCTATATCTATAATGTAATTTATGTCAAATCTATGTTTGTTCATACATTTCGATACTTGCTGAAGGGTTTGTCCAACACATTTCTTTTTAAACCAATTTACAAAAAAAAAAAAAAAACCCAAACAAAAAACAAAACAATAAAACATTAGATGTTTGCACAGTTAGTATTATAACGCATCTTGTTTGCTTCTTTGGCATTACTGCTACTGAAATAATTATCTTGATTGATGAACAGAGCAAACAACTGGATATATTGTATATATAGTTCAGGAACCATGATTTTTAGACGTTTGACAACTTTAGTTCAGTATTAAAATATGCTAACTTGTGAAATCTGATGTCAGAACCAACATACTCTGCTCGTCAGTTATATTTTTCATACATAATAAACATATAATGTGTACTGTGTATTGGCTTGTGTCTATGATTAAATTTGATACTGTTGACATCTTAGGATGTTCTAGAAAGGAAATTTTGAACCTCATCCTGGGCATCATATTGTAACTTAGGTTTATATATAAGCAAAAGTAAACATTTCTTTTTTATTATTATCTTAACATCAGTCTTTAAAGGAGTCAATTTTAGTTGTGTTCAGTTAATATTTTGAGAGGATTTATTTGTTTAAATTATTCACTGGAATTACAAAATTCTCAATAATACGTTCGGACAAAATCAATATTTTGAAATTACTGTGAATTCGTTTAGAGACATTTATAGATTATATCATTGTGATGCATCAAAACTGTTAGCACAGCAACATCATTCCCGATTACTGGTACATCAGTACATTCAGGATTGGAATTGATTCTGAACACCGCTGGAATTCATTTAGAATACGCTATACTTTTGGAATTTTTATATTATATGTTGGACTATTTGGGATTTAACTCACAATACTGTGTTTTCATTTAAATTTTTACTTTTGTATTCTACTGAAATAACTTATTTGCTGAAGTTTACTATAGTTGTTAGTTTTCGCTCTTTTCTGATCTTTAGTTAAAGACGATAGAGTCTTAACTATACTTATATTTCATATTCGTCTGCCGTTATTATTTATGTCTTTGTACATATTTTTAGCTCTTCTATTGAGCTTTATTCACCACGGTGTAATCCCAAGTTATAGCTTTGTTACATGTCATTACTCTTGCGCCCTCTATTGTATAAAATACCAGTCTTATTCTTTTATATTTTTAACTCATTTATTGCACATTTAGAACCTGGCATTATCTAGGCTGGCAAAATTTATGATCCTTAGATTAATGCCATTTGACGTTTGTGTACTTTGGACTAGTTCATGTTCGTTTTTCGATCACACTAGAGCAGCCATTTCGATAGCTATCTATTTTAAATAGTGCATAGTTTCCATAATCATCACGTGTAAAGAAGTACACGAAAATATAGAGGCATGTCAACGTTCTCTCAACTGTGCATGTTGCGCATGAGAACAACGTCATCTTACTGGTTCCTCTCAGAAGTACATAATAACTGTTGAACGGGACCTTTGCGATGCATATCTTTTTATATTATATGGCGCTTCAAAGCCGGATCGAGGCTTATATTTTAGATGGGGTATCTTTCAAGCTGTTCCAATGTTTCTGGTTCGTGTCCAGTAAAAACCGTCAATAGTCCTTATTTTATATTCGTATTCAAAATTCATTATTTATTTCATAATGTGATACTAAAAATATCAGGAAGAAAAAATTACATTGCCAAACTACCACTTTTATCGAACAGTGGTAATATTATTTTTGGAGATACTGTCCTTCTCTATTTCGACAGTATATATACTATCAAGTATGTTATATGCTATCAAGTATGTTATATGTTATCAAGTATGTTATATACTATCAAGTATGCTATTCAGACCTGTATTTCCACCTTTAGTAATATTTAATTTAGTTCTCCTCTCTCTCTCTCTCTCTCTCCAAACTCTCTTCTCTAATCCCTAGCAGGATCTAAATTCCTTAAAATTTGTCGCAACTGCTGACCGTCTAGTAAGCACATATGTAATCAAAGAGAAGACTTCATCAAGAATGCCAAACAATGAATCCCAAACAACGAAAAACCGCCTCAAGTATTGACTTTTTATGATTAATTTTTCCACGTGAATCATGCAAATCGTCAATGACTGAAATTGTATGGCCTGTTGCTGTTGGATATTCTGTATCCCCCATACAGTATCGTACAGCTGTTACAATGGTACGCATTTGTAAGAAAAGCATGTTGATTACAAGCAGAATAAAATTATGTAGGTAGCGATTTTAACTGTCACCAAATGGTAATCACGCCTGAAAAGGACGGAGGATTAGTGTCCTATCGCAAACCGAAATTAAGAGACAGTCGAAATATGGGTGTAGCTCTGTTACCGAAATAGACTGCATTCTTGCTGATACACATAAGTTCTCCGCTGAATGCAGAAATTAAAAAACAAAAACAAAAATAGAAACAAAAAAATTTTTGCAAGTAAACTCACAATGATTAAAATCTGTTGCTTAAATCTGATATCTGTTTATTGTTCTGTCATGCTTCTATCAGTTCGCCACCACAGCATGATTGCATCGTCCATTCTCGGAGTGATCGATGAAAATGTCAGATTGTCCAAGTTTTGAGGCAAGGAAGTTCTATCATACCTTTAAATTGCGTTTGCAGGACATAGCGGTTAATGTAAAACCGAATTAGTCATAAGTTTGATCTAACACAAACAATCTATGTTCAGTTATCTTCCACAACCCACCGTGCGGTTTACAAAGAGTGGCAATCTACTTAGTTGATACTTCAACAAAGTGAAATAGAACAAATTTGGTTTCTGGAGAGTATTCATTGCCAAGACCACGGTAATACGACTGACACCAGTAAGCTCATCTAGTCATTTTAGATTAAATGGTAGATGAAGATGACGAAGAAATGACACTTTGGTTTACACGCAACGATCAGCACCGTAACGCCAGTTGTGTTTTTTGACATCTTAGGATAAGTTCATACGTTAAGGTAAATTACTGGGGTAAGCATTACTACATTATGCCCCTTAACATGACACTCGTTTGTCACGCGCATATCGATTTAAAACCCAATATCCCTGATTATTTCAAATTGCGTACTAGTTTGTGTCACGAATGGCGTCACGTGATTTACACGTGGTCCCCTCTTTCTATTCCGTCTTAAAATATTGGAAACGCCACCCTTCAGTCAATGGCTCAGTAGTTCATGCTTCTCAGTCATTTCTATCATTTTCGTTCAGCCTGACATGACTTATCAAATCTTTTCTTGCCACATTGATTTGCAATCTGTATACCATCCGTCTCGAGAAAGATACACAAGTGCGTCCGCCTTTGTCACAAGCTAATATGAAAGAAGTGTTTTTTTGCTGGTTTACTTTCAGAACACGTCAGTTAATAGAATGAGTCACATAAAAAAAGGCACAACTCACAGGTCTGAAAATAGATATCCAGACCAAGAAATGGATTATCTCAAAACCGGATTATTTCTAGAAGAAGTTAAGAACAAGCCAGAAATGATATTCAGAGTGAACAAAGTCCATAAAGACACAAAGAAACACGAAGACAGCTACAACAATAGTAACAACAAGCCAGAAATCACATCAAAAGTAACAAAATCCATAAATACAAAGAAAAGGGAAGCAAAACCAACAGTTGCAGAGTTCACAGTTACACTCCCTTCTTTTCTTTCTTGTTTTTGCTTTTCTTCTTTTCTTCTTTTTCTTCTTGCTTTTGTTCTTGCTCTTCTTCTTCTTCTTCTTCTTCTGTTGTTGCTGATGTCGCCAAAAAAGTGGCACAGACCAAGGAAAACTGCAAGATTGAACAGTTGTGCTGCAAGAATTAACAGATCTTCTCCAAAACTCACTCGCTCTAGTCCATTGAAAACAATTCATTTCTCTTGTCCATTGCCCAAAAGTAAAGCTGGTATAACGATCCGATGCGTACGACAAAGAGAAGATCAAGCCTTGCAGAAATGTTCATACATACCTCCATCCGACCAGAAGTGAAATCATTGGTTCAAAAAGATGATGTCAACGCTATTAGAACTAGAAAAGAAAGAAGTGAGGAAATAAATGAAGAAAAAATCGATAGACTCTCCGTTCTTCTTTGTACACGAAAGGCAAAGAGAACAACAAGAACCACCAAGAGAACAGAAGTGCATCGGAAATGTGTTGACATTTTGAGATTAAACGCACTTTTGGCCAGCATTCACTATCATCATGAACAGGCTGCTGGCTAAATATTCGCGCTATAAAATAAAAACTCAAAAGTATATGCCTCTCACACGTATGACGGTCTAATACGTATGACGGTCTTAACACGCATGACGTTCTAACACGTATGACGGTTGTTGCAAGAGAAATGGCACAACACATATTTTGTCCGGAAAAGCGAGGCTACAAATATTTGTTGCATGTGATTTGTGTGTTGTTTTTGTTAAATATCCTTGGATTGTACCCCTTACAACCAAAGCAAGGCCAATGTGGGTATGTGAGAAAGCTTGCCAGTAGCTTCTCGGGGTCGGTGGTTCTTTTCGGGGTTTTCCCGGGTTCTTACTTCACCATTAATACTGGCCGCCATGCATAGCATATCTTGTGTTGCAAAATGGCGTTAAACCCCACAACAACAACTGCAACCAAAGCGGTTTCCGAGTTAATAAATGCTCCGAAAACCATGTTGAAATTAAGTGGTTGATACCCTCTACGATATAAAGTTGACAACGACACTGAATATCTCACTCAATAGTTTCAAGAAGGATTGGAGAATCTAGATACTAATTTTTTCACTATCTAAAATTCAGAAACCAAAGAAAGTGTCGTCGTAGGTTTTGAAAGAACGTTGAAAAACAGTATGTGCAAATATTTTGACCATAAGTACAGTTGGGTGAAAGTCTTCCAACCATCGTAGTATCGGACATGCACCAGAACAAGTAATGACCCAAAGCAAAATGGAAGTGTTTGATCGTTTGTGTAGGTTCCCGAAGAAGTCAAAAGAAAAGTAACCAAGCAGATGACAGGAATAGTCATCGTCATCATCATACCCTTGTGTTGAGAACGTGAATTTGGGTTAATGTTTGGGGAAAACGAAAAGTACTTTTGACAAAGGATATTTACCCAAGTGGACAATTGTATTTCCTACGGGCTACCACGGATCGAAGACAATATCACAAATTTTATAAGATGAAATGCTGTTTCAACACATTTCAATAACGCAAGAACACAAATATTAAATTTGATAGCGTGTGTAACCATTTTATCAACACAATCTTGGATACTATCTGCCACAATATATGCACTGGTTTTGGACATCATTTCCCTATGAAACGAAGAGAATAATGGTTCGTGATAGTTATGGCTATTTCTTTTATTTTGCTTGACAAGGTAGCTTATGCTGGTGGCAAGGCAAAACCGTGATGGAACACTGGAACCCGCGTTCTTGACATTGAAAAATATGTTCACTGTTAATTGTTTGTAATGTATGGGGTACTGTATCTCCCTTTATTGTCCAACTTAGACATTGTACACGACGATGAGAAACCGCCTTAATAATTACTCATTATCATTCGTCAATGTGTAGGTGTGTTACTGAGTTGGTTGAGTGGGCACGATACAGTTCTGACCCCCCAAGCCCCACGTCGATATTCTCTTGTGATTATTTTTACTAGTCTCTCCATTTTTCGTGTGTGCGTGTGAATGCGGACGAATACCATGCAGTACCCCTTTGTCAATTTGTTTGCATGTGTATTGTTTGTAATTGGCTGTCTTTTCATGCTATTCAAATTCCCCAGACGGTTAAGCTAGCTTATGATTTTCTATTCCATATAAATCTATAGTGACATCCGTAACGTTATAGTCGAATAGGATGACATATCCTCCTAAACGTAAGATTAAATTCCCGTAAACCCATACCGACTCAAATGTAATGTCAACTTCCCATACTGACCCAAACATGAATGTTAACTTCATATTAACCTCATACTAACCCGAACGCTAATGTTGTTACGACTTTTCGGCAGCAGAAAGAAACGAATCCAACAAGTTTAGTAAAATTCCAGAAACAAATTGTTTTCACAGAGTAAAAAGTGAAAATTTAAAATGCATTTACAGTATTGTAAATTAAATCCCAAATTATCCTAAATATTCTATCACATGTCCAAAAGTATAACAAGTTCCGAATGAATTCCAATAGTCCTAAATGTGCTGATATACCAATAGTTTTGAATGTGTTGATGTACCAAATAAGCTTGATGTATCCGAATGACACAATCGAGAACGTCTTTGAAAGAATTCGCAATAATCTCAATGTGGTACCTTAGTCCAAAAAGTAACTGAGCACTTTGCAGTTCCAATGAATAAACTAAATGCTCATTCTCAAATATTATCTGCACACAACTAAAATCTCTGTTCATAGTATTCCAAAGACTGATATGAAACAGGATATATATATATATATATATATATATATATATATATATATATATATATATATATATATATATATATATACTATTTTTCGTTTGACCTAAGACACAATAGAATTTGCTAGGGAAGAACCAAGATGTTGAATTAAAAAATAACATGCATCAGGAAGGCCAAAGCTCTACCCTGAATCACAGACAAATGTCAAGCACACAATATAAATTAAATGTACATAACATTGTTAAATTCCCATATACCCATACTGACTGAAACTCTAATGTTCAATTCCCATAGATCCCATTCTGACCAAATCGCTAATGTTAAATTCTCAAAGACCATTTGCTCCTACGATGACCCGACATGAATGGTTAAATGTACATCAGCCCCTCCAACAGTGACCTCATAGTCGCTAAAATCTGACACACACACACACACACACACACAGAGTACCCACTATAACTACTTACTTTATATAAACGAAATAACAATAATTCTGACTCAGATGGTGGACGTTCAGGAAGTATGCAAGCTAGGCATGTGTATCATACACGCGATTGTCACAATACCAACTTACTTATATCTGAGACTGTTCATATGATGGGTGCCAGTCTCCAATGACGAGTTTAAGGTTCCGTTGCTTGCTTGTTTTCATTCGACAGATGTTCCCAAGTATACAAAACCATATACTCTTCCATTCAGACGCAGGCGACGGACTGCATTGCAGTTTTGGTGTTTTATTGATACTGTCATTACCCTTAAAACAAATGCGAAAAGATAGTCAAAGCATTGTGGGGCCATATCATGTTTTTGTAAGATTTGGGATATTAAAAATATCCATAAATTGCTGAAGAACATTCGATTCATATTATATAATTTGCATTATGGGTAATTTGACGGTGTCATGGGCATTGTAACTGGTGCTTCGTGGGTAATTTGTAAAGAAAATTTCAGTTACAGAGCCACATTGTGATCTGCTTGCGTTCTTAGGGCGACGTCATACTATGAAAATGACTTATTTGATACAGTTTGATACACGTTACTGTATCGTTTTTTTTCCCCCTCCGTGGTCCGTTAAATTTCACAATATTGTCCCGCTTCATACAGTAACCTCATTATCTCAGTTCAAAGTATAGAATTTGTTTATGGAGAAAGATATATATGCTTTTACTTTAGGGAAATTATTAATACCAAATGGGCATTCAACCATAGTATCACGTTGTCATTCCTATCCAGTGGTCATATATAAATCCACTGGCACATAGAGACAAGGTAGTAATTATACTAGTTGCCTCCCTTTCTACGCCATGCTACATAATATATATGTATGTATAGGGTTTAACGGCACGTTTTTACAAGACTGGACATATTGTACCTACTAAAAGATAAGTACAAGAAGTGTTGATGTTAAGAATTGCAAAAAGAAACAACAACCAAACAAACTGCAGGACGATAAAGCCTTCTAAATAAACGTAAACATGTAGCACCACACAATAAAAGATTTAAGGTAAAGATTTTAAAATATAAAATCCTTAAAACAAAGGGTCAACATTTGTTAATAAAATATATCCCCGCCACCCCCCACCCCCCCGAAAAATATGCAAGCTTTTCTCTGGTGGTACATTATCGAAATGTTTCCGAATTGATAGGTTAAACATGTTCTTGCTCTGATTTATAGCACGCACTCAAATCCAATTATATCTATTATAGAAGTAGGGGAAAAACCCAATTATATCTATTATAGAAGTGGGGGGTGGGGTGGGGTGGAAGAACAGAAATAAAGGGAAAAAATACATTGAAGTAAAATAATAAAAAAATCTGTCCCGAAAGAAAGTCCGAGACCTCTCCCCCAGTTAAATGTTATGTCCCTGTCTCCTGTTGTTGGTGGCTAGCTCCGCTTCCTAGCTGACTATAGATATTTCACTGATACTGTGAAGTAACTATGGGAGTTATACATGCCTCACACCATTTTTAAGAAAACACAGACCCGAAACACCATACTTGTAATTATTAAACCACGATAATAAGAAGTCACATGATAACCAAAGTTAAGATTTTTTTTGTTTTACGAAACTGTCCCCTGCTACTTGTGTTTAAATTGACCGACACGATGCAATGGAGAAACTTCGAGTGAAATTGACGATTAAATTAGAAGGTACTTAAATTGTACATGTGGCAAAAGGTTTGGGATATCTCCTTTACCGTTATGAGTGGCTGAATCGACAACGTTAGCAGTAGCGCGGAATCGTCTAGGATCAGATTTCAACCTGCGCGAGTTAGTCAGTGTTTTAATTGGCAGACGGCGAGTGGATGTTGTCAGCAATTTCCTTTTTTACACTGACAGAAACGAGTGCCTGTGTCATTTTCCACTCATTTATCAAACAAATCAAGTATCGTGAGAGAAAGTTGTAAAATTTCAACAGTTAACAGCTTGTTATTGAAAACAGTGTTGAGTGCCGAAGTGGCTTCTGTTGATATGTCTTACAACATTCTTATGAAATAAAGGAAGTCCCAGTCTCAGCTAAAATATAGTATATCACTGAATTTTATAAAACTAGGTGCCGCGGGTTGCTAGTGGTACAGTTTTTGTACTGACTATTGTCTATTTTTTAGTTTTTTTTTTGTGTGTGTTTGGTTTTCTTTTCTTTACGGGGTGATCATGGATATCTCGCAAACTGATTACAATCAGATCTGCACTGTCCTACGGGAAGATCTGACAGCGACCGCTTAGGGGTCGTCTTCTGGAGACATTTGAATTAGCCAATGGAAATGAAGCTTTCAAAAATCTGACTTTGAATCAAATCTTTCGGCACACATTAATGCTCTTCGGTCATACTGCTCAGTCTCCCTAAAGCATAGGTAAAGGATATCATTTGATTGGCTAATAAAATTAGCGATTATGGTAACAACACAGGTCACCTGTACATGACCCCGAAGTGGTCGCTGTCGGATCTTCACGTAAGACAGTGGAGATCTGATTTTAATCAGATTGGAACATCTCGCCGTTCTGGATCATTAGAGACATAAATTTTTTTGGCCAAATTACACGAATAATATTGGAATCAATATTAACAGCTGAAGAAACACCATTTTTGCTTTTTATAAAATTTAGTCTTTACAAAAAGACCTAACAAAGCTCCCCATTTCTCATAAAAGGGTCGGTGTCTTAGTGGCCAAACGATACAAGTCCTTGGTATGAGTTGCTGTGTGAAAATACTACTTTTTTTTAAAAATTGTTCTCCATGCCGATTTATCGTGTAGATTGCATTGGATTGTTCCCTTGGGTTGCGCTCACCAGATAATATGTACTTTTGAGAGAGCGACGTATGTAAGGTGAAGTAGTTCGCATTTAAAACATGCACAGTGGAGAGAATGTTGGCATATCTCTATGTTACATTAATGTAATGTGGATGATATTTCTTTTGGATACTGTACTTTTGGAAATTTTACATGATTTAAGTACACTGCTAACTAAAATGACTGCTCCCTTGTGTTAAAAAATCAGTCTGAATTAGCCTAAAGTGCACTATACATAGCAGCTATTAAAATAGGGAAAATGAAGTTTGCCAGACCAGACAATACCAGCTTCTGAAAGTACAATGAATGAATTACCAAATATATAAAATGTAAAAAAGTTATCGGCTCTTTTTTATACAATTGACCTCTGAAGTTCAGGAAGTGAAAATGACCAAGTAGAGCTAGCACTTTTTTGAAAGGTGCACATTTGAAGTAAGGCCAAACTGTATACTCTATAACCCATAGTACACCCATCAATCATACACCAAAATGAAGGGAATTAAAGGTTCTTTGTATTATACCGAAGATATACAAGGTCTTTTTTAAATAGCCAGTAAAACCAGTGAGGAGAGCCGGGGAAATTCTTTTTCTTTAAAATCCTAACCCTATGCAAAATGCGAAACTGTATAGCGCCACCTTAAGTGCATAACAGTAGAGGAATAATGACGTTTCACACTAGCCCAACAGTTCCTGTTCCCAGACCCGAAACCCATTGTTGTTCCGCATGATTTTTTCCCGCTGCAGATTGTCAGCACATGTGTACATCTGTTATTGTAACCCACGTATGAGATGCGCTAGCGTCCATGATCGTACGCTGACGGTTTTCCCAGAGAGACACGCGTTCACATAAGACACGTTAGTGACAAGGCCCAGAAGCCATTCTGTCTGTATATTAACCGTAGTTTAATCTGGCTGTGAGTTCTCAGGCAGATCGATCAATGCTGGCAATACACAAGTGATTCACTATTAGAGAATTGCAGTGGGTTATTATTTAATGCCATTAGAAACCATGCAGTTTGATATATATGGTATTGTGAAAGGCTTCACGTCGGCGGCAAATATGGAATAAAATTACCGGACCCATTGTATGTTTGTAATATCAAAGAAAAGATGTAATCACTATTTAGCTTGAATGCTTCATATTAATTCATCAGAAAAGCCCCCTAAATGCTATATAGTTTTTCAAAGACACATTCAGAGACTCCTGATAAATGAATCGGGTCAGGAACTGCAATGGCGCTACCACAACGAAAACTTCGTGAAAACACTAGCCATTAACCGTTGAAGATAGCGAAGTCTGGGAAATATTCGACACAGGTAGAGAATTCAGCGATGACACGAAAGGGAAGACAGCTAAGTTCTTCATGATTATCATCAAGGGCAAATCAATTAGAGAAATGCCCTTGGTACATAATTTATGGAAACACAAGCGACAATACATTCATTTGCAGTGACAAAGAATATTCGGAAATGATACTCATCCCTGGGAAATGGTGGTATTTCTGTGAAAAGTTATTCGAGTTCAGAGACACAGAACCCATAAAGCCAATACTCACGGATGGCATGGTGATTGTGGGTAATTTAAAAGTGACAAGTACACCAATACGTTTGAAATTCTTGGATGTGAACGTACAATATATGGTCAGTTTCGAGTTATTGTGATGCATTGTCGTCATGGCCAGTGTGTATTGACTTGGCTAAATATCAGCCTGAAGAAAATTTTATTCGCACAGGAAGAGCAATTTGATATCATTGGATGCTATAATGCGCCATATCATCTGAAAAAGAACAGTTTTCAGTTAAACGCACAATAAATTGAGAGGAGACTATCCACCATGAGAAGCGAAGCTTCAATGCGGACTAAACTTAATGATCTACTGTTTTTTTAGAGCAACATAGAAAACGTGGACAGCTCTAATATCTCAGCGGCGCTGTACCACTACGTGTGGATGAAAGATTTTCCCCGAATGGACTGCCAGCACAGCAAACATCATGAAGAAAGTTTCCGTGTCGACGTTGCCTGCATGTATTTCGCATACAACAGCTGCTTGATGACTATGCATTGTATTGTGAGAGAGTCAGTGAAACTATATAGCGTACAATCATGTCACAATCTGGTAGGAATATTTTGGTATTCATTGCGGTACAACGAAAGATGAAAGTACCATATGTCATTTTCTGACTTAGAAGGTTTGAACATTCCCTTGAAAGCCTCACTTCAGTCAAATACGACATAAGGTCCTGAATAAATTTCATGCGGGTTTTGCTGCACTGATATCAGATGCGAAGGAGCGACTGATCCGCCCTGTTGTACCACGGAAAGGACTCGGTTGAGGTGTTTATTAAATTGCTCGAGGTTAGAACAAGACGAATCCGACAACAACTTTCCTCGTCCGCAGATGTGATCATGACCCGTAATAACATTATCGAGTTTTCTGGATCTGTGAAGGAGCTTTCAGCGAGACGGTTTTGCAGTCCAATTTTGAGAAAGCTCGCGATCATTTCCACAACAATGGCTTTTACAGAACGCATGCAATCTACAGATGAGAATTTACCCTGGTAAACAAAAGTTTCGGTTGTGCCTCATAACGTGTGAGGGCATAATATTCACTTAATCATGCTAGGAATCTTAGCGGCACAGAACGCGACAGTTAGCGTTATTGTCAACAAGATGATAAAATACGTGACGTTCAGGTTAGACCAGCTGCAGTTTATTTATTCGCGGAGGTTTCTCAATTCCAGCCTGGAGAAACAAGTAAACAGCCTTACAGCTTTACGATCACTCGTAGATACCGTGGCGCTGAACTTTAAAGGTTAAAGTCGCTTACAGGCAAATGAATTTATTCCTACGAGTAAATGAGCGACCAGGAAATGATTTCTGAAACTCAGTTGTTACCGATTGAGGTAGTTACTACGCACGACACGATCTGTATTTATGCACTTTCCTGCTTATACTCGTGAACGTCTTTGATGCAGTTTGTGATGCAGCCGTGCGTGTGTACAAGCTCGATCTAGAGTATTAGGTTCCATCGCCGGAATGGCATGGGATGCACTGGTGTTTAAAACCTAGATCGAGTTGGAGCTGTTTACTGACATTGATCAAAATTTGTTTATCGAACTTGGAAACCGCGACTGGATCTCCATGGTAAGTCATCTATCTCCATGTCAAGTATCTTGATGCTAGCAACCTGTATAGTGTGCGATTAAGCAGCCCATGCATGTGGGTCAGTTTCATTGGCAAAACCCGCGGAGGTTGACATGCACAAACCCATACGCGAGTACGAGTGCAACAGCAATAATGGATATTTCTTGGAAGTCGACTTAGAATACCCAGCAGAGCTTCACTGCACCCACAATGGGTATACACTAACCCCGGAATCATTATCTGTTCCCCTCGAGTGCTTGTTACCGTGAAATGGATCACTCGTAAATCAGAAGCAACCGGAGTAAGTTCACCGAATGATCCAAGCTTGTTCCAAATCTGCGTCAGAAGCTGCCCTATGTCGTCCACGTACGAAACCTGCAGTTGTATATCCATGTGGGAATGCGTTCGTCGCGAATGCATCAGGTGTTGTGATTTCACAAACGCGTTAGGATGACTCTTTTAATTTAGATGAATACGTATCTGCGAACGACTGCCACGAATGAATTTAAAATGGATTTCTTTAAGCTGATGAACAAAGCTGTGTCAGGGAAAACCATGGAGAATTTGCGAAAAGGAATCTGCGTCGACCTTGTTAGGGATAATGAACAACGGAAACTTTATAGATTGAGTGCCCGCATTAGAGCCGCATGAGAAACTCGATGGCGGACTTCTTGTCGTGCACAGCAAGAAATGTCGAGAAGCTTACGAAACCCATTTATGTTGGCTCGTCTGTGTTGGATCTGTCAAAGCTGGTTATATTCGAATTTTACTTCGACTCGATCAAACCATCAAGATATTGTACATGGAAAAGAACTCATTTCTGGTGATTACCTCCAAAGATGTCAACGCGAATATATATATATATATATATATATATATATATATATATATATATATATATATATATATATATATATATATATATATATACGCAGTTTGACACCAATAGGTACCAGAAGGGTCATCCGCTGATCTCGCTAGTAAAAATATTGCAAAAACAAAAGAACGTGGGCGTATATCGTTGAGCAAAAGTAAAATTGTCTACGCTGGCTACCAAGTGATAAAATGTTCCTGATGGAAGCACTGCTTAAGCATACGGGCACACGCAGATCGGACGACGATAAATCTAGGTGATAATTGCGTAATCGTGGGAATCCTCCTCGCACAAATGCCCTACTTGTAGGCTTCACCGCTTGCGGAAGTGACTTTATCCATGCTGGCGCATGAAAAAATATTTTTTCGACATGGAATATCGATTCGGTCTGAGATCGTAAACATATCGACCGACCCTACCGGACTAGTAGTACAACGTTCTACAACTTCGAACTCCGCCGGGGAACACAGACACTAAACAAATTGTCTAACTCGGGTGGCTGCGACGGCAAAGTCATCTTCTGCCAAATCGTTTGGCTTTCAACCCTATCGTATACAATATGGAGACATTATAATAAGTATATAACAACTGAATTTCAACATGGCATCACGAATGAGAAAATATTTATCCGCTATTGAATTATCTGCGTCGGCGATTCCTTGGCCGTCCGCTATCTTCTGAACTCGGTTCAAAGGCTGACCATTGGCCGAAAGTGTTGCTGAATCTAATAATATGATGGTTAATATGGGATAGGTTTAAAGTGATTGCACCATCCATGATCGATCAGCATTGTCATAACGTACTAAGGGATGTTAAGGAAAACATCATAATCCTCCACAATTCATTTTTTTTACACGATCGATGAAGCCCCTGCGAATTACAACGTTTATTCTTATTGTGTACGACGATGTGGAGCTTGATCGGCAAGACAACAAACCGTGAGAATACTTTCCTGAGACCAACACAGAATGATAGGAGTAATCTATGTAACCCACACTTGCCTAAAGTGGTCCGGGACAACTGTAACATGTTGACGATATTTCTTGGGGTTGATGCGCATGGCCTCGTATACATTCATTGGACCTGGTATGCCGCCGACGCTCCGTTAGATTATTTTCGGAATATGTCTGCAGACATCATCCGGAACCCGTATGGTATCCTCAGGATATACTTGAGTGGTGGACCGCGCAATTACAGCGCGGGTTTGAATGCAAAGGTTTGAAGTAATTTACCGACCGTTACAAACATATACAATGGCAAACTCTTTTAGCGATACAATAGCAAAGGCTGCTGACAGACGTCGCAAAGCTGTGCGCAAACAACTGTGACTTTTCCTCGAACGTGTCGAAGATATGCTGCAGTCGGGGGTTAGGATGGTCCGATGGTATGATTCCAACCCACACCTTTTCTGTCGTGAGTTCGGCACGCTAACCATTGATCCAGAAAATTATACTGAACAATTATTTGTATAACGTGATAAATAAGGGGAATATTAACCATAATAAAGTAAAATTATGCAAGCAAAAGTTTCAGTGCTTCGATATAGTGCATTTCCACAGACTTTATGCAGAAACCTGTGAATTTCTATGGACACCTTTTCATCCATCTATCTATGATATTTTTCTCAATATAAAACTGGAAAAAATTTCCTTGATTTCCAAAGAATTATAAGTCTGAAATCGCGTTATGAAATTCGTTTAACATATGACCATTTTCAAATGGTTAACCTTTGTTCTTTGTTTAATTTAAATGATGCACATACAATGCTAACAATTTATATAGAACACGCATCGAGACAATATTTTTTTACGTTAAGAAGAAACAATATAACGTGAGGAAAGATAAGAATCTACGAGTAGCGGGAGAGGTAACAAGTAAGAAAGATAACCCACTAATTCTTGCTTGAATATCAGTGTGGTTGCTTCCCCTAACTAAGTGATTTTATTTTTATGAGTCGTTAAAATCTGGATAATTTCTTCATTGGTAACAAGATGCACAAACAGCCAGATATAATAGCAGCGATGCATTCAGTTTTAAAACACGTATACATTCAATTTTAAAACAGGTAGGTGTTCATACTTCAGGAATAAATGCCTTACATATTTTTCATTCAGCACAGGCTCATATAAAGTTGAATATGATCAAACAGACCATTATCTATATCACTGTGACAGCACATTTACAAACGTCGCATGAAAAGAGTATATAACGTACAATAACCTAATAAGTTTACAATAACGATGTATGACGATAAAATTGTGTGTGTAGTATACGTATATTTATAACTTCCCAAATTTAAAATATAAAATTAATTATAATACGCACAATTAACGAATTTATTCACTGAGTTTAAATGTTATGGCTAAAATCAGATGCTTTATATATTTTATATTCTATAATAGTATATCGCAATCTCAACAAATAGCATAAAGAACTTTGTTCGATTCCAAAACAAAACGAAATTGAAAACGTGCCCGATACTTTGTGCTAGTAAAAGGCCAATAAGGCACCACTTTACATCATATTTGCTTAGTTACCGAGCAGCAACATTTATGTTAGATCCCGGACATCGTGGGAGGGTGCGTCTAGGCAGGCGCTTGGCGGTCACTTTAGCACATCATCAGGTGGACGACTATCATGAAACACAGTATATAAAAACGCAAGGGGTCTGTGGGAAGGCGTGCCGTAACAATTACTGCGCCGTTCATGCTCGGAGACAATGAGATGGGATCTGACTCATGGCCAGATGTAAGTACGGAGGAGGCATTCTAGCCGTCCATCTCACATGCAGCAAAAATGCAGAGAAAGCAACCAGGCCGATAAGCTGAGAAGCACAGAAGGCCCACCAACAGTATAGGAAGGTCCTTACTGTGCTTATTGCCAAGGTCCATCCACCCGAATTACAACCTAAAGCTTTATTAGAACCGATAAAGCTCTGAACCATTTCAGGGGCGTTTACATGGGAGATGAGTTTGATCAACAACCGGGGCGCAGCGGACACGAGGCCGACAATATTGACGTCCAGGTCTCACAAAAACCGCTGAACTCATTCAGTGGCGATCCTGGCAAAGCCTGAACACCTATTCTACTTTGACTCTTTTGGCCTCGTGCTTCAGCCGGAGCTCGTTGCAATCCTTGACCCTTCCATTCACCTACTCGATACCTTGTGCTCAATAATATGACTGGCTAAACATCGTTCACGCATCCATCCAGGTGCTGAAGGTGCTTAATCGTCATCCGATGCCAGGTACACTTATGGACCCGGCTTTTTCGCTGACCCGCTTATTTATTTGGAATCAAGCCGGTTGAAAAAAATTATTTAATATTTCTGAAAATGTCAAGTCACGGAAGGAGTGGTAGCCCTGCCAAATATGTTTTTCACCGGCAGAAAAGGAAGATAGCAGAATCGCTACACCTGCACCCGCTCGAAGAGTGTGAACGACATCGGAGGTGGGTTCACCAATAACCTTTTCGATTTCCTGTGACCTCTGAGGCCGTGTTTACATCGGAGTTATGCCTTATCCCACACCAATCTAAATACAGACTTCAACTGATATATATATCAGAACTATACGACGGAATCGTCGGTATGCGGGTGGTTGTGCCTGTCGCAAAACCGCTGGAAGGCGTACCATTCGTGTGAGAGCTCTTCTCGCTGACTGAACAGTTTACTGTCCGACGCCTCCGAGTCATGGCTCTAAACCACTATCAAATTCGGATCCTGGGGGTAGGTAAGCTAGACTCTATCTCAGATTTAGTCTTGCGAGCTCTTCGCCAGCGGACGATTTTACTTTAATTTGGACGAGATGAATACGATTGTTATGTATATCTATATTGTGTGCTTAATGTTTTTGTCCGTGATTGAGGGTAGTGCCTACTTGAAGTTTGTAATGATTATAAGAAGTAAACAAGCTATTTAATTGGATTACAGTTTAAGACTGGGTATTTCCCTGGGAACTTCTATCGTGTCTTATGTTATGGGAAATACGTATATACAGAATTTGGTAAACAATTATTCATCCCTGTTAATTTCTGTCTTTGGGAATCTATAATCAACGGTTATAACTGTGCTCAGAAATAATTTTTGAAGAATTATTTATTTAAATTAATCATTGAAATTACAAAGTGCTCATTGGTATTTCGGATCAAAAAAGAATATGCGTGTCAGTGACAAAGGCAGAACTATATGTATAGATAGCCGTGGAAAGGTCTACGTAGTCCTCAACCTCCTCTTCAGGACAATCAAAGGAAACGTTTTTATCTCTAGCCTCCCTCCTTCCAAAGCCTTTAGGTTGTCAACGACGGTATCCCATAGACCCCTTGCGTCTCTAATTTATGTGTTGTAGATAGTCTCCCACCTGATATATGCTACCATAACGACCAAAGTCTGAGTCGACCCAACGACTCCCAGGGTCTAACTAAAAGGTTGCTGCTTGCTGAGTTAGGAGAATGTGTTTGCAAGGTGGAGCCAAACTAGACCTTTTACTATTACTACTACTTTTAAATAAACCCATCTAATTGCGTGACTTGTTAACATACAATAATGTTAGTAATAATATATATATATATATATATATATATATATATATATATATATATATATATATATATATATATATATATATATATATATATATATATATATATATATATATATATATATATATATATATATACATGTATGTACGTACATTTATCTGACCTAGGTGGGTAAGTACGTAGATAAATAGGTAATATGAGAATATTTTGTCAATTTGTATTCACACTATCTTGATGTGACAAATGAAAGGTTGAACATAAAATTATTTAACCATATTTGGTAATTACCAATTCAATCCCGCAATGGGGTCTAATTCCGGCACGACCTTCAGGACTAACAGGTAAATATGTAATTGTTTTGCTTTTTTGCATCTAATAAATAAAATAGTGGTCACAATAACAAACATCAATTATACATTCATCCCACGCGACTCGCTGGAGTACTTGATACGGATTCTTTGCAGATGATAATGAAAACATGTATATGTGCGTGAGAGAGAAAGAAGTTTAGAAAAATCACAAAATATTAAATGGAGACCTCCGTTTATATTTCCTCTAAGCGCATTATACGAGTACTGCTGTATAGTCTTGATGGATATTGTGTAGATGCGTTGTTTTTATTGTTATCAGATGAAAAAAATAAAACAAAAACTTAAAATGTTTTTTGGAGACAAAATAAACTATACCCTTATGATGAATAAATGTGTGTGTGTGTGTGTGTGTGTGTGTGTGTGTGTGTGTGATTTGGATTTTTAACGTAGCTTTAACAATTTTTCAGTCATATAGCTACCATGTCTGCAGTGTGACAGTTTATAGTGATGTCTTGCACTGGGGTATTATGCCACAGACATGTAGCATGATGTCCCACCCAGTCACATTATCCTGACACTAGGCCGACCAGTCCTAACACTAACCTCTTAATGCTGAAAGCCAAACGTGGCAGCTGTTAATTCCATTTTTGTAAATCTTTGGTATGACTCGACCGGCGACCGGGGATCGAACCCACGACCTCCCGCATACGAGAGGGACGCTCTAACCACTAGGCCACTGGAGCGGTCGCATGGATAAATGTAATATAATTTAAAATTTTGTCAACTTGTAGTCACATTGTTTGCTTTAATTGATTAATTAAATAATAATAATAATAATAATAATAATAATAATAATAATAATAATAATAAACACCTACCAAGACATTAAGTTGTCATTTCAATTGAGGTCACTCAGGGTATAAATAAAGACGAAAGTGATAGGCAAGATACGGAGTATTGAATGTTTAGTTGTAATACAAAGACATATTTGCATGTGAGATTATATCCAACAATAAAAGCAAGCGTAAAACAATACTCTATCTACTCAAAGTCTGATAAAGGCAGCAGTTTATCTACATCTAACTATTGTCTATTTAGTCAACAGATGACATGCTCACCTTTAAACAGTATTGTCCTATTAGCATTTCATATGACAGGAACATTTCCACCACATACAAAAGTCAGAAAACTAGTAAATTTCATACATGTTACACCAACCACTACCCAATAAAGGCCCTACATCCTATGTAGTGGTGTTTTGCATAGCAGTGCAGAATTCATGGGGATGCATGAATATACAAAATGACAATTTGCTGATGTGAGAGTTGGTATGTTTGTGGTTTTAACGCCAATGTTTTAGCACACGATATGCTTTACGTGACGGCCGGTATATTTGGTGGAGGAAGAACCATTAACCCACGAGCAGCTACTGGCAAGCTTTCTCGCATACTCGCGTGGGCGCAGCCGAGAGTCGAACCCATGCGGACAGATGTTAGATATCAGGGATCTGTAAAGGCGACCAAATTATACCATTCGCCTGCCTGGGGCTCCCGAGAGAGTTGGTGACTAAGTGATATACATATATGTTCATAAACATTTCACTGGCACATAAAACGTTGGTTAAAGTGACCAGATTCATTCAGGCTATACTAGTTTAATAGACCGCCTATTAGGGTGCACTGTTTTAAGCCTGGCGCTATGGTGTCTTTCCAAGTGGGTTTCTGATTCTAATTAAATCTGGTGGAAAATAACCCACCCACAAACAATAACAATGCAACAATATGATATATATCCACAAAAAATTGCTACTTAACTCTATGTTCATTGACACTAGAAATTTCAACCGCACAGTCATTAATCATTGTTTCTGAAACAAACTTTATTACTACTACTACTACTACTACTACTGACTTTAAATAAGATTTAAGAAATTATTTAAAATAAAAACCAATTATTTCACAAAAATGTCATCAAATAAATAAATAAATAAAAATAGCAAAAATATAAAACAGCAGTTTGCTTCATCGACTGATGAATTACTGAAACATTTGATTTACTTCTTCCAATAATTTGTTACTACCAGCGATTCCTTTATTTCTAAATGAATGTACATTCTTTCTACGCAAATCCCAAATGCTATTAACATTGCTATTCACAAACATTGCTATGAAGCTAGTAATAAACCATTTTACGAATCTAAATCCATTCTTGTACCACATATTTAACCGCGTCACTGTAGAACATGAAACTGTTGTCCCGAGTGGAGCCCAATAATAGTTCATTCCATGGGATTTAAAAAGCAACATTTTTCCAACTGAAAGATATGTTCTAAAAGGCATTAAAAGCATGTTTGCTCGATGACAAAGATAACGACATTATATTTGTACATCACTGTCATCTCATAAATCTGATTGAGTGACATGCCCAAGGAACATAAGCCCTTATACTAACATCTTTTCTGGGCGTATTGTAATCTCAAGTTTGGACACCATTTTGCTCCAGATTTTAAAGTTTGAAACACATACACAACTCCTTTTTTGTGTGTTGTACTCGACAGCATTCGCTATTGCTTAACGCTCAAATATTCGAATTATTTTCGTAATCCACCAATATGTGGACTAAGTACAGACATAAAATCAGCAAAACTGAAGTTATTCATAAATCAACCGCTTATGTTGCATTCAGTATAATCATCCACGCTCTCCACTTGGGGTTCGAATCCCGGCCGAGTCATACCAAAGATTTTTTTTAAAAGTGGTACTAGCAGCTGCCTCGCTTGGCGCTCATCATCAATAGGTTAGTGTTAGGACTGGTCGGCCTGGTGTCAGGAAAATGTAATTGGGTGAGACATGATGCTACATGTCTGCGGCGTGATGCCCCAGTGCTATACATTACTAAAACCTGCCACGCTGCAGACATCATATCGATATGACTAAAATAGTTAAAGCTATGGTAAAAACATAAATCACACACACACACACACACACACACACGTGCTATTTATGTGCAGTTCCTAGTCAAGTTTGATGTATTTTGAACGGAAAATGCTTTACAACTCTTGATGACTTCTGGTGCAAATCTACTACATCGCTCGACATGACGTTGCTTACATTATAGTAAGTACATTAGTGAATATATAAATATAATGGAGTCCCCCCATCCCCCGTTAACACCTGATATTGTTCTAACTTTGATATGTAAATGGACGCCAGTAGATTGTAGGTGGGGATGAGGTATACGGGACACACCGATCTGTGTATTACTCAGGCCGGTACGCGGACCACCAGGATAAAAGTTTAAAATGCTCTTGAAAGGAAATGACCTATTACATATCTCGGATATATACTTCTATTTGTGCACCTGTATGTTCTTTGCGCATGTCATGTTTTCCCATCAAACAGTGCACTGTCTGCTTTGAGTACACGTTTTCGTCTTGAACTTTCCAGAAAATGAATCAACACAATGAACGTGCATCTTCAAGTTTCATGGTGACACTGTATGAATTTATGTGAAGAGGGGACTTACGGTAGGTATATGCGGTATGTAATTCCAGGCACGATGTATAAAGTGCTCCATAAAAATAAGAAAGCGGAGGCTTCTCCAAGTCATTTGAATTCCCACGCCAAAAATTGAATAGGGACCGATCATTTAAATTTAGGAGTGTGGGTGTGGGTTTGAATATTTGTTTGAAAAATATAATCCGGTTCTCGAACTAGGTTGAAACAAGTTTCATAGCTGTAAACCCCTCCTCCCCTTCCCTGAGAGAATATTGTAATATATATGGAGCATGCGCATTTGGTTATTGCGCCCCGTTTTAAGGAATTCTTAGATTTATGTGATTACTTGTGTGATTATTGGAATTCGGCGCAATGGAAATATCCATAGCCCGAAATAATTAGCCAGGTATTAGGAGCAAACGTCACGGAGTGAAGTGTTAGTGAGTTTCCATGATGCCAAGGTTCACTAGTAATGAATTCAGGCCAAAACCGAATGGATGTCCCTGTCGTAAGATAGTCCATATTAAAATCTAGTGGTGTACATTGGAGGTGTGATTACAGTGGCAGTATTTACGGTAGCAAACCGGTAAATTACACAAGGGATTAATAAGAAGGGACTTGGCAGATACCGTTTATGTCGTCATGGGGGCAAATGTGGTGCAGTTATATTGGCGAAATGTGCCTGGAAAGCATGCATTGACTGGCCTAAGGTGGCGGAGTTAAAATAGCTCCCAGTGTTAAGGGAAACTCGTATATTTTCTAAGACGTGAACGGTTGGCGGTACGGAAACATGATGAAGATGAACCATGCAGATGTGCGGTTGATATATATTTGGCAGGTTGTTTTATCTGTGGTCTTACATTAATTAGTGTAAATGTAGGTATAGAATGGACACGTCGGGCTTTCTAATTTACAACTGAAGATGTATGGAAGTCTTTGGAAAGTTGGGGTAAACTTAGAACTTCTAGCGAGAATCGCGCCAGGGTTTGACAACCGCTTGGTCAAGTAAGGATCCTTGGCTTGTAACAATATTAAATGGTCGGTATCTTAAAGAGTATGGCGCAAACGCTAAGGCATGTGTACATTTTAAATCCCAAATAAACTGTGGTGTTTAGTGATTTGCTTAAACGTTAATCCAAGCACCTGATCTTCAGGAGATAGCTGAAATCGCTATTATCATTGTCAGTGCATCTTCTTCCATGATAGATATTAGATAATGCTTGTGGTAATGGTAGAAGTAGTAGTAGTAGTTATTGTTTCTGTTGATAGTTTTTATTTTAGAAATGAGGGTTATATTCAGGAAATTTCGTTTAAGCTTAAGGTAGCTGGCTGGTTCGTTATGACCGGCTCCAACACCCGTATAGTTCTCGGATAATGCAGAAACATAAATGTTGAACCTACATTTATACAGACTTCACTGAATCAGCTCTCTCTCTCTCTCTCTATCTATCTCTCTCTCTCTCTTAACTAAAACAAAACCCACCAATACCAATGTATCTCGAGTTGCGTTTAAGCCTACAAGACCGCCATGTGTACACAATAGCACACGTGCAACCCAAATTCCTTAATTGTGTAAAGGTAAGCATTAGCTACAGTATACATTTTATGCTTGTTTTAATAATATCAGATTTAAGGAACTACTATGATTCATGCAACCAGACTATGGCACTAATCTTTATGTGCTTTGGATCGCTTAGTCGGCCTAGGCCAGTTTCGTAAATTGGCCCCTGGCAAATTTCTTAACTTAAGGCTATGGTGTGACTCTTTCAGCTATTATTGTTTACTAATTAAAGCTATGGATATATTTGTGAACTAGGTATTTCGGGCATGTGTTGTTTTTGAAATTGATGTCAGGCATAGTTACTCCGAGTATGTTGATAGTGAAATACCAATAGTAGGCTAGAAAGAAGAGCTAGCCTCCCAGTGCAGTAAACACATGGATTTGATGCAATTAGAATATCGCCAAAACGGCTTGGATAACAACTGTTTTCAGTTGCATCAGCCTGTTTAGTACACACTGTTTTGCAGACTTGTCATCTAGGAAAAGGGCTTGTGTTTGCACTGTGAGCATCACATGGCGTCCAAAATGTCCTTCGGACATGAAAATTGCAGGTATATATTTTGCGGTTGGGGTGCATAAACTTCTGCTATGAAATGCCACTGGCTTCTCTGGTCAAGTGGATAATATTTTTATGCTTTGTCGTAATATAGGTATCCAAAAATATGGACATTTTTTTATACCTCACTTGTGTATTTGATTTTTCATGGTTATTAGACTAGGTCGCTGATTCGCTGATTGCGGCATTAAATTTGTACATAAAATTTGCCCCTTGCCCCCTTATAAGGTTATCATAAAGAAACGTATCCGGAAGCCAGAAGATCTCGAGTCCCCCCTTCCTGAATTGGAGAGAGTATAAATCCTTCAAAAATATTTGAACTAGAAGATATTTCCGTCAAAAAATGTGACTTGCCATTTGACTAAAACTGTAATACAAAGTTACTGCATACAGTAGACGCAACGTTCATGCATTTATTTAATAATTTAAAAAAACATTAATATAAAAAAACATAGTCTAATCAGAGAGATATCCAGAAACAACTGCGTTTAAAGACAAATGACCTCACCCACCCCACTACCTCCCAAAAAAACCCCAAAGAAGTTCAGATACAATACTACGTTAAACAAGTTATTGTAAATACAGTACTCCTTTAAATGAAGCCGTGTAGATACAGTACTCCGTCAAACAAAGTTGTCTAGGTACACTACTTAGTTACTATTGTGCTGTTTATGGAAGTCGTGAAAGTAAACCGTACCACATGTGAGGTCAGCTTTTACTAAGGTTCAGTTACACGTAATACTTAAAAGGGTCAATGAAGATACATGTATCGTAAAAGGAATTGCGTTATACTGCGACGCCTCCCCTATGTACGTAAACATGAAGAAATTATTGACTCAGCACTTTAAGGGCAGATTTATAGGTTTACGATCAAATTAGTGCAAACCCACTATTCCGGTTTGATACGATTATAATTTAAATGGGTTATAGTCTAAAGTAAAAAAAAAAAAAAAACAACAAAGAAAATAAAAAACACCACTCCCAGGCAGTGAGTCAATTTACGCCATATGGTCCTTAAAATGTGTTACGCAGTAAATGGGCCTATCCTTAAAATGTGTTACGCAGTAAATGGGCCTAATTAGAAAACAGCGGGTGGCTAGTGGGCAGTATCAAAATCATTTATTCTGCTGAGAAAAAAAATCCAGAAATATGAATTAAAAGGATTTGTATCCAGGTTTCAGTATTGTAATGAAAACCACTTTATTTGATTTAACAGATGGAGGTTCATCCTATCTGCAGAAACGTATAACAGTCAAAGCTACACCTCCTTTACAACGAGAAAAATGAAAGTACTCAAAGCAATAGTGATACAGACAATATCATGTACTTGCAGAAAATACTTACTTTTCGGATGTAGTTGAAAGATATGATTGGATGCTTCATCATTAGCGGGGATGTCATTGTTTGAAAGAAATTAAAGGGTGGATACACAAGAAATCTTCAAGCTGTTCAGGTCACATTTGAGCTTCGATAAGGGATCGTTGGTGTCTTTGTGGTTAGCGTGCTGCACTCGTGAACGAAAGAGTGCGTGTTAGAATCCTAACACCGGTCAAGGTTTGGTCAGCTACAGTGGTGTGTTTCTGGGCAAAGCTCTATTCCCCAATTGCCCTGACACTAAGTAACCTACTTGTGTTTGTGTGTCGTAAAGTACCAGGACAAAATAAGTTCCGATAACTACAGATGAATCGGGAGGTATATGCCTTTCTCAAGTAAATACGGAGTTCCTTGATCCTGGCTGGCCTGGGCAGTTATCGAACCCGCTTTACCAATTGAATTACCGTGAACCCCGCCCCGTTTGGTAGTAATGTGTGATATGAGCATTCTTAATGAATCAATGGCATGCGATGGAGTGAAGGCAAGGCAATGTCTGCCTAAAGCATGTTTACTGAACCTTACTGTAATTTGTCTGGTCTTCGGATGTAATAAGTTACATGCACACATAAACATACATATACGCAATAAACGATCGAGAAGTCGAATTTTGAATCTTGTTCTCCTATGGTGAACAAATGGTCAATATGCCAGTGTGAGCATGTATCCAAATATTTCCTAGAAATGTAAGGATGATGCGAGAATTCAGAGAAGGAACTGTTTACTAACAGAAATATAGAGGATATTTGCCTGGATCGAGTAAATACGGTCTATTTCATTTAGTGAGTGAAACAAAAATAGGTTTTCACTCACGAGATAAAATATATCCGTTAATCACGGGGAGCAAACAAATGTTTCTTATTAATTTATGCTCCTGAGTATTGGATAGTCGTATGTAAACAGACTGAAGTGGTTGATTTCAGATGTTTACCGTTTATTTTTCGCTGTGTTTTGTGTGGATATTCGCACAGAAGATACCATTTATATTACCTAATACACTTTCCTAATTCAAGCCAACACACCCCCTCCCAAAAACCCCAATAAAAAACATAAGAGCTCCTCCCCCAAATAACAGTAAAATCGGAAATGATTTCAGAATATGCGGGATCTGTACATAGGATTCTTGTGTGAGGGGTTGTCATACTTGCAACAAGAACAAGTAAGTGACAAAATGGAGATGGGGGAATTTTTATTGTTATTGGCGTTTGTTGAGTACAGTGAAAACCATATTCGTATTCCACTCCAATGAATTATCCAAATTATTTCTTTTGGAAATTCCAATAATTCACGGGCTAGCATAAACTAAATAGCATGACTCGCTTAGATGAAAATAATTAACACGTATCCCGCCTGATCAATTTCAATGACAACTTAATCAGGAATTGCACACAAAAGACGAACAACACTTGTAAAGGTGCTAGTTGTCCATTTATTCCAACAGCAAGGCGTTAGATAGAGCGACTTCCTACCTATGTATTACAACTTTGTCCTAATATCAAAGGAACCCGCGAGGGAACAGGGTGTGTTCTAAATCCGTCCCCATGTGGACAGACAGCGAGAAGGATATTGTCCACTAAGTTTGATTGGATCAGGTCAAAGCTACATCGAATCGGAATTGAGGGTGTGATAAAATTTTTGATCCGAATTATAACTTCTAACAAGCAAATATTTAGTCTCGCCTAGGAAGATTGCTGAGCAATATATGGTTACTTTGAGAGAGCCACTAGTAATTTGTTGGTAAAACTTAGAGAGGAAATTCTAAGGAAAGACAAATCTTCGTAAAGGAAGTTTTTGGGGGACAGAACGTTTCTGTTCAGTTAAGTCCCGAGTCTCTAAGAGGAGAGACAGAACTGATACTAACAATGAAATCGGAGTCGACAAGTCTAGTCGGTATAGAGAGTCGAAGAGGAGGAGGAAAAGGAGTCGATGAGGAGAAAGTGGAGAAGGAGGATGAGTACAGAGAAGTCGAGGAATAGAAGGAATTTGGAGAAAGTTCGGAGGAAGAGGAGAAGGAGTTGGAGGAATAGGAGAGAAGAATACATGTATGAGTAAAATACAAGGACAGGTGGAAAGTTACTAATCAAATGATGCAATAGGCAATCACAGTGTCGATCGGAAGGAGAGTACTTGGGAAATTTGATTCATTTGACTATTGATTTGTCATTAAATTTTTATTCGTTCAGTTTCACTTTTTTGTATATTCAATCATTTAGCCGTCGGCACAGCTGACTGGGGGCTCAGAGCTTTACACCTATCTTTCACTAATTTAACTTCCAACCGAAATCGAGCCTGGGTGGGACTTCTATAATAATTTAAATAAAATACTGGAAGCACCCCACCCAACACCTACGACAGTGACGGCATAACAACCCGTCACGCCTCAACTACCATCGTTTACTGTTATTATAAGATGGTCTCCTCGCTCGTCCTATTAGAATCCATTAACACAAGTCTGGGATAGTTCCGTCATCGGAAAGGAGCAGGATAGAGATGTCAAGATGACAAACATGACACAAGAACTGAACTTTTTGCAGGTCTTTGCAAGGTGACTTTCAACAGGCGGCATGAGGCATGTGCCTATAAACCATAAACAGACCACCATCCTACATGCTCTAAATATTGTTAGAAATGAATATAAAATGATTTGTTTGTAGAAAAACGGATTCATTACCAATGTAAGACCTTTTATTCTTTTTCAAAATCTGAAACTTTACATATATAACACAAGAATTATAACACTTTACATATTTAGCACAGTAATTATAACACTTTACATAAATAATACAGGAATACCACAGTAGCAGTCGTCAAAAGGAAACACCTTACACCATCCTTCTGTCACGGTCTGACAATGGAGAAAATTCGATAGGATGCCAGGTAAAGAACTCGGTAGCGCAGCTGAAATTTACTAACTCAAAGAAGACAAGGAAAGAATTTTAATATTTAGCTTTCTGACTATTCTGTTACCCTTCTGTGCAACTTTTAAAATTCGAGCTGACAAATTATAGACAGACAGGCGGCAAGCTGACTAATGATAGAGCCAATTGCATGATATGATCGAGTAACAGATCGAACTCAGATTGCCAGCATGATGGCATCACCTGGCGCTTTCGGTCCTTTCGCAATTGCTGCTTGTGATGAGCGTTTCCGTTGTTTTACTTCTCTTTCTCTCCTTTAATCTATTCGAATCACTAACCTATCGGTCGCAGTCTGCACTGTTTCTTCTGTGCAGTGCGTATGGAGCTATTTTTGTTTTTCCTTCAAGTAAAATATAACAACCAATCTAAATAATGTCATGTACTTTTTTTTCTTCCTGGGATTAATAAATATTCCCATTCCTTTCGCCAGCTATCGTCTATTGAAATCAACAGAACTAGCTATGATCTTTCGCATTAATACACAAAAAGCAGACTATCGTAAATCGACGACGGCATTCTTAACCGAGAACCATGACATACTTAGCCCTTTCTGATACTATAATTTTTCCTCCCGACAAACGTTACTCGGTTCTCAGTTGAAGATAATTCACATTTAATTACACACCAATTAGTAGACTTCACTCATTGTTTTAACTACGTTATTTTGCTAATTATCGATTCATTGCTATACATTTTCAGACATAGACAAATCAATCCTCAGCATAAATGATAGCAGTCATTTAAGACAATTAAATTAACTTCGCACAATTCGTATTGAGAATAAATGCATGAGATCTTTAGGATGCAATATTTCTATTACAGACCATACCTCTAAATCTGAGCTCATTCATATGACGAAATGTTATTAGACATACTTACAAACATGATTCATAAAACATGCACTATTATTTATGAACTCAAGGAAAACTTGAAGTATGACTTTAAAACGAATAAACTCAGCAATAATTACACACACACACACACACGTACGTACATATACATATATATATATATATATATATATATATATATATATATATATATATATATATATATATATATATATATATATATATATATATATATATATATATATATATATATATATATATATATATATATATATATATATATATATATATATAGTGTGTGTGTGTATGTGTGCATGCAATTGATTCGAGCCCTCGCTCGCTTATCATCAGAGAATTACATCGATTCTTTTCTGGATATTGGTCTCTAAGAGTTTCATAACCTCTTGTCCTTTCGACAATTTGCTTAACGATAGAATTACTTATTAATTTTCTCGGAATCCTTTATTGCCAGTACATCAATCTTAATGGGTACGTGTCACGTTGATCTCTAAAGTATGTATTGTGAAATTTATTCAACAAACAGATCAATCCAAAAAAATTGTACCGTTATATCATCAGCATCTCATTACTAATCGTGTTTTGTCGCAGTAATACAGATACCCACGCCATAATGCTCAAATGCTAAAGAATAAACAAAAATACCTTTAAATCCACACCAATAATGCCTAAGTCTAACTCTTGCATCATCACCAAAACGAGAGAAAAAATCGCTCTAAAATAGACTGAGACTTCATTCGTAGGTACTGAATCTGAAGCAATAATTGTGACTTGGTCTATATACTGAATAAAATGTTTCACATCGCAACAACAATAACGCATAAAAGCACACGTTTTTTAATTATAAAAATGATATGCGTCTCTAAGAGTTTCGTACCCTCTTGTCCTTTCGACAACTTGCTTAACGAGAGAAATATTTATTTTATCGGAAACCTTCAGATATTCCAACTTGATATAAACTTGGATTAATTCAACGAGGGGAACAATTCTAAAACCCTAAATTCCGCCCGGGAACACCCCTTCGTCTAGCTTAGCCAATCAGGACTACTACTTTACCCGCCAAAATATTTATTACTCCATCGAAGGCAGAGTAGTTATCTGTAGTCCGCCTTTTTTTAATAGCATTTCGGGAAAAAATCATTTTATGACACATGTTTCAAATGGGCCACATCTTCCTTAAATCTCCTCTGGTTTGTCGTCGTTCTTGTCACTTTACTGGTTTGACATCGGATTGACATTGCACTCTCATCTGACTATAACCGTTAGCCGAGCGGCCTCTAATCAAACTTGATGCAAAACCCAAGCAGAGCAGATTCTATCCCTCACAGTCCATAATTTATTGCCAGTACATCAATCTTAATGGGTACGTGTCACGCAGACCTCTAAAGAATGTATTGTGAAATTTATTCAACAAACATATCATTCCAAAAGAATAAAATGAGAGAAAAAAATCACTCTAAAATAGACCACGACTACATTCGTAGGTACTGAATCTGAAGCAATAATTGTGACCTGGTGTATTGTACTGAATATAATATTTCGCAGCGCAACAACAATAGCGCATAAAAAACACACGTTTTTTTTTTTAAAGAAGAGAAAACCACATAAAGAATCATAATTTATGATCCAAAAGCTTTTCTGATGCTAGTTTTAATTTGGCCTATGGTACAGATTTTATTTAAAAAACTTAAAGAATCAAATTGGGAAAAATCATGATGTTATTATAATAAAACTGTTTTCTTTTAAGCAAAATATATTAGATTTAGCATCTGAGCTTTATTAAAAATGAATTGGCAATGTGGATAAGCATACCATCAGCCCCTTCAATGTACCATTTTTGGAACTTCCAGACAGTCTCGGTCGTTTCTCTGCAAGAGCAAATAACGATGGACAAAAGTTGTAGGAGAAGATTTTACTTTCAATTTAATATCATTCTTAACATTTTCTACAATTAAGAAAATGAGATAGGTCAGAGTAAGTCAAATATCAATATTCTTTTAAAGGATGATTGAGCATTTACTGTTAAAGTAAAGTTGTTTGTCATGAGATAGAAAATGCTACTACTTTATGAATATTATCTGGTTGTTGTAAATATGCACTACTAATTAGAATAAAGAACCACATCTGAGCAGCAATAAGGACATCCCCATATAAAACTTGTGACGCCATACACTATTCTAAACAGTGTTACTATTGCAGTTGTTCTCTGGATGTTGCTTTCGCAGGCCGAATAGCACTGAATTTCTACGGCTGGAGTCAATTTGTCCCGTTAGAATAGGTAGTAACGATTTTTAGGAAGACTTACTGATTGGGAAAAGAAATAGAGTTCGTGAAATGCTTTTTTTCATGGTATGTATCTTTGTTTCAATTTATAACTGATAATAATAATAATAATAATAATAATAATAATAATAATAATAATAATAATAATAATAATAATAATTTAAATGTGAAATACAGGATTTAAAAAATTAACATATATTCAACTTACAGGACTATTGTGCGATTTAGAGAAATTTGTCACTGGTTTCATCTCCGTTTATTTTAGTAGTTGTTATACGAAAGATTCCTTGGTACAGCTCCGGTGGCCTAAGTAGTTAGAGGGTCCACCTCGGATGGGGAAGGTAGAGGGTTGGAACCCTGGCCGAGTCATACCAAAGGCTTATAAAAATTATAATAACAGCTGCATCGCTAGGCTCTAATCGTTCAGCATTAAGAGCTTAGTGGTGGGTCTGGTCGGCCGGGTGTCATGATAATGTGACTGAGTTGGACATGATGCTACATGTCTGCGGCATGATGCCCCAATGCTAGACATCACTATAAACTGCCACACTACATACATCGTAGCTATAAGATTGAAAAGCTTCGTTAACAATCCAAAACACAAAACACACTGGTTTCATCTGCGTTTATTTTAGTGGTTGTTGTACGAAATATTAATTGCTACAGCTCATTCATTTTTAACCATGAATTCAAACATGATAGAAAATATGATACAGTAGAACCTGTTTTGAGAGACAACCCTTTCTGGCATACAAGACAGGTGTCATGTTATTACAGGTCATAACACTATAATTTTTAAATCAGTGCAATCAAAATGTGGTCTCTCAAGATGCGTGGTCTTTCATGTCATTGGTCTTACATGTTTTAATTTAGCACAGTGCAGACGACAAAGTTAAGTTGGTATACTCAGTGTTGCACGCCGAACCTAGGATCACGGTTTTTCCGCACCCCATCCCCCATAAAATTTTGACCCAGGAAACAATCTAAAAATACCGCAAAATTTTTTTGTAGTTCATGTCCATCCACATCTAAGTTGGTACTAACAATGGGCAAAGTTGCTGAATGTGATAAAAACTAAGATGACAATCAAAACCTATTTCTAAATGCATGTAGGTTGCAAAAGTCAAGGTTTGCAGTATTCGGCCTGCGTATTTTCGAGGTTAAAGTCCCACCTATGGCAATGAAGATTTATTTTATTTTAAGGTAATTTCATAAAGACTAAATTGACGCAAATGGTTTATTAATTTAGAAAAAGTAATTTAGAAAAATAGGTACATATTATAACAAAGGCTGCTAGCTGATGAGTGAACAATCACGTCAAATAAATGAGCGCAGATGCAGAACGAAAGATTTCTTAGTGCATATATATATATATGTGTGTGTGTGTGTGTGTGTGTGTGTGTGTGTGTGTGTAATGACAGACCACTTGTCTTGCGAAACCACTTTTATGCTAGAAGGGTTGGTCTCTCAAGACTGGTCCTACTTTACCAGAAATGGGTTGCCCCAAGGAATATTTCGTTCTGGATCTTGCGCTCATTTAACTTGATTTAACTCGATTGTTCACTCATTATCTAGCAGACATTATTTGACGACATTATTCAACGAGTTTCACAAAGTTAATGTTAAATCATTATCCTTTTATGATTTTGTTTATCACAGACTTTATGTTAATTGAAATAGTTTACAGAGAAAGAAGAAGAAATATTTTCGTTAATTCTGACTCAAATACTGCACCTTTTATTTGTTGTGCGCAAAAAATAGTTCCTAACGCAAGTATAATATTTACGCAGTTTTATAACGAAGACCATTTAAATTCCGATTTTTATTAATTTTAATTCAAAGAGCAACTGTTCTTCCGAAAAATGTAACATTTGACACAGACAGCCTCATTTTTCAACACAGATTGATTATGGATGTCCTGTGCGATGTCACACATTTTAATTCGGTTTATAAATGTTTAGACCTAATTATTCTGATATGTAAAATGATTTGGACAACCTTCTCTCACGCACACGTTTCATTTTTAAATTTTTCTTATTCGCTCTACTGGTCATACACCAGAGGAGCTTATAGGGTGATCTGTTGTCCGTCATACGTCCGTTGGCACAAGTCTTTTGTCGCACCTCCTACTTGGAGGATTGTCATGAAACTTTACACACACACACACACACACACACACACACACACACACACACACACACACATATCCCATAGTCCATTTGGTCTTAAACTAAAATGCTGCTTCTCGGACATCCAGTATGGCCGACAGGGCAGCCATCTTGAAAATCTTATTCTCACTACTTCTGAACGAAATTCAGATTGCTATGAGGTTTTCATATTAAGATTTCTTATGGTGTCTAGTTGGTCCTAAATGAAAACTGTGCTGATCTTACGTCCAATATGACCACCATAGCAGCCATCTTGAAAATATGGTTATCGTTGCTCATCTTGAATGGATGGTTATATCAGCATAAGGTTTTCACCTGAAAAATTCTTATGATGTCTTGTTGGCTCTAAATGAAAACGATGCCTGTCTGACATATAGTATATAAACCACAACAAATAATTTGAAAATCTTAATATCAGTGAAAAATATCAGAGATGTTCTAAACGCTTGGCAATTACAAGCAAGAAAAGTATCGTATTTTGAATTCCTGGATATTTCTTATCGGCTAGTAGAACGTCAGTCCTTTCGAGAGTCTCCTGAGTTGTACACGTTGAGAAAAATGATATTATTCTTTTCAAAGAGAAAATATTAAGTTTCATAGCTAAAGGCATGAACGGCGTATGGGGGTGGCAAGTGGGGCGACTGCCCCAGGCTCCACTCTTGAGGGGGTCCCGCGCTTCAGGCCTAAGGTCGTCCTTATGAGTATGTCAAGCTATATTCTCCGGTAAATAGGAAATGCTGATACAGGCCGCACGTAATGCACGCAAATTATTTTTCTTAATTCGTGTCTTCATGTTATTTGAAAAATGACAATATTAATCAGTTTATTAGGTCAAAGGCATTGTCGTCATGTTATTATTTCAATTTTTTAAAAAAAACCGTTGTCCACAAACAGGATTTTTTAAAATGAATAATGAAAAACTAAATTCGCGCGCTAAATCGCGAAAGTTGATCTAATCTAGACATAATCAATGCTTGTAGTAGCATACCAATCGAGATACCGATACTCTGGCCCCGCGCGGTCATGGTCGGCCCTAGGCCCGTAGTCCTAACGCCGCCTCTGGCTAAGGGTATATTTGGGATTGTCCCATTAGGAGCGCACTTTTAACAAGTGGTGATGTTTTGCTTCGTATGGTTAACTTTACTATTTAGCAGCATACACTATTTTTAGAATGGAAAGGGGTTTAATTGGAATCTGGATCCGCCATGGAGGTTGCTTCCTAACTTGAACTACCAATTAAAACCTAGTCGTATCAAGGGACATAATCAGAAAAAAGTTTCAATATAGTTATGTAGATCAACTGTCATAGGATAATAATGAGTTTTAGTAGCACAGAAAGGAAGAAAGCCAACACGTGAGATAACAAAACTTTAACATGACTATATCGATGTGTCTTTCCTTCTTTGTTAACCATTTTTAATCGGTAAAGGGAATTCATTCATCCTGTCATAAACAGCAGGAAATGTGTACCATATGACATAACTTGTAGTCTTATACTGTAATTCCTTTTACCTGATGGCCCCTTACTTCTTTTGATGTATTTATATAGAAACTCGACAGAGTGATCACTTTGGCATCCATATAGTATCTACCTATTCATCCATACACACCCTAAAGTAATGTCGGTTTTCATATTTTAGCTCTCTTGGTCATGGTCTAATCTCCTTGGTCATGGTCTATTGGACGCTTGCTTTAAAACATTACACACACATTTAACCAATGATCTTGCTTGTCCTAAATTAAAATGGTAACCCTCAAACATAAACAATAGACGCCATGATAGCCAACTTGAACATCTTGTTGTCGCTATTCTTCGTAAATGGATGGTAATGTCAGTATAATATTTTCACTCAGTTACTTCATATAATGACTAATTTGTCCCGAAATAAAAATGGCTCCGGTCTAAAGTCCAATATGGCCGTCATAACTACTCGCTCAGACTCGATAGTCGAATAGACACAAGGTTTACACCAAAAGACCATTTATAATGTCTAGTAATATTAAATGAAACTGGTGCCGATCTGGTTTCTAATATGACTGCCACGGTGGCCACCTTAAAAATCTTGTTTTCACTATTTCTCTTGAATAGATGGTCATTTCAACATGGGTTATTGATATCCATGAGGCAATGCAGACAAGTTTCCGAGTTCTGTGTCAAAACTAGAACCCAAAGACAATCGTGGTTTTAAGACCGGTCAGTCCCGATGTTAGTATACCTTTTTTCATATTCAGACCCGGTTTGATAGCAGAAGCTTCACACGAGGATGGTCCCGGTATATGAAGTGCTTGAAAACCAAGCTAAAATCAAGGCATAGTGTCGTTTACTAACTCAGGAGGAGAACGAGAATATGAATTGGGGAGGAGATGACCCTAGCCCTTAAGCAGGCTGATGTTATACACATCAAATTATGCACTGAGGTGAGCACATTATGATCTTTACTCCACAGCTGGGGTTTCTCTCAAAAGCGAGAATGCTTTCTGGTCATGAAGTGCTTGAAAACCAGGGTAAAAACAAGGCAAGTTGTGGTTTACTAACCTATTGGTCGAACGAGTACCCGAATTGACGGTGACGTAGATTGTGTAAATCTAGTGAGAAGACCATCTGACTGACGACTAGATGCACAGATAACTCTCTTTCAGTGGTTCTACATAGAATGCTTTTAGATGGCGGTCTCCTTTCAGTTCAAATAGAATTAGACTCTACCCCTACACCACACTCGCATCGAAAGTTAAAGGAGACCAGAAACCAATGGAAATGTAGAATAATAATAAAAGCACTATAGAAGAAAACCTTTTTCTGAAGTATCATCTGCGATCGTAATGCCAATATTCAAATATTGGCGTATCTTCTAGGAACTGAATTTCCGTGACCTCATATGCAAACTTTCCGCGCCTATTCGGTTACTTTCGGGATGTGACGTCATAGTAGCGAATCCAGCATTCCAACTGGGAGTTGCCAGAGTAAAAGATAATGCCGTTTTGCGTTGCTTACGGGCAATAGCACATTAAGAAAAAGCCTGTGGACAATTTTTTTTCTCTTCCAAAAGATAAAGGCATAAAGAAAGTATGGATACATCATTACAAGCGAGTCGATTTCAAAGCAACACCATACAGTACTCTGTGTTCGTTACATTTCTCAAAGGAATGTTTCGAGAGGGTGACTGAAACAATGGCAGCTCTAGGATACGCAAATGCTAGGCCTAGACCAAAAGTTGGCGCTATTCCAGACAAACCGTGGGATATTTTAAATCCTGGGAAAAGTGTTAAACGTGTGAGCTACGAAAACAGGCAGAAGGCCGAGTAAGTGGCCACAAAAATGCAACAATCAATTCACAGATATTTTATCTACACAAGCAGTGCTAAACAAAATCTAACAGTCCGACAACCGTGGTCCCTCTGATTTTAGTTCGGGCCCATCCTGTATTCAAAGTGAAGTGCCCGTCGGGCTTGTTGGAACAAAAATTGTTTGCCTGAGGAAACTTGGATCGCGCTGGTGAAATGAGTAAATGTATTTTCAAGATGTTGACATACATGCCTTAAAACGGCACAATCTAAATCAAATCACCACTGTCCTAGGTGAAATTGAGATCATTTTCAATCAAATGGAAGCTTTGCTAAGAAAAGATTCTAAACCCTGTTTTGTTTCGAAAAAACACAATTTTCAGTAATCTTAAAAAAAAATTTTAAAAAAATAAATAGAAAAACAACAACACTGTCTATGCCTGTTACATGTAGTATGCATAAACGGTAATCTGTAATGATTGGAACTGATATAAAACTATCCCTTGGGCAGTTTATATAGCAGCGATTACAAGAAAAGAGGTCATACATAAAATCAGTTTTACATTAACTGGCTGACAATAGAAATTGGGGGAGGCGACTATTGACCCCACCCCCTTGCCATAATGTGCGAGCGCCCATGGGACGCGCCATTTCTCACTGTGATATGCTTTATTATCCCCCAGGACAAGCCCCTTTTTCACAATCTGGTCAGCTGTAGCTAAGCTGCAAAATAGCTAAAGTGTTAAGTACACAAGCAATAAAGTCAGCGTGACTAATTAACAGTTAATTCTTAACCTTGCATTTATAGTGTGAAAAGGGCTGCCATTCGGACATACGTCAAAGAAACCATGTTCGACCGAGTGTGTCTGTAAGCACCAACAATTGTTTGGCAAATAAAAAACGATGCTATGAGGCTCTGTAGCGGACAAATACTGGTCCAATGAGAAAGTTGCAGTTGAAATTTTGATATCGTATGTCGATAAATCCAATATCACGTGTTGATTCAAATTGCATGTCCTTTTCAAGATCGAGATTTTATATTTTATGTTGAATTATACAGCGGTGGTTTAAAGTTCTATTTCCTATGTCGACGTTTTACAGTGTATACTTTGAATTACACAGCGGTGGTTGACATTTCAATATCATATGTCGAGAATCCCTATTTCACACTTTGTATGTAACTGTTTGTGATGAAAGCTTCATTTCATATGGCGAGTATTTAGATTTCATCTGTTGAACTTTACAGCAACGATAAGCAGCCTCCTTGTTTAAAAATAACGCGGTCTGTTTACGAGAGCGACGTCAAGCGAAGAAATTCATAGTAATTCTCGACATGTAAATGGTAACTTTCAAACTGCAAATGCATGAAATGTAATGTCGCCTCATAATTGAATACTGTTACGTGTTTAGGCTCGAATAAACAGTAACACAGAGTCTTTTTAAAATTTAACAAATAATTTATTTTCCTTGAAACATTCCTGTAAAAATGAAAAAAAAGAACTTACGGTTTCAAGAATCAAATCGAAAAATAATCTAAGAATAATCCACGAATTAAGTTGTAAAAGTCCTAGTAATAAATGTTCTAATAATTTCAAGTTCGAATCCTGATGGAAAATCCAAGATGGATGACGACGACGCACACTGTAGTCAGTACTGTGCTTATCTACATTTCCTTGTAGAAATACAAATAATGGCACTCCGGTGTTGGAAATCCAAATTAAATTTGTAAGCAATGTCTTTCCAAAATTTCTGTGTGAGCACTCCTCAAAATATTTCCAGAGAAAAAAGAATTAATCCTTTTGAAATCCAACTGATCTGAAGAAAATTATAACTCAAAATCAGGCTACAACAAAAGGCCCAAAACTGAGAAATCTCTCTCAAAGCATCTCTATTAAAACTAACAAATGCGTAGTAATGGAAAAACCGGAATTGTGAAATCGAAAGGCGGGTCACGTGATCGTGTTTATGTCACGTACACCAAAAATGACCCTGACGACAACCAATCATTTTAAAATAAAATAGAAATTGTTTACAAAGGTTGCTACAAATTCTGAAACAAGGTCAATATTTAGATCAACACCTGGTGTTTACAAAATAATGATTCAGATCAACTAATTTTCTGGAAAAATATCATCTCAAGTGAATAAATTTACATTATAATAGCATATAATAGAATAAAACAATTTTAAACTGACAAATAATTAAATTAAAATAAATATGAATTAAATCAGATATATGTAACAATACACGAATGATGTATCTTAATACTCAATATTATTTTGAATTGTTAAAGTGGACATTCTGTAATGATGCTTTTAACACTAACACATCATTTCGCCATATAAAAATAACAATTCTGACAAGCACAATAAAATGTCCAATCACCGCTGTCTAATTCAACAAATACTATATGAAAACTCAACATACGAAACGGAACTTTCAGCACAATCAATGATTCAACATGTTAAATTGAAACTCTCGACTTATGACATTAAAATTTCAACAACCGCCCTGTAATTCAGATGATACAATCTAAAAACTCGACATAGGACATCGAGTGTTCAACCAGCGATGTGTAATGCAGCGAACAAAATCTAAATACTCAACATATGAAATGGAACTTTCAACATAAACTCGTTGAACCAGTACGTAAATTAGGATTTATCGACATACGACATTGAAATTCAGTCCAAAACATCGACATAGAAAATATAACTTTCAACCACTACTGTTTAATTCAACAGATACATTCTAAAATCTCGACCTATAAAATGGAACTTTAAAAACAAGCATTTCTGATACAACAAGTGAAATTGGAATTCTGGACATACGACAGGAAAATTAAAATGGCAGCATTCTGATTGGACCAGCTTTTGTCCGCTACGACACGACGCCTCATACGATGCCCTATTTTGTTTTAACTTTGATGCATATGACTTCATTTTAACAGTTCAAATCTGCTGTCACAAGTTACCATACACGTGGCAACTGTTTTTCTCACATTTTATATCCCATCTTATTTCCTTAGGTTTAACTCTTAATGCATGTAACACTTTTTGCTGAATAACATATTTATTCTGAATTAGATCTTTGGGGGCACATATACTGCGTGGTATATTTTATTTGATTCCTTCTTTTAATTTAATCATGGTAATTAAACTTTACGTATACCATAGAGGAATGTCAGGTGTTAACTGGCCGAGTTTCTTTGGCGGAAATGGAGATGCGATTTTGTATTTACAGTGATTATTCATGGGATTAAAGCTAACTGGTGACAATTTTATTTCTTTAATTTTTTTACTACAGTACTGTTGTAGTGGTTTAAAAAATCTGAAATTTACGTGAATAATGTTTAATTGTAACATTCTATTTACTGAAGAAAAATTACTGTCGTGTGATATTTATTATTTCGTCACTTCACTATTCACAAGTGATAAAATAGAATATGACATCTGTGGATTGCATACCTTATATCTATTTATGTATGGGTCAAAATTTCTCCTGAGAAATGAAAATTGACAGACATGATGTAATAATCGGGAGTTCTCAGCGAGATCGGGCGGTAGGTGTGGAAATACCCCCAAAATCGGGAGGTTTTTCTCCCGGCTTGAGAGTTGACAGGTATGAACTGTCCGGGTTTGTGGAATTTCAGTCAGGGCTAGTGAGTTTATTTAAGTCACCAGCCCGGGGCCTGTGCCTAAAAAAGTTTTATTAGAGCACTGACCAATACAGTACATAAACTATTTATACCAGACATGTATATACTATCAGATTTGTCAATACGCTAACTGAAGCCTGCATGTAAAATACACTGTAATTGAATCATAAGAAGGAAGCTTCTTAATGTTTAACTTAATTACTTAAGATTTCTGCTTTGCAGATTTATTTGTGGAGAGGAGTGTGTGTGTGTGTGTGTGTGTGTGTGTGAAAAACTAATAAGTTACGACCGATGAAAATCGTTCTCAGTGCTTTTTACACCTCCCCGGTAATTGATATTGTTTAACACACAAGTCGATCCCCGTTCTAGTCTCTTCTCCCAGAATTCAGTATTATCTCTGTGTTTCAGTGTTGGATGTATGTTTTCAAGATGTTAGTCCTTAGTCTGTGTGTGTGTGTGTGTGTGTGTGTGTATTGGGGGTAGGTAATGAATATGTCATTTACATATAATACGATTGAACCTCATCCTTCTTAGACGAATTTATTGCACTGTGGTAAATTTGTAATTTTTACAATGGGCACCATCACTTAATCTTTATCACATTTTTGCACAGCACACACTGTATTAGTATTTAGTTTAAAATTACATTGCTTTTTTTAAATTCCAAAATATGAAATATGAGCACCTTCTTACCGTTGTACTTTTCTGCTGTCAGGTCTTAAACACATTGTTAACACACAATTCAACATATATAGATATGAGCATATCTTGGAAGCAGATTCAACTTTTGACCCAAATCTGGTCTCCTCCTGTCTGTCTTACTCGCCATGTTTTTGTTTGTATTCGAGGACTGGCTAGTATTGCGTCACGGGACCACGTGATCTGTCGTTTCATCAAAGCTCGAAAAAACTCTGCAATTTATGGAATCGTGGTATCTTCCGCGCAATATAATCACTACCCGCCTACAATGTTTAATTTATAAACATTACAGTCTAATTAAAATTTGTAAAGAATTACATACATAAAAGGAAATGTTTTATTTCTGGTCTCCTTTAAATCAACTCAAAGCACGTATGTCTTGCCTGACTGACAACAGCTGACAACTCTGGTTCCGAGTGGAGGCGATTTTGGTACGGATGAAGAGGTTTTGATCTTTACTTTCTTTCGCTTTCGCAAAGTTGCATGGACAGTTCACTTATCCATGTGTGGTGACGCACTGCCACGATGGTCACTGCAAAGAGTCTTGGAATCTGTTTCCGGTGGCACTTAACGAGCCAGCGTTACGTTTAATACCAAAGGTACCGTCATAAAAAAGGAAACATCCGTCGGTGTATTTTCCAGTCTCATCTAATCAGGTACAGACTTTGCGTTCATCCTCGAATCTCTCTAGTTATGTAGTTCAACAAACAATGAACATTCTCTGAAGAATATGCAAACACTTTTATAAAGATACCCTGGAAACTCTGTAATGTGTGATGTGATGTGTGATGTGATTTTGATTTTTAACGTAGCTTTAACAATTTTTCAGTCATATCGCTACGATGTCTGCAGTGTAATGTGGCAGTTTATAGTGATGTCTAGCATGATGTCCCACTCAGTCACATTATCCTGACACCAGGCCGACCAGTCCTAACACTAACTTCTTAATGCTGAACGCCAAGCAAGGCAGCTGTTAGTACCATTTTTGTAAGTCTCTGGTATGACTCGACCGGGGATCGAACCCACGACCTCCCGCATCCGAGGCGGACGCTCTAACCACTAGGCCACCGGAGCGGTGAGTTGTTTTTGGAAGACTTAAAATGATAATTATTTTTCAACATCTCTATAACCGTCTACACTATTTTAACTATCCATCTGGTCTTGTTTCCGACAATTCTGCGATATTTCACCTTATAGTTATGTACCATAGTATATGTACTGCGCTTGGTAATAAACCGACACGTGTGTGGTCCTTTGCAGTGTCTCTAAAGCATTTCATCGTGTTTGGTATAGAAATGTAATAAGTACATTAAAATTCTATAGCATTGACAGCTCTCGTATTGATTGGTTTTCTGATTACCTATCTACCTATCAAACAGAGTCCAAACTGTTATGTAAATACATCTGAGTCCAGTAACAAAATGTGTGTGGCTTGACTACGACAGGCTCCGTTCTAAGTACGTTATTATCCATCATGTATATTAATAATACAAGCAATAGCTTCATGACTGTAACGAGGCTCATTGCTAATGATGACTCAGTAGTTTATCCATCAAATGCTAATTACAAAATTGATGATGTAGCGAATATAGATTAACGATTAGTCAAGGCAGTGTATTCCGACTGTACTACAATTAAAACTCAAGTAATGCTGGTCTGGCATAAATTAGATCCAGTTTATACTGCATTAAAATTCAAAAATTCAGATTATACCTGTGCTTGACTATCACAAACATCTTGATGTAACCCTGAGCAGTTTAGCATTGGGGCGAAACAAATTGATAACATATTTCAGTCGATCTAAAATTAACAAATGCCTCGAAAATATTTAAACACAAATTTAGCCGAAAGAAGCTGGAAAGAGGGTAGTTGTTCAACAGAAGAGTTTCTTAAATTAGAAAACATGCAACAGAAGCAGGGGCAAATGTGACTGGTTTTGCTATAATTGTTGCGTGTCCTACGATTTTCGAAGAAAACTGGTTTGCCTTTTAGATAGAGGAAACTTTCAAAAACTATGTTACTGGCATAAAATTGTATATGTCGTCTCTCCTTATCTCTTGCTGATCTTCTACTGGTTGTTGAGACAAACACGTATACTCTATTACTTATTTGGTGAGAGGATATTTTTACCTATACTGCATACTAAAATTAGAAATAATTACACTGATCATATTGTATTCAAATTATTTGAGAGTTATGTCATTATATCATGGCAGTGAAGGTATAGCAAATTCATATCGCAATATAATTATTTGCCAATTTTATATACACAAAGTAGAACAATGGTTCAAATCTAAATCAACTATATATACCAGTGAAACTAATGTTTTGTTTTATCACATGATTACTGCATTATGTACGTTAATATGGCCATTTCATAATGTTATTTATCACACAGTCGGTATAGTTTTCCTGTAGTATGTGCGATTTCATATTTTTATATCATAACGTGTTACATATTACTTTACGTGATTTTGATTGGTCCAAATAAGCCCATAAAATTATTGTGCATTATTCTTTTTTGCTGATTGGCTGCAATCGTGGGAAAACTTTATTTAACCCCTCCTACTGGAACTTTTTTGTTTGAAGTAAACGTTTTTGCGACTAATTTTTGAACTCAACTCATGAAAGGGGAACTGGGGAAAAATGTCTGAATATGGCCAATTTACCCCCACAGGGGTTTGTTATGTCATGAATAATAATATCGACATATGAAAATTAGCTTAAAACCCCAAGAAAAGAACAGCAACAAGAAGTGAAACTAAGGGTATTGCTCATTTGATAGCGGGTGCGTGGGTGGTGGAATTGGGGGTATATATGTAACATACAGAAGTAAATAAACTCACGTCTTTTCACAGAAGAATGTGGACATAAGCTGGTCTCCCAAATGACAGAACTTTATACAGCCACAGCATATTTACGCGGTAAAAACGTGATACAAATCCGACTCAAAAAGAAATTTGTTCACGTCTTCTGTACAGTCTGCAGTTCCAAATCAAACACCGCAAATATCCGATCACAAATACATTACAATAAATATAGGAATGTCTGCATCCAGTAATCCTCTTTTCACATAAATATCGGAACAATGTGATGTTTTAGTTGTGAAAGTGAAATTTTAAGGTGAACATGGACTCTATCCGGTACTGTGTACAGTATCAAACAATGTGACATCATACGTATTGGAAATTCTATTTTGAAAAATGAGTTTGTCTTTATAAAATGTTCCCTTTATTCATATGGACGCCTGTTCTTTGATTTTTAGTTTGTAAAATAAATATCATCTACTTTTACTAGTTCAACTTTGTTTGGGACCATTTTTTACGCACAACAAAAATGAAAGGTGCAACGTCTGTCAGAATGAACGAAATTATTCATTCTTCTTTCTGTTGAAATAATTTCGACTGAAATGAAAACTGTGATAAAAAGAATTTCAAATGCGTAATGATTTAATATTAAATTTATGAAACTCGTTAAATAATGTCCAGCCTTTGCTCGCCAAGGCTCGCAATAGCTGGACATTATTCAACTTGTTTCATAAAGTCAGTATTAAATTGTTACCCATTTGAAATCCTCTATATAATAACACGCAAAATAACACTTCATGACGTTATACAATCATGCAGAGGAAAGGCGAAATGACTCGGGCATCTGAATGCATTTCTAAGCCATTTCAATTCATTATTCTGCCTTCAGTTAGATAAAATCAGTGTTGTTCCTCGTGCAATAGAATCTCACAGTGGCATTGATTTCAAATTAAAAGAATGAAACTCGTCGAATAAATTTAATCTGTTGCTCGGCAAGGTTTGGAAATAGAAATTATTTAATTTTTTTTTTCATAAATTTCATTTGAATTGAGCACTCATGTAAGATTCTTCAATTTATATTCATTGAATTACTGCCATATTGGTAATATAGGCGTGAGATTCTTTGTTCCTGGATATTGATTGTCTGTGTATTATTTTAGGGTGTGTATTGTACCTGCCACGATCATTACTTTATTTAAATGCAATTTAATTCATGCTTTCTCTCTCTCTCTTTTCTCTCTCTCTCTCTCTCTCTCTCTCTCTCTCTCTCTCTCTCTCTCTCTCTCATTTCTAGTTCTTTTGGACAAAATGCGTATATTTATATATAATTGTATAGAGCCATATTAATTTTCTGCCTTTATCCATGTAAATTTATAATCGATTTGGAGGATGGTGGTAGCTTATTTTAAGTTGTTAGGACTTTTAGCCCGACCACAAATGTATTGCATGCATATTATATTTTTAAACAAAGCATTAACTGACACTTCTATGTTACACTGCTTGGAAAACAAAATTAGTTATGTGGATGGTTCCATTTGAATCTACGCACAAACAGTAATAGTAAATAGTCAGTGAATATTGACGTCATAATGAAGGAAACGTGAAAGTCCAGGGAGAGTGACGTCATAAGATAAAATTTAACGCTTGATGCAAACAATGTGAGGCTGTAATCCTCGGACATTTCAAGTAGTTCCAGGCAGTGCATGCGTAACTGTAGCAACCACCATGTGATCAAAAACGGCTAATATATCATTTTCAGTTATATACCAAATTGATATTATGAGTACTAACGGCAAGAAACAAACAGGAAATTGACCTCATGTATATAACAAACTTACATGCACGTGTTTGATTATTGTGCAAAAGATATCTGGCCTGCAGTTTATACCCAGGTATTAAACTTGAAAATACGATAGACTCGATCAAAAGTCAGATGATAACGTGGAGAGATTACAGTGATATATCAAACAACCAACGACCGTGTAATTATAGGTTACTGCATTTGTATGGGAAAATATGAACGAGTTTTTCAGATGTAATACTGCACGACCTTGGAAGTGGAGTATGTCCATCCGACAAAACGAGTTCATATTCTCCCATACAAATGCAATAACCTTTTTATTATATGCTCATTTTCTTATTCTACCTAAGGCTTAAATATATAAAACAAAATAACACTACAAGAAACAAAGTAAAAGAATATATGCCGTATTCAAAACTAAATAAACAACAACATTTTTAATGCGCACATAACTCCATTTGATCTTAGTCGCGCGCTCGACATAATTTTCGAAAGAAAATGGAGTTCTGTCTACTTAAAATTGAAATTTGGAGTCATAATGTGTATGAATGCGCATTGCAAAAAGTTTTCCATTTGATCTGGAATGAATAGATTTTGGGATTTTGTTGATTCTAGGAAATTTCGTGAATATTTACTGGATTTATATGTGACAATTCCCCATGAAATACATCGGATTGAAGACGCGAGGGAGAAGCGTGTTGACATCTGCAAATGTGTTTCTGTTTCTGTCATTGAATGTTTGAAATCATAATATGGGGAAAAAAAATGACGTCTTTCAGTTGCAATTATTAAAAAGACGCTATGGAATTTAATACTTATTTCATTTTGAGTGCAGTAAGGAGGATGTAATTGCACTTATATTCGAAATTACATTACAATTTCGAAATGTGTAATCAAGATTGAGAACCTATGACATGGCTCATGTAAAAAAAAAATCAGAACTAAGAAAGTACATTTTGAGGAAATTCAGGATGTAAAACCGTAAGTATATTTTTTTTGCCATTCTTATTACCAGCTAAAGAAGACAATTTATGCCTTGTCACTTGTATGCTATTTGTAAGGACCCTTTCTGGCGTCTACTGTATAGCTAGCCTAAATTCGAAACATTGTATCAAAAATTTAACGTGAAATGTGCCAAAGTAGCTGGTATGTGGCAGTCCACTAAACATCTGCTTTACTTCATTCAGAAACAAATTTCACCAACTAAAACGTAAAGCGCATGCTACGTGAGTGTACATGATTTGTTTACAAACCAAAAGTGCTAGCGTCTGCGTCTGTTGTTTTTTTGCAATATAAAGAAGTAGTTCCTTTATGCGCGTGAATGCAATATGAAGGTGTGCAATATCGTAAAATACCGAACGATTCTGACAATGTATAGTTAACAGAGAAAAAAATTAGCATATAATAAAGTTATAATCTTAGCTTGTGTCATATGACAGTGATGATTTAGCGGTGAATTAAAAAATTACAAGATTTTGGTGGAACACTCATTCGGAACGTCCTCTGCTTCTGCCGTCGACTGCAAGAAAAGAACTCGTGATCTGATGCAACTAGTAATCAAAGATCGTTACTTTTACTCGATAGTATAATTTCATACTACACGCCGGACAGCTTGCACGTCCCTATAGACCTTATAAATGAAAAGGGTCACGAAAATAAAAAATATATAAACTTAATCATTTACTTTATTGATTTATAATTTCTAACTGGACTGTCAGCAAGCGGATCCTAACAATATTATCTTCTTCGTACTTTAAACCAAACGGAACTTTTCAGTGTGAACAAGGAGCATGCTATCTGTCATTTTCTGAATGCAGGAAGGGTCCATTTTCAATGAAGGGATGAATACAATATTCACAGGTTAACAGACTGTCGCCTGCATCTAATGTATGCAATGTCTAATTTTAACATGTCAAAAATAAATGAGACACCGTCCCACCCCAAACCGAAAATACGCCCTTACATCTACGTTACGTTGTGGAAGTTTACAAAATTATCCACAGCTTACGGAACACGATGAACTACATCACTCCTGTTTTGTGAACAACACATTCTGTAGTAAAAATTCACACAGATCACGTAGGTGTTCAACACTGATTATTTCAGTAAAGGGTGTCATCTTTTAGAATTTGATTCCATATACCTTTAAGTGGCAATTATTCAATTATAAGTCTTGTGCATTTTATTTATATCATTGATGTTTTTCGTTTTTAAAATCGGCTGCGGTGGTGGTTCTGGTGTGATTAACAAAATGTCATGAGTATATGCTGGAATTAAAGTTAAATAACTTCAACATTTCGAATGAAACTCGGAGGTAGTCGTAATGAATGACACTTTCCAGATTCATAGGTTTTTGGCGCAAAAACATCCAACTAGACGTGAAAAGAATATATATACTTTTTTATTAAATGATATTTGTTTAAAATAATCTTACGGATATTTCAACAGTCAAGGAAATACGTTAGCGTCTAATTTTTAATTGTAATGGTGCAAAATTTTGTAGAGATAATTTCGCAGTACATGTTTCGTGGTCAGCGTGACACGTACCAATTAAGTTTGATGTATGGGCTAGACTCGCTATAAATTTCTGAATGCGATGGATGGGATCTGCTCTGATTGGGACATGAATTGAATTTATTTAGAGTCCGTTTGATAATGGTTCGACAAGGTAGGGTTCAGTGTAGGCAATGACAGGGTTGAGACGAACCAGATAAACCAGAGCAAAAGATTTGGGAACCCATGGGGCCATTTGGAACATATATTATAAATTGATATTTTCCAGAATAGTTATTAATAAAGCCTGACTATAGAGGTTTCTGCCTCTTTTTCGTTCACAAGTTCAGGATAACATTACAAAACTTAAGTGTATGTATTTAATTGATTGTTTAAACGTCGTCGATTGCTATGTTATTTTCAACGGCTTTCTTTCATTTTGAGGCCGTCTTCTTCGAATACCGAGTCGTATAACGGCAATACTTAGGGATATTTACTAACGCACATATAATTCAACCTTTCTGTGACATATACACACATTCTTAACATATAAATTGTGTCATTTTATTTAACACCCCTCCACTTTTATTTACATAAACCGACAGACTAGCTTCTCCAACTTTTGAACATAAACGAGGGGTATTTAAATAGTTCTGATTATAAGAGCGCTGCACATTAACGTTCTCAATTAATAAACATTACGTTCGTGCATTGCCTTGAAGTATTCCAATATCACCTCCACTTGCATTGCCTTGAAGTATTCCAATTTTACCTCAACGGACATTGCCTTGAAGTATTCCAATATCACCTCCACGTACATTGCTTTGAAGTATCCCAATTTCACCCCCACACACATTCGTAGTCTGATTATACAATTAATAATTGCCACATTTTATTCACTTCTGAGCCTGTTGTTCATTCACTGGAAAATGCAATTACAACCGCGTGACGGCTTTCAAATCGCATTTCTCACAGTGTATATATTTGATAATGGGATTCAGAAAAATGCCCTGCAGCTAAATCATAGCTGTATGTAGGATATGGTAAAACTGGAATGTTTTGTCCTTTAGTAGGTCTCTCACTCAGGCGGATTTATGCACCGGTGTGTTGTTGACGGTTCCGTAGTGTTCCGCAAATTACAGTAAAACGCTGGGGGGTATAATAAGGTTCAGTGACACTAGTGGTTAGGCAGAGGTATCTGGACGACTGGGTCTCTTACATTAATAAAAAGTAATATAGTTTAAAAACTCTTTTGACAGTCCGACTACGTCGAGCGATTTTTGGTCTCTGCTCGTTTTCTCTGATCCAAACATTATTATTTTCTCTTGAGTCGTGTTCAGATAAGTAAATCATGTCTCATCACCTGTGACAATCTCATTCAAATAAGTAAGTCATGTCTCATCACCTGTGATAATCTCGATCAAATAAGTAAATCATGTCTCATCACATGTGACAATCTCATTCAAATAAGTAAATCATGTCTCATCACCTGTGACAATCTCATTCAAATAAGTAAATCATGTCTCATCACCTGTGACAATCTCATTCAAATAAGTAAATCATGTTTCATCACATGTGACAATCTCATTCAAATAGGTAAATCATGTCTCATCACCTGTGACAATCTCATTCAAACATATATGGATACTCTTTTAGAATCTGATGAGTAACTGTTTGACGATTTCAACCCCGTTTTCAACCATCCGTGGGACGCATCTAGCACAAACCTCTCTGAACTTCAAATGGTTTTTCAGTATATCAAAAACTGCTAAAGAATTCATGTATATGAAAATAAGAATATCTCCCACTGTGTATCAAACGTCATTATCAATTGCCTCACAACATCCACTTCCGGTTCATCAATCACATAAAGGGTTTTTCAGAACGTGGTTTATCTCCCATAGATTTGCAAAAAACCCACCATATTTTAATTAATGATACTACCTTAGAATTGTGGGATATTACATAATTACTTCCGTAAACTTTATCAAAGTCGACCATGATGTCAGTCGGGGAATTTCCTAAGAGCTCCATGATTTTACAGTATTCTTGTTTCTCAGCAGGATACCCCCCCCCCCCAAAAAAAAGAGATATTAGACAATCAAGTTAAATTTTATCTCATTAGTCCATTATCTTTAACAAAATATACAATATATAACTTTATTAGATTTCTCATAAAAGTAAACACATTAAAAGTGAAGATTCATATTAACCTTGAAACAAATTAAATTGATTAACGCTGTATTAAGATTGAAAAGGGCCGACATTACTTAAGAACTCTTCTAGTGATTAGCGAAGGGATAAACTACAATAATGTTGTCATAAATGGCATTTGAAGTGTGGAAGACACACGTTAATGAATCCTACGTTTTAAGAAGCTAACGACCTTCAGTATTGGATATACTATTTAAGACATCGACTTTCAGATAGTTCTCAGTACTGTAATACATCTATCATCTACCGCCAATGAAGGTAGGCAATAGTAAGCATAAATTTCTGCGTGAAATATATTTATACAATGCTTAATTGAACTTGATGATTACGGTCAGTAATTTGCTGATATGCGAAAAGAGTCCCAAGATACATCCTCAGTAAATAACTATACAATTTAAATAAGCATTTCGTGAAGATTTAAATAGTTGCCCTATTTTCATCACATGTCTATAGCTTTCAATAGCCAAACATAAATTAAGTAAACAAATGAAAAATGGGGATGATTCAAATAATGATTAATGTAATTTTGTTGTGCAAGCATCGGTGATGATCACGATCCAATGCTTTTGCATTTTCTTGAATTTACAATGGGAAATACACTATTTAGTAAGCAATGACGTAGAGTCCATTTTGGTTAGTATGTAATGGCTTAGCCTTCATACTGGTTAGCATGTAATTCAGTGGGTGCGGACCACACTGGGTGATGACATCAGAGGAGGTGTCACCAAAATGACTGTCTACAAAACTTTTTATTTTTTGTGCAGGAAGGAGGTCTATGGGGTGATACCATGAGCTAACGCACTGCGTGATACCAACCCTTGTGAAGACACTGTATGTAATTGCGTAATCTTCATACTGATTAGTAGGTAATAGCGTAGTCTTCGTACTAGTTAGTATGTAATGGCCTAATCCTCATACTGGTTAGTATTTAATGGCGTAGTCTTCATAATAGTTAGTAGGTAGCTGCGTAGTCTTCTTACTATTTAGCAGGTAGTGGCGTAGTCTTCTCACTAGTACGTAGTGGCGTATTTTTCATACAATTTACTAGGTAATGGCGTAATCTTTATACTAGTTAGTAGGTAATAGCGTAGTTTTCATACTAGTTAGTAGGTAATGGCATAGTCGTCATGCTAGTTAGTAGGTAATGGCATATTCTTTATACTAGTTAGCAGGTAATCTTTATACTAGTTAGTAGGTAATGGCGTAGTTTTCATACTAGTTAGTAGGTAATATCATAGTCTTTATACTAGATAGTAGGTTATGGCATAGTCTTTATACTAGTTAGTAGGTAATGGCGTAATTTTATGCTAGTTAGCAGGTAATGACGTAATTTTCATACTAGATAGTAGGTAATGGCGCAGTTGTTATGCTAGTTAGTAGGTAATAGCGAAGTCTTTATACTAGTTAGTAGGTAATGGCGTAATCTTCATGCTATATAATAAGTAATAGCATATACTTCATGCTAATTAGTAGGCAATAGCATAGTATTTATACTAGTTAGTAGATAATAGCGTAGTCTTTATACTATTTAGTGAGTAATAGCGTAGTCTTTATACTAGTTAGTAGGTAATGGCATAGTATTTATACTAGTTAGTAGGTAATAACGTAGTCTTTATACTAGTTAGTAGGTAATAACTTAGTCTTTATACTAGTTGGTAAGTAATAGCGTAGTTTTTATACCAGTTAGTAGGTAATAGCGTAATCTTTATACTAGTTAGTAGGTAATAGCGTATTCTTTATACTAGTTAGTAGGTAATAGCGTTGTCTTTATACTAGTTAGTGGGTAATAGCTTAGTCTTTATACTAGTTGGTAAGTAATAACGTAGTTTTTATACCAGTTAGTAGGTAATAGCGTAGTCTTTATACTAGTTAGTAGATAATATCATAGTCTTTATGCTAGTTAGTAGGTAATGACGCAATCTTTATACTGGTTAGTAGGTAATAGCGTAGTCTTTATACTAGTTAGTCGGTAATAGCGTAGTCTTTATACTAGTTAGTAGGTAATGACATAGTATTTATACTAGTTAGTAAGTAATAGCTTAGTTTTCATACTAGTTAGTAGGTAATGCGTAGTCGTTATACTAGTTAGTAGGTAATGGCATAATATTTATACTAGTTAGTAGGTAATAGCGTAGAATTTATACTAGTTAGTAGGTAATAGCGTAGTCTTTATACTAGTTAGTAGGTAATAGCGTAGTTGTTATACTAGTTAGTAGGTAATAGCGTAGTCTTTATACTAGTTAGTCGGTAATAACGTATTCTTTATACTAGTTAGTGGGTGATAGTGTAGTCTTTATGCTAGTTGTTAGGTAATAGCAAAATCTTTACACTTGTTAGTAGGTAATGACGCAATCTTCATACTGGATAGTAGGTAATGGCATAGTCTTCATACTGGTTAAATTGTACTGGGCAAGTCTACATATGGATACTGATCTTTCCATCATATTTACGTGCGCTATCTTGTAAAACATTACAGTTTGTTTTCAAAAATTGTTTGCAACATTATGCGCATAATTTCATCTGATATACTTTGATTCTTAAAAAATAATGTTGATTAATGCCTTTAACTTTTCATTTGAAGTTCGTTTGCCTTTATTTGCCACTTTCTAGTAACGGAAAGCTGTAATCACTAAATGTTTTACTACTTAATATAAGAAATTTTAACGCATTTCCTAAGAATCTAAATATCCTCTGTGAATTGTCAAAATCAAGGAATTGGTTTAGATGATGATTACGAGAATTTTAAATTTATCTTTTGCTTCGAAATGCATGCTAGTGCCAAAGTTCCAATAGGTGTAACATTCCGTTAGATGAGCCATTTTTCTTTTCCTTAGTTTTGAGTTCAAACTTCCCAGTCTTAAAATTATTATATTTATTTAGAACAAAAATCGGGGTCTTGCATGTTTGAATGTACATGTAGTCTATGTCACATATTTAACGGAGTAACTAACGCTGTTTTTGCAAAGATTGCATTGGCAATGAAGTTGACAGAATCATAAAAATTACTGTCTACATTACTTCTTCACATGAATGAATAATGACATACGATTGTTTGTTACAAGGGATGACGTCAACTTGTGGTCTCAGTTACAACTGTTTAAATCAGTGAATTTTATGATGCATGCATTTAAAACGGGAAAAGTTCAACACGAAATAAAGATGATTAATTCATGGAAGCTAATTATTATACGACAACCTTGCCGATTCATCATTTGATGGATGCTTGAACTAGTACCTTTTTATGCCACGAATATAAAGAAAGGTTTCCAAATAGTCCACATATATTTCAACAACATATTCATACTGCAATTTAATACAGTGATTTACACATTTTATTTTAAGGATGGGCAATACAAATTGACCTAACCTGAGCGTGACAAGTGATGAAGGACTCCAGCCCGCTCATTATCCCGTTTAGATGGTTGAAGAGATTGCAGAAGTTTCAAAGAAATCATAGTCTGTTGCAGATATGGAAAGGCTGATAAAAAAACATTTCTGAGAATTATATTGTTCACTCTATTTTACAAATATATCTACAGTTCGTTCAACTATGCGAAATTCTTAAGGCGTGCATTGACCCTTCCGCCAAATGGTAGACCGGCCTTGTACATCCGAATAGTTCTGAGTGCAAAATTGGCCCCGGTCTGAACAACCAAATATGGACAATGACTTTTAATAGACCTTTTTTCTTCTTCCGGGATTAAGGTATAGTTGCCAAAATCACATGACTTTGTTAAACTTGATCAGATTTCTACAGTGTCGAGGCTAAGGTTATCGTACCAACAATATATATATAAGAAGCAATTCACACGTGGTAGATGTTTTCTGTAAAAGATAAAATGAGGCGATCAAAAATGCCACAGTCTTGTAGGTAAAACATCATATCACGTCCCAACATTTAACATAAAAACATCTTAACACATCGAATGGACAATGTTTGTGCATGCAAAGCCCCATTCATAATGCTATCAAGGTATTACAATGACTTGACCCGCTTCATGTTGTTCTAACTTTGTTTCACGATATTATTATTATTATTATTATTATTATTGGAAATGGAATGTATTTATTAACGGTGCCAGGTATTCTGTTTTGTTGAGTTAGGTCTTACACCCTCACCACCTTAACTGGTGAACGTCCGGGTCATATATTTTATTTATTGTTGACGTCTACGCGCTAATTCTCAAGTGTTTGCCTGATTCCATCTTTCAGGATTAGTAATCAGTAAGTCTGTAGTTATTTCTCTACTGTCAGCTTCTACTTCATGCCTTTTCAGCAATTCCTCCACTGTTGGGTCTTCGGTTGATGTATTCCCAATGGCAATAGCTCTTAAAGTCACGTAATTGTAGTAACTAAGGAGTTGGGCGAGGAGCAACAACATGATGAGTCTTAAATTCTCGCCTTCTGGCAAATTTCATTGGATACACCCAACCCTTTGCAACTATTTTAGAGAACATTGTGAAATTTTAAAACCATTTCATTAACTGTTAAGGTCATTTAGTATACTAACAATTACAACTGAGTGTTCTGGATTCAACAATTTCTGTCATCATTTGGAAGAAGGAAAATAACTTTATATTTTAAATATATGTTTGGCATTCTGTGGTTGCAGCGCTCCTGTCTATCTGCCGAAAAAAATTACTGTTATTACAATGCTGTTGCTTTTTCAGCAGAACGCTCAACACTTTATGTTTCCCACGAGAAAAGTTCTCATGTTCTATTTCTGCATCAACTCAGTTGCATTGCAGCCCATCATATTCCATCTGCAGGACTTAATTATAACATAGAACTAGAGTAATTGGACACTTCACCGTGCAGGTTCCTCTCGTTGTACTTGTTTACAACTCGAGATGGCAGGGATCAAATGATTTGATGCACAGGTTGGTCATACCTAGCCCAAGCCGAACAATTATTGGTAGCACTATTTCCAGCATTGACTCCTCAGAGCCAAACTAATTAAATATCCCCCTGCCTGCACGAAGCCGTCCACCATCGTGTGATCGTGTCCTACTCTTGGAATTTCTTTAGCTGCCCTTTCATTTTGCCACTCTTGGTTATTCATATCGTCGAAGAAACAGAATTAATTTCAAACAAGGATATGGTTCCTGCTACTCAATGTTTGTGATACGTCTACTTCTGTGAGTAGAACCAAACTGGGATCTTCTTTCCTCTGTACTGCAATAGACGGTCAACGTGATAAGCTTTTGCTGGCTGTCTCTTCGATTTCTTAACATAGGTTAAATCGTCTTGCTTCTTGGTAATCAAATAAGGTCCTTTCCATTTTGGTACAAACTTCTAATAGATTGTTACTTTTCTTAATGGATTGTGCAGCCACACTGCCTGTCCAATTTCAAATGATCTCTTCTTTGCCTTTAGATCGTAGTACTTCTTCTGGCATTGGGAGCTGACTTTAAGGTGTGTACTAGCGATGTTGTTGGATTCCTTCAACCTCAGCTGAAGAGTTTTTATATAGTCTGCACTTTCAATTTCAGATGTGTCCGGGTTGTTTAATACCATCGGAGTGCCTATTACTGCATTCATTGGAAATGTAGTTTCTCTTCCTAAAGTCATAATGTTTGGTGTAAACCCAGTACTGATATTAACGGATGACCTATAGGCCATAATTACTCGTTGGAGATACTCATCCCAACTGTGTTGATTCTTTTCACAATACATTGAAAGCATAGCTGTGAGAGTCCGATTGAATCTTTCAACAGTTCCATTCGCTTGAGGATGCATACTGGTGGTTCCAGTCTTCTTTATCTGAAGAAGATCACACATTTCTTGAATATCTTTGACCGGAAGTTAGTACCCTGATCAGAATGTACATGAAGTGGTGCGCCATATTTACTTACAAAGGATTTTGCAATAGTGAGAGAATCCTGATCTGGCAATGTATAAGCTTCTGTCCATTTTGTAAACCGGTGACACATGACAAGGATGTATCGGTATCCATTTTTACTTTTAGGTAATGGACCTAAAATATCCATTGCAACTTGCCCCATTGGCTCTCCAGCTAAATATTGACCTAGTGGTGACCTGCATGATATCTTCGTTTTTTTTTTTTTTTGTTGCTACGCAGCCATCGCAAATTATGCAGTAGTTTTCTATCTTTCTTCTCATATTTGGTCTGGAAAAGCTATGTTTGATTTTCTCAAGTGTCTTGTCTGCACTCAGATGGCCAGCCGATGTAACGCGTGAAAGTACTTTAGCACACCTGCCCTCATTTTTGTCGGGACAACAAGCTGGTACTGGGTGGTCTTGACATCTTCACTTATCCATTTGCGGTACAACATGGCAAGCTTCAGGTGTAGCACATCACTGTACCATAATGTCTTCAGCTCTTCTAGACTGCCTAAGATATTTTACCACTCAGGTCTACCAGAAGCTTCTTCAGCTGAAACCATGATAGGGACAGTATTAGGTCCTACAGTTGATCTTGACGTATTTCGTCGCAAAACAATCCCACCATAACACAATGAGTACATTTTGGACTAGCCTCCTTATGTGTATTCTGAGCTCGAGTTACGACCCTCATGAAGTCTAGATCGTTTTCATGTACGGAGAAAGATTTCGCATCTAAACGTTGCTTCTGGCTGTTTTTGTTCAGAGACTCCAGAGTAGGGTCGGAGGGACTACCGGATATGAGACAAATGTGGTGACTCATTTTTGTGATCTGGGAGTTCCAAATCATCATCAGAGATTCCGCCAGGTTCTTGTTGCCGCCGGCAAACAGTGCAAGTATTTCGGGATGACGCATCAGCATTAGAATACATTTTACCAGCTTTGTGAGTGACATGAAGATTGTATGTGCCCAGTTCTTGTAACCATCTTGCAACTTTCCCTTGGTGGTCATTTCAGGCTTTGTATCCATCTGACCGCAGAATTATCAGGACCACGTATGAGGCCCACTTGCCCATAAATATAATGATGAAGTTTTCGAAGTGCAGAGACGTCATCCAGCAATTCCTTTCTGGTCACACAGTATGAAACTTCATGTTTATTCAAGGCTTTGCTCATGTAAGCAATCACCCTCTTATGTCCATCCTGCTCTCGGGAAAGTACAGCTCCAACTGCCTATCTACTAGCATCAGTGTCTAAAATAAAGCGAAGCCCAGGTTGTGGATAAGCAAGGATTGACGTACTGGTTAGGGCTAGTTTCAAAGTATCAAAGGATGCCTGGCACTCCTCAGTCCAATCAGACTTGAAACATTTTGCTTACAACTTATGCAAAGGTCTAGCATTATCAGCAAATTTCTTCAAAAACCGTCTGTAATAAGAGGACAAACCTAAGAAGCTGCGAACTTGCTTAGGATTCTTTGGCTGCGGCCAGTCTTGAACAGCTGTCTGGGTCTTTATGCACGCCATTTTCCGAAACGAAATGACCTAAAAAAGTTGCACTGCGCTGGAAGAAAACATGCCAGAGTTCAGGACTTAAATGATTTTTACAAATAATAAAGGTGAGATAGAACATGTCTTTCAATGTCGCATAGTGACTGTTACATCAACAAAGTCTTCGTCACAACATTCTAAGCTTCTGATAATACAGAACACATTTGTTCGACTAGATGTCAAAAGACGATGGTATAATACACTATATTATGGTGAAAATAATCAGTTCATTAAATTCAATTGCATAATAACAGCTAACTTATTAGATTGACTGTAACACATTCTGACGCATATATTATTTTAAGTGATTTCTACTGGAAAGGGTTTGAAGTTGAAGTGGAAACGGATTATGTTATCCGGGACCTGAAATTTAGCCGCGAAATGACAGCAGTTGTTACTTTTTCACGACGTGAGAAACACCCCTTCAGGCAATATGACGTCATTACAGAATCTGCTTTTATATGAAGAAATTTCTAACGTCATCATGCTGTTGCATTTTTCCAGTGAAACTATAGTACCTCTGTTAAATATTCCTCATATTTGCATGAAATAGACTGCATTGGTATATATCCTGCGCCTGCCGTGCTTTATAAATGCTCGGATACTCCAGTGCATTTTCCACTTGCTGGGCACTATTGTTAAATACAGGCAGGATACAATGAATTTGTCGATACGAATTTATACCACAGCAGTTCCATCGTAACGCAACACATTCAGTACATCCTCGCCTTTATCCAAGGCGAATCGAATAAACTCACTGAAAGAGACTCAGGGGGCACTCTACAGATAATATGAACTTCTGAGAAAGTGGTGGGTGTAAGGTGAAGTTGTTTACATTTGCAACATGCACAGTGAAGAGAATGTTGGCATACTTCTATGTTACCTTCATGTTGGATATTGTGGAAATTGTAAATGATCTAAGCACACATCTGACTAAAACGATTGCTCAATTAGTCTAAAGTACACTATCTTTAGCAGTTATTAAAATAGGGAAAATGAATTTTGTCAGACTAGACAATAACAGCGTCTGACAGTGCAATGAATGAATTACCAAATATGTAAAATGTTAAAATATGTTATCGGCTCCTTTTTTTACAATTTACCTCTGAAGTCCAGGAAATGAAAATGACCAAGCGGAGCTAGCAGTTTTTTGAGAGGTGCACATTTGACGAAAGGTCAAGCTGTATACTCTATAACCCACATTACACCCATCAATCATATACCAAAATAAAGGGAATTTAAGGTTCTTTGAACCATACCTAAGATATACAAGGTCTTTTTTTAAATGGCCAGTTTAACCAGTGAGGACAGCCGTGGAAATTCTTTTTCTTTAAAATTCTAACCCTATACAAAATACGAAACTGGTGAGCGCCACCTCAGCGGTAATCGTAATGATGTTCCCGACTTTGTAAGTTATTGTCGAACAAACTTCTGCTTATGACAGCACATCCGGTCAATCAGTGTGTAATTGGAATCAGGTCACAATTAATAGTTCCGGTTCAGTACCCCACAAATGTAGTCCCAGTCTATTTTTAGGGCAATTTTTCCTGTCTCCTTTTAGTGGTGATACAAGAGTTAGATTTAGGCATTCTTGGTATGGATTTAAAGGCAATTGTTTATTCTTTAGAATATGAGCTTATGGTGTGGTTGTATGTGTGTGTTTCGGCGACAGTATAGAGTGAGTAATAAGGTCTTGGTGATGATCCGGAAGTGAAATTTGTGTTCCATTGCACGCTGGTTTGCTTACAGTTTAGCCCTTCAAAAAAATGATGCGAACTTTTGACAAGAACTTCACAGTGAAGTCATCTTTGAAGGTAATTTACATTAACATATGATTTGATTTGAGTGTCACACAGTGGAAAGTTCAGTACTGATAAACAAATGTAGAGAATATATAGTAAAATTAATTGTGTTCTATGTCCAATTGTGTCACTGTATAACATGACGGTACAACCGGTCAGTGTGTAATTGCTTTGTTGCATAACATGATGGTTCATCGGGTCAGTGTGTAACATGATGTCATATCATATCATAGACTTAACAGCTGTTAATTCATTTGAAACAATTTTAACAAAATTTAGTATCAGTGATACTTTTACTCTTCGCTGGGAACGTCAGTTTATGTACAATCTGTAATTTTATTTATAGGGGTATATAATAAAAGTGATTGTTTATATAGCGTTTGTAGTGTTGGACTGTTGGATATTGTGTTCTCGATTGAAGTAAGTGGGCACTACATGTTTGCCCCGTTGTACTTCGGTCTCGATTAGATTATCTAACTCAACAATACAGCCGTTATATATATATATATATATATATATATATATATATATATATATATATATATATATATATATATATATATATAGAGAGAGAGAGAGAGAGAGAGAGAGAGAGAGAACAAAGTGTGCTTTTACCGCCAAATAAATAAAAGTCATAATGTCAGTTTTACCTCAGAAGAGACGTTATCTCACGTTGCGGTCTTTTAGTATTCTTTCCATATTGTATGCGATTGAGACTGCAAGCTGTAAAATTTAAGTATATCCGTCACATGAAAATCGGATTATTATGTAGCATTCCAACAGATTCATGTATTTCTTTTGTTGTAATTTCATCATTTTCTTAAACTGTTCCGGTGGCTTAGTAGTTAGAGCGTCCGCCTCGGATGCGGAAGGTCGGGTTTGAACCTCGGTTGAGTCATACGAAAGACATAAATGGTATCAACAGTTGCCTCGCTAGGCGCTCAGCATTAAGAGGTTAGTGCTAGGACTGGTCGGACTGGTCTTGTGTCAGGATGATGTGACTGGTGTGACATCATGCTACATGCCTGCGGCATGATGCCCCAGAGCTAGACATCACTATAAACTGCCACTCTGCAGACATTGAAGCGATATGACTAAAAAGTTGTTATAAAATCCGTTAAAAATCCAGTCGTGCGCGCGCGCGCGCACTCACACACACACACACTTCTAAACGTTCTGACAGATCTTTACTAAAAGAAATTGGCAGCACACGCCGAGGTAATAAATGAACTTTGATGGAGAGTACAACGCAGTTCTTGCAGAAAACCTCTGACCAAGAATTGGTGACCTCTGATCCATGCACGTACATTTCACTAAGAATCTAATGGAAAAACAAAGCGGCCTGTTTGTTATTCAAGTTCACTATATTGGGAATGCAATAAAAAATAAAGCCTAAGACGACATCATTTCTTGTGTATAACACCTTTAATACATAGAAAAACAGCAGGTTTTGTAATAGAAATGTTAACATTTCGTCGGAAAATGACAAAGTAATGTACATTATTACTTTTTGCAATCTTCAAAATAAGATATAAAAGTCAGTACATCGTGTATAGAAAACTCTTTTAATGCACTAATTTGCCAACGAAAGTGCACATTTTTAACAGACTTGGATAGTCGGGAACTGTTGATAGATGTTACCCAAAAGGGCCTTCTAAAATTGTAACAAAAATATTCCATACATCTATCATCTGGAGTAGAGCCTTGCGGCACAAAGACACGCACTATATGACGAAATTCACAAAAGTGATGAAAGCAAATAAAACCAGTTAGAAAATTACATTTTCCACTTGGGCAGTGTATCGTGATGATACACAATAAAAATATTCATTAGAAAACAGTCAACATTAATTTTGTTTTCTGGACAGTTGATAAAACATGAATCATGAGCTATCCACACCTTATTCTTAAAGAATCCGCAATAAAATATATAACATATGAATTAAAATTAAAGTTAACATAATTTATTTAAACATGTGCATATGTAGAGAAACGTATGTTCTTTTCTTCAAAAATATCCTTCGAACCTCTGCATGAACAATGTTGTCGAGGAAGGTAAATTGTAAATCAATTTTTAACCCAGGTATACAAACTAGGTAGTTAACGTAGATAAGAGTGTATTATAGATTATCTAACGGTAGCCATGATAATTTCCCAATCCTTTGCCATATTTGGAATTATTATACCATCTGGGTCTTATGAAGCAAGATGAGTTGAAACTTGTCTTGTATTGATTTACATTATTACATGATAACTGGAGAGGAAGATAGCTTATTCTCCGTATTTCGGCTATCAGTGTGATACTTTGCCCGTAATTTCACAGTCCTTCGACGAGCACCTCACATGGCGCGGGGTGGTACGGCACACACGTCTGTGTTTGATTATTAGTGGGTCAAATTTTTAACGACTGTGTACCGTTCTGAACCGTCTGTGAGTGCAGATGAACATTCTTTAACCACATGTATAGTAAATATATAGGCTCAATTTTTAATTGAACACAAAACCTGCCATGTCAGTTTTACTTATATGTTCGATATTTCCAAAAAGACCAGCCTAACGCAATAGTTACACTCGCAAACAACTTTATTCTTTTATGCTCTCTTTACATGTTTATTCTACTGGATTTGTTTTCCAAATGTTCTAAATTCTACTTCATTGTACTAGAAATAGTGTATTTGCACTTGCCCAGCCTTATATATCAGTTAAAGGGACATACAATAAGGAAACGCTATCAAATACTATGATATACATAAAATACACACCGAAAGAACCTAATTTTCTCTTGGAATGTTTCAGTGCATGGTATATTTAATTTACACATAATAAATTTCAATTACAAAAATGATAAAAATTGTTTTGAAAAAACAAACAAATAAACAGAGGGTCGCATGTTTACTTTGCAGAGAAGGCGAAGAAAAAAAGAAATATCCATAACTGTTTTATAATATGCAAAACAGTCAATGTATGTAAAATGTATTGTTATGAAGGATATCACTTGGTTTTCATAACAGGTTTCGCTTTCTTTAAAATGCTTTCCCCTGGATATTTTGTTCAATTTAAAAAATATACCCCCCCCCCAAAAAAAAAAAAAAAAAAAAAAATAAACCAACAACAAACAAATGAGAAATGAATAATTGGAACTTCACGTCACATTACTAATATATGAATGAATGGTTGCAAAGCCTTTCTGCTTATTAAAGCATATATACAAGACAGGGGTATCTGCATGAACTTCAGAACAGTGCGACCAGGTCATACCACACTTGATAAATGGAGAAATAGATAGCATTTCGATATGTAGACGCAGTGGCGGCGCTCGGTTCGAAGTAACCCGGGGGGGGGGGTCTATGTATTTTATGGCGCCCCATTTTTCTACAGAACAAAACTGTTCCTTGTCTGTTGCCAACCTATCTCCCCTCCCCCAACAAAAAAATAGAATATAAGTTTTGTGAAGATATGCCCCAGTTACACTAAGGTGAAAGTGAAATATTATGACGAGTGTGGGGATGGGGTGGCAATTGACCATCCCAACACCAACCCCAACACTTGTCGCGCGGCCACTGTGTAGACGTGTGCAATAACATCAAATATTCAGAATTAAAGTCCAAATATACTGACATTACAAAGTATTAAAAAAACTAAACTAAAAAAAGAAAAACCTGCAGATATAAAAGATATCAACAGACCAGTTTAATTTAATATCACAGACAAGGTTTGCACGTGGTTTCTGCACGTCGTGACGAAAGGTCATTGTGTTCTAGAGCGAATATCACTTGGAGTCATTTACTCCCTGGTATTCTCAATATTGTTTTAGCATGACATGCAAGCTAAATTAGACATGACAAACATTGCATAGGGATTTTGAACTTGAACAAGCACCAAAGTTAAACAAGTCCAACAGAGGTTTTTTGTTTTAGCTTGATTTGGTCAATATTTACACAGAGTTACACGATATAAATTTGGCTGACGCAGCTGGAGTCTGAGTTACTTGCTCAAAACACAGAAACAACTCATGCAGGATTCGTATGGACATTTCTCTAAAGAGAGATACCAGTGACGTCACTATATATAAGGTCATTTGGGGTAAAAATACGCGGTGTTCAGTGAGGTGTTAATCCAGATTCGTCATGAAAATATTATTTAAGCACAAAATACAAAACTTCAGCTAGTTTACAGCATGCACGTGCTTTTATATAACATACCTCAAGTCCCCGTTATTTCCGCTTATAATCGTTGAAACTCCGTTCTAAACAGATTGTTTTACTCCGAATAACCTTTAACCTCTGGAGCTCTTCAATGTATAAAAAGCAATATTATTTTAAGCGGCTGGCCTAGTGTCAACTCATATATACTACAAGTACTAATAAAAACAATTTGTTTATTTTGTTCGTCCAAAACTTTTGTTATATGAAATTTTTGTCACACTGGGCTACACATAGCGGTTATAGTGCTTGTGATTCATACTTCCATATCATTAAAAACGTATGTTTTGAAGATCGATTGCCAGATTTTACTTTAGGTGACTAAGCACATAAGCTAATTTCTGATATATATATATATATATATATATATATATATATATATATATATATATATATATATATATATATATATATATATATATATATATATATATCGGGTGAAAAGAAATAACTGCACACATATTGAAACTGGTCTTATATATGAGATCCGATTTAGCTTTTATATTATAAAGAATAGTACATGCAAAGGAATTAGTATTCTTTGAAGAAAATATGTTGGCTGTGACAGCTGATAATACTAATTTAGTATGTGTTCTCGTCAGAATTTCTTACATACGAACAAATTTTAAGTCAATATAATGATTCACTCAAACTAGCTGATTTTGTCTTCATTCCTTGCACGCGTTGTGTCGTAATATTCTTAAAGTTAATTTGCAACCTTTTAACTTGCTACTATATCTCTTATTGATAATATGAAAACTTTCCCTTTCCCAGTTAAAAGTTTAATTTCTTGTTTAAAATCTGAACTATGAAAGTGTACAAGAAGATATCAGTAATGTTAACCTCGCACATTCTTGTATTATCCTATATTTGCGGCGGTACCAACAGTCTGTCGAAAGTTATAAACAGCAAATGTTCTATCTCACCTTAATGACGACTATTTAAAGTTATCTGACTTAAAGTAATTAGAGGATTTAATTTACAGACTATCATGTAATGTTTAAATTAATTATCACCGACTTTGCTACGAGAATCAAAGGGGTGACCAAAATCAAATTATGTGTGCCGCGATTGTTTACAATGCGGTCTTAATTTCTAGAATACGACGCGGCTCAAGTTCTGTTAACGCTGATACTCTCTGCCCTGTGGATGCCATGGTAGCATTGTGACAGAAAAAAATGAAAACGTTATACAGAACTTTCATTTTAATAAAGAATGACCAGGAAATAGATTAAAGTATTCTCAAAAATGGTGAGGAAGTTGGAATTGTGATTTAAAAAAATCTGCATCTTTGACAGTGTGAGCGGTCTGTGCGAAGTTTAACAATAACAAACTGACGTACTGATAGCTGGTTAACAAGTATTGAGAAGGACTCACTAACGATGTGCTAATTAGTTTGCTTAAATCAAATGAGAAAGTTCAGACAACAAAGTTTCATCTATCCAAGCGATTTAGCTATATGCTATCAAAGCATGATATCGATTTACAGCCCGTAAGACACGTGTGACGGGTAATTAAATGGCTATTTCTCAATCGATCGTAGTAATCGTTCTGCTGAGATGGAGAGTCCCTTATTATCATACGATCAGAGAAGTATTTACATAGGCAACAGTATGTAGGAGTTTCAGTGATAAAACATAGGCGATCACTGCAAAGTCCCGATAACCGCTGATCTATCTGAATGTTTAAATATCAAATTGTATGGTACAAGTGACTGTGTGTACCAGTCCCTGCCTCATTTTGTTGGACTCTTTCAGACATGTTCAATCAACACGTGCTTTCCAGTAACTGATTTTAAGATCTACATCGTCTAGACTAGTTTTATGTTAATACATGAACCTGCTTTCCATCGACGTCTAGTTGTTATCCCTTAATTAAAAGCATACTTTTTTCTTTCTGTTTAAAATATCTCTCACAATTACTGTCCTAATGAAGATAATGTAAATTTAGTTGTATTTATTCCTTATTCTACTCCCGAATTTGATGCAATATATATATATATATATATATATATATATATATATATATATATATATATATATATATATATATATATATATATATATATATATATATATATATATATATATATATATATTGTCTAAATAAAGTAAAGACTTTTACATATACGAAATAAAATGAATAGGAACTACTCATTTGAATCATGCCTGGATTGGCTGCTGCTGTCTTCATTGTTCTTTTAAAACCAGCTGATGTTTTAAGCAAATCCAAATATTGGATATAAATAAGACACCTGTTTTCTGTAAAAGTTAGTGATGTTGTATCAGTCAAAATGTTAATTTGCTTATGCAATGCTATAACTTAACAAAAGCCTAGCCTTTCTCAAAATTTACACTTGTCTGAAAATTACATCGGACCAATCATAGACAAGTTACGTGACGATTTTCTGAGTCCTGTTTATATGACTTACGGCTTATTAGAAAAGGTTAGCTGCATTTAAATGATAACACTGCACTGTTCGAATGAAATGTTAATATTACGATATTCAATTTAAATGGTAACACTACGCTATTCGATTTAAATGGTAACACTGCACTCTTCAGTTTCAAAGGTAGCCCTGTTTGATTCAAACGATTAATTTTCATACAATTATGTATCGAAACGTGTGTGCGTGCCATGCTTGTTAAAAGCATTGAATTTAATAAAAAAAGTGAATTCATTCATCATGTTGTGGAATTGTTTACTGTACATATTTATAGCAAAAGGTAGATTAAAAGTTTTGATTTATTCCCCTCATGCAATGCTATGTATAGCAATAGAAGATTACTGAAAACGACAGCTTACATATGTTCCAAAACAAGATCCTATCCTAATAGAATTCTTTTCTTTCTAATCTATGCTCAAGATAGGAGAAAATCGATGAGACACGGTAAAGTAATTAATAAGCGTAACCAGTTTCGCTCTATGGCTTCAAGATACACACAGCAAATATATATGGATCATGAGAACTCCAGTGAAGATACGATCCTGCATAAAATGCAGATGTTTCAACATCGATTGACCCATATTTTAAGCCATTGTTTCCAAAATATAATTCAAATAAAAATATTCCGGAAGTATGGTATTATATATTGATATTGCGCATGCTTGAAGTAAGTCATCCATTCACGTCACTTATTTGAGGGAAATATTTGCCTTGGTAAAGTTTTGAGGTTTAGATTGAACTTGCCTCTCCAGAAGAGGTCTCATTTACTATCTGAAATTGTTCCTTTATTCTAAATATATTTCATTGCTGATGAATAAACAAAAGGACTGAATACAAGTTCTAACACCTTTTTTTGCCCTCTCCGTACAAATACAAACTGATCAAATGACATCATTGATATGACATTGTTCTCTATTATTTTAAGAAACTATCTCACATCTCTTATGTTATTGGAAAATACCGCCGTGCAAATATTTTGAAGTATTTTCCTTCCATCTGACTGAAGGTTTCATTTTTGCAGAGATTCGGGTATTTAAGACAACCACCACAGTTGTAGTGAAAACTGTCTGTAAATTCAACTCAAGATATCATACAGTTCTGTCTTTAATATACAGATGTCCATTAATTAAGAGGGTGGAGGTGTAAAGGTAAGAAACAAAATGGTTCCTTTATATTGCCCTTTATTGAGCAGATGTCCATTTTATGAAGGTGTCTTACTTATTTCGTTTAAAAGTGTTGGCACAATAATGAATGGATACAATTTACACTCCAAAATTATCAGCGATAGAAAACAGTTTAATGACATAGCTTAAATTTATGTAAAAGGTCCCAGTTATATATAGAGATAGATAACTTTTGGTTTCAAAATGAGTATATGGAAATCGTTATATTTTAATTGCATAACATGGAATCATACAGTAAATATTTGGCACAACTGCAAGGAAGATATATAACGAAGACAGCACGTTTTGGCAAAAACAAAAAAGAATAAAACAAGAAACACACTGATGTTATTGGTTCTGACAATATGTTATTAGATAATTTGCACGTAGATGTTTTTAAATTGGAATCTTTCTAAGTGTAGTTGTGATGAATTCAAAAGCACATGCATTAAACTTACTCAGTTTATGAAGCACTTAATTAAATAATGCTTTGCATGTACTACGAGTGGCTCTTGGCTTCGCAACCAATGACAAAATGAACTCGTTTTTTGTTGTTGACATTTTCATTAAATCGAACTCTGCATTTATTATGCAAGTTATTTTTTTAAAATGCTGCCTTGTACCACACAGAAAATAAAAAACGGTTGAACTATTTTAGGGCTTTGACTATTTGTGTTTACAAACCTCATTTTCAGTGACAATTTTGAACACTGTCAAACCCTGAATGGATCGCGTTGGCAATGTACTAATGACGTTTGCAAATGGCTTGCAAGACAACTGATTCATAACAATTTCCTTGATGCACAAAATAATCCCGTTGTGGTCCAAATTTTGTGTTGACTGGAAGTGGTTGTTCATACGTAGATTTCGATTATCCACTAAATAGTCATTGTACTTCCAGGAATTGAAGATGGTCATGAAATGAATTCAGATGAACAGCTGTAACCTAATTTGGTTCCATAAAATGAATTTACTGATGATGTGTACAACTTTGGAACGAGTTTTTACACTCAAAATATAAATACTGCATTAATAGTCAATTGACGTCATACTATCAATCACAACCTGAGGCAAAAAAGCACGTGCAAACCACATGTAAATGGTACTGAATAGTGGCAAGAAATGGAGCTGTATACCACGCAGTCATGTGACATGTAGATGACACCTGAATGGTCTATGAATTTCTTTTCCGATGTACTTTGAGGTGCTTGGACAGATGATCGGAACGCGAAAATCGTTTGTCACATATTTTACACTGGTAAGGTTTTATCCCGGAATGAGAACGTTTGTGTCGCGCGAGTTCGTCCGACCGAGAAAACCGCCATCCACATCCGGGCCACGTGCACTCGAACGGTTTCTCTCCGGTGTGTCGTCTCAGGTGTGCTTTAAGGTGAGACGACTTGCTGTATACTTTATTACAACCTGCATAAGAACAGTGAAAAATCTTTTCCTCTATCTTGTCTTTGCTACTCGTGGCAGTCGAGCGTACAATCTGAGTTTTTACTGTCCTGACCTTCATTGCATTTAACAAACTCGCATGAGTAAGTAAGGAATTCGCCGAAGAAATATTACAACGATTCACCTGTGCTCTGGCATTTATCATGGTTGGTTGTGAAGGCCGTGGGAATTGGTCAATTAGCAGGTCTTCCTTACTGGGCGTGGAATCCAAGTTGCTAGTAGAAGGTTTTGCAGCATAGGAATGCATTAAGTTCTTTAATCCGACCCCAAGGACAACAAATTCCTGATTCGTTTGTGGTGAAAACACATCATTTAATAAAGTATCAAAATTATTTTCCTTAGGCTCATCCTCGAAAATATCATTATAATAAGAATCACAAAAGGAAGTCACTTTCAAATGGCTCTTGTTCACAATGTCTGGACTTACCGCACTGGGTTTTTCTATGGAGTCTGCTAGTCCTTGTGAAAAGAGGTATTCCAAATACATTTCGTCATCCATGCTGTCATGGCTCCAGACGCTAGAGGGACTCAGGCTCCTCCGCTCCTCGAAACTCGAGTCACTCTCCTCCCCTGCGGAATTCAGCCGCTGTAGTGTATACTGCTCTCGCTCCAGACTGGAGCAGAGGGGAAGAAAATCCTCCATCATTTTTGATGTAATCGATAATCAATATTCTTTCGCTATCGTGGCTGCTGTGTAGTAATGTAATTTTACAGTAAATACTCCGATACTAGGCAGGGATGATGTGGCGGTAGTTCCGCCACTGTATTTACTATCGATCGTGTTACAAATGTCTCCCCACAAACTTTGCCTAAGGGCTTTAATGATGAGTAGCGAGCGCAGGGGGTAAATAAGTAGTAGTATATCGTATTGTTCTACGTATTTAATGTAAGTATGAATGAGCTTGTCCCTGTTAAAGTACCAGCACTTATCTTCAAGAGGCCGGCTCTCGACCTACCCGATTGGACAAAGTGTAATTAGTCCCTGCATGTGACTTGTACCGACAGAGGATAGGGTCTTGGCTAATTATCATACAATCTGATCCTCTCCGATTGCGACCGCATGCATCGGCCAAAGGTGACCCACTTGTCTGATTAACGAAAAGATTCAGGAAAATTTTAGATTGGGACTAATCAAATTTGACTTTAAGGAAGAGCGTCTAGAATCAGCATGTCACAAGTAATGAAGCTATTTACGTTGTAACAATCCGTACGCATAACAATGAAACTATAAACTATTTACTACCGTCGTGAAAAACCCGATGTTGAAACTAGGTTTATGACCTGGTACATGCTAAATATTGATGTATATAAAAGTCATGTATACATGTGCACATACACAATTTATCATGAAGTTTTGTTGAAAGTTTGTACAGTTTGTAATCCGAATCTATATCTCTCCCATATACGATAAAGACGATAGTGTGTACTGAATCACGGAGAACTGTGTTGTAAAATACAGTCACGATTATACGTACCTCTCATGTTAATAGAATCCAACTATGTACACTTTAGTATCAGTTGCATTATTATGAAAAAGTGCAGTTTTCACTCAAGAGCGCATGTATTAGTTCAAATGCCGATGGATGTAATTTATAGGCCATTTTTAAAAACTTATTCCTGTTCTATTTTAGTTTTTGTCTTTCTAAACGAATAAATTACAATGTTCAAATAACACTATAAGCATTGTTCACTGTGTCCCGAACAAAACTAAATGTATTTCAACCAAACTATAATATTCATTCCCCATGGGATTTTGTATGAGTTCACTTGTAGCAATGCGAGATAGATACGATAATGTAGCCGTACTTAGTTAAAACTTAATGGACTGGTACACATTCCTTTGAGTCATAGTGTGAAAAGAGCACATAGTGCAGTCTATACTCACTTGCTGACTGGTTTTAATTCTAATCACGAAATCATTTTATGTTGTCGAGCTACTGTCAGGTGAAACTGTTCCGTCATTCTAGATGTCACCGTTAACCACAAATCCGCATACTCATGTCCAGGAGAGAGAAATGAAACTGACATATTTTTGCTTTCCTGGCATAATCGTTTTCATTACACTGATGAAATGGGAAAAAACAATTCCGATATAGATGTCTTTATAACAAACTGTCGGACATAAAATCAGTTTTATATTAAGCTGCATCCATCCTGAAGATTAAAAAGGCCTCTGGGATGGATTTATTCTTAATTCACAGGTGTTTGCTAAAAGAAAATCTCTGTTCATGGAATAGATGTTGACTCCAGATGATATCTCCTTCATGTAGACCTCGGCTAATACGAAATACTTGTGCATTTCCTGTACAATGCTAAGCTTTGATCTTACTTAGCTTTTTGTGTGGCCACCTGTCGTGTGATTATCTGGAAGTAGATGTGAGAAAATGTCAGCTGATTGACGTTTAGTTAAGTTCACATTTTACTGTTGTATCATTAGTACAAAATACAGTATTTGCAGAGAAATTACACACGTATACTGACCTTTCACATTTCTCATCTGACAATAAGTAATTTAAATATTTCATTAAATCTGTTACGTGATTGCGTGTTCGAGCAGATATCTGGTGAGAACGTAAACTTTTAGTTGCACGAAATCTTTACGCTTTTTCAATTATAATTACAAATTGAACAAACGCCAACAAATAAGATGACGTTAGGTAAGGTCATTTAGATGTATTTCGCGTCGCTTGTGACCAGAAATATAATTTGTCTAAAATTAAGCCGCAGATGGTTAGCTGATGTTTATTCGGCTGAATTCTAAACAGGAATCCACTTCTTTTCATAACAAACAGGGTCGCCAACAAGCCAAACAACAATTAAAGCTGAAACATTTTTTTCCTGGTCACAGCACCAAAACATACACCTGGTCACACAGTGCACCATAATGATCAACTTAACTCCGACGTTGCACTAAAAGTGGTAACGATCGCAAGAAATCTATATATCTCAGCAGATGACTGTCACGTGCCATAAATTTATATTTGTAAACCAGAGGATAAAACGAATCATTAGCTTGAATGCGCGGACATTGTTTGAGTATAATATTTAATTCCGACTGATTCTAAACTTGCAGAATAATTGCTATATCCATCCTTGATTCTGACCCTCCTTATCCTAAAGTGTATTTTCATCTTAATTTAGAAGTTTAGATCAATTAAAATAAATATCATGTTACCAAAGAATACTTTAAAATGAACCCACATAAATCCCATGCAAAGGAAAGTTCAAATAGCATGCGTATTTCTGAAAGCACAAGTAGTCCCACATATAAAACTGACTCTGACACCGTGTAAACTGGTGTAAAAAGAAAGTCTAACGAAGTAAACTTTATATGTGATGGAATCAAGTATCAGACTCGGGACTTAGCATTGAAAGTGAGTGTATGCTTTGGTCTATAAATAGATTAAAATATCAACAGCTACAAATAACATCTGGTGACGCAGCAAATTATGACGGGTGATGTTTCAATTGCTCATAGTTTCTTTGGAAAGAAGGGATAGTTGAAGTAAATTGAACTTTGGACTTCATGCTGTTTGCATGTCCAGGAAAATATTAATATTAATTGTCACTGTCGAAGTGTTTGTCGGTGTAGGAAGGTAGGTTTATTACTTAGCCTGTTTTGTTTTATTGTTTGAAATCCATTTTCCGGAATTGAAAAACTCGCTTGTATAAGTGATACAAATTTGGAAAAGCGGGGTTAGTCAGCCAAGGGCATCAGCGGATTTTATATCCACGATACAAAGGCAGATTTACAGAAAGTCAAGCAGACAGACGGAAAATAGGTTATTAGGATTCAGTGATTGGCTGACGCAATCCCATCAGTAAGCAAGCGAACAGTCTCTGTTGTCACTCTCACAGTGTATCTATCATCCATATTTTCGTGCGGTTGTCCTGTTTAACGTTTATCTTACCATACCAACATCAAACATGTGTGTTGATCCGCTGCAAATAAATTTTGAAAACTACTTAAGACTGTTTTTGACACAGTGTAAGATTATATGATGAGTCAGTGCAAACTGACCTTAAACAAAATTGCGAATTACCTACATAATACATAAGCGAAATCATGTATGTATGTATGTATGTATGTATGTATGTATGTATGTATGTATGTATGTATGTATGTATGTATGTATGTATGTATGTGTGTGTATATGTATGTGTGTATGCATGTGTGTGTATGTATGTATGTATGTATGTATGTATGTATGTATGTATGTATGTGAGCATGCATGAGTTCGAGCGTGTGTGTTACGAATTAGCCATCCCCACCAAACTCCGCCGATCATAAAGAAAAGTGGATTGTTGAAAGTGGTTGGACCATAGAAAATGCGGCGCAATCATCAATGGCTTCACAGCCAGGAGAGTAGCAGTTTCCTACACAGGATACTCTCACTCCTGGAGGAAACAAAATCACTTCATTTGAGAGTTTTCTAGATGAAACTGGTTATGACTGTCGATGAGAAATTCAAACTCTTCTCTCAGTACAGTAAACGTTTTGCAATTAAGATGTTAGCATTACACTTAGGCGAAATTCGCACTTGGTATGTAGGCTGATAAAGGATTTACATTCACTTCATTAACAATATATGTTGGCATCGAATTCATCTCAAGAATATGATGTAAACGATGTCTTAAGTGATGATATTATTCTGTAATAGAAAATATGGAAATCGTTTACCTAGCTGGAATGAAATGCCAAGTGTGTCCGAATGGTCTAATTGATTACCAACATATCACCTATGTAAGCGTGGGTTCGAGGCTCGCCTCCGCCAACCTGGGTATGGAGAAATCTTGCCTATAGCTTCGCGTGGGTCGGTGGTTATTCACTGGGTTTTCCGGGTTTATTCCCACACCAAACATACTGGCCGCCATATACAGCCTATCATGTGCTGAAAAATGGCGTTAAACCCACAAACCCAAATCAAACAATATTTTACAGGGACCAACTATCGACATATCGTACCTTGTAAACATCAATTAGTACTACATTTTATCCAAATTCATGGGAACCATTCGGTACTACGGTTTTCTCTTTTAAATAAATAAATAAATAAATAATAAATAAATAAATAAATAAATAAATAAGTAAATAAATAAATGCCATTTTTCAGAACGAGGAAGAAACTCACAGAAAAAGCATGCCTGTTGGTTGTATAGAAACAGAGTAGATTGTAGTAAAACCAATGACATGACTTGGACTTCAACAGTGGCCGTCTGATTTGATGCGTTTTGCAAATACATAGATACCCCCACCACCACGGAGTAATCTCTAATGATTTTGAATATATGGCATATATTTTTTCCACTGCCAATTTAAATCCTTCACGAATAAGTCTTCCTTAACAATAATCAGTTAGAAAAACAACTGATTTCAAAAGTATATTTAGTCTCTCATATAGTGTTTAACACATTAAACATAAGCTATTCTGGTATCCCCCAAAACGTGAGTTTCGAATAATAGATTGGAAATTATAGCAATGCAAAAACGAGGTTTATGTCGGTTATGTTAGAGAGTGGAATGACATGCAGTGTTTCATAAGTGGCAGATTGGTTGAAAAAGATGTCTGATTATTGCTACTATTCCACATAGGGTAAAATGTACGAATTTAAGTATTATTCAGTTCTTGAACAAACAAATGAAAACACACGTTCAGCCGAGATTGCCACTTGATATGTCTAATGGACAAACTAAGGCTAAAAACCCGTGACGATTTTGGACCAAGTCAAGGAAAAATCCAACATTTTGCACTCTTTTCATTACGGTTAAAGTTGCCTCCGTTCACATTTTGAGCCTAACACTAACATCGTGGTGGTATTAAGAAAACTGCGATAGAAGTGATATATGCTTGCGCATGACACTATCAAGGTTGATAAAACAGATATAAAAGAACTTTTTTCAATAGTCCAGAGGAAGAAAACAGTAAGCATTGTTTGGATCCGAAGGCACGTTGGGTCACCAGTAGAGTATGTAGTTATGTTGAAATATAACCCAACTGTTTGATTCAGCATGTGAAACTAAGATCGTACAGGAGAAAGAGGAACTGGACAATTATAAAGAGGGCATTGGTATCCATATGAGGGTTCTCCCTCCCGATTTGTAAAAAATTCCATTGTACAGTATATAAATATATCCCTTTGATTTTGGTTTTGCTCACCAACCTCTCCGAAAACTACAGAGGAATCCCATGGAAGAAGGTGCAAAGAACAACGATAATAACAATGATTTTGACGACAATATGGGAATCAATCAAAGGAATTATTGCAATGCATGGCATAGATCCTGCTTACAAATGTAACGACCGCTTCGGTGGCCTAGAGGTTAGAGCGTCCGCCTCGGATGCGGGAGGTCGTGGGTTCGATCCCTGGCCGAGTCATACCAAAGAATTACAAAAATGGTACTAACAGCTGCCTCGCTTGGCGCTCAGCATTAAGAGGTTAGTGTTAGGACTGGTCGGCCTGGTGTCAGGATAATGTGACTGGGTGGGACATCATGCTACATGTCTGCGGCATGATGCCCCAGTGCTAGACATAACTATAAACTGTCACACTGTAGACATTGTAGTGATATGATTGATTTTTTATTAAAGCTACGTCAAAAATCCAAATCACCCACACCCACGCACGCACGCACGCACGCACACACACACACACACACACACACACACAACGAATGTAACAGTGTAGACAGACCCATGAATGTTATTGTCAATGAACAGCAATTACCCAGTCACATCCTTTACAGATGCAAGAGTCACATTTTTGTCAAATGTCTATACGGAAAATTTGCAATTTATTAAAAAATTTAACTGATACTATCAAAGCTTCCGTGCCTATTACAGAGAGAAATTCATTTGAAACATCCAAAGATTTCTGAATTTAAGACACCGCCAATGCTCTGTAGACTCCCACAACCTTTGTCAGAAGAGAGAAGGATTCGGTAGAACTTCGAGACATTTAGGATGACTATATCGCTCAAACATGTAATCTTTCCAATAAGAACGGAAGAATGCTTTTTGTTCGAGACTAAAAAGACTGTCGAATCAAAGAATGATACTTGTTATATGTTGTCAGTTAAACGTATGTTTGGTATTATGTCATGTGAACATATATTTGGTATTATGTCATGTGAACATATATTTGGCATTATGTCATGTGAACATATGTTCGGTTCTTTATGATTATTAAGGACACTGTCTGCAGTTTTCATGACGTTCAAATTGATTCATGTTCGTTACCAAATTAATTGAGAAATCTAGAAACTGCTAATGTGCAGATGCATGTCAAAAATGAGAGGGGTAGAGAATAAAACTCAGTATTATTGTATTGTGTATAGAATATATCATTTGCGTAAGGATCATTTGTGTATATATCATTTGTGTACATGATAGATCAACTGTGTATAGAATCGATCATTGCATATATAATAGATCAATAGCCTATGTATTCATTTGTGAATAGAATAGATCATTGCTGTGCATAAAATAATAATTCCTCACATTTTGCAATTTAAGACATAAACTGGAATGGTGGATGGAACGAGAATAGATCATTTGTGTGTATTATAATTTGTGTGTGGAATGGATCATTTACGCATGGATTCATTTGTGTTTAGAATATATCATTACTGTGCATAAAAGAATAAAACGTGACATATGGCAATTGAAGACATAAGGTGGAATGGTGGATGGAACTAGAATAGATTTGTGTGTAGAATAGATCAAATGTGAGTATAATGGGCGATTTACATATATAATATATCGTTTTGGTAGAAAATAGATCATTTGTGTATATAATATATCATTTGTGTGTAGAACATATCATTTGCGTGTAGAATAGATCATTTATGTATAGAATAGATCGTTTGTTCATAGAATAGATCATTTATGTATAGAATATATCATTTGTTCATAGAATAGATCATTTGTGTATAGAATAGATCATTTTTTTTTATAGAATAAATCATTTTGTTTATAGAATAGATCATTTGGGTGTGGACTAGATCATTTGTGTGTAGAATAAGTCATTTGTGTATATAATAGATCATTTATATATAGAATAGATCATTTGTGTATAGAATGGATCATTTGGGTGTGGAATAGATCACTTGTGTGTAGAATAGATCACTTGTGTATAGAATAGATCATTTGGGTGTGGAATAGATCATTTGTGTATAGAATAGATCATTTGGGTGTGGAATAAATCATTTGTGTATATAATAGATCATTTGGGTGTGGAATAGATCATTTGTGTGTATAATAGATCATCTGTGCATAAGATGGATCATTTTGATACAGAATACATCATTCTGAAATGGAATAAATCATTCCCGTGTATAAAAGAATCATTTCTCACATATGGTAACTTAAGACATATATTGGAATGGCAGATGGAACTATCATAAAAAGAAAAGGGGATTAATTGTTTATCAAACAAGTGTGCACATGCATGCAGATAGGTACATTTAATACAAACTAAGGTCACGACAGTGATGAAGAAGTAGTTGGATATAACCCTCTTTCAATTCATACAAGCTCTTTATACATCAATTATTAATTATTGTATATAAATAGAATATAAACAAATAAAACACAATCTCTATTTAATGAAATTTGCCTAGTAATAAATTTACTTTTTGGAGGGGGCCCCGAGTGGCTGAGTGGTCTAAAGCGCTCTCCGTTACGGATCACTGCCATCTCACCTCTGTCTGCGTGGGTTCGAGTCTCGGATTCAGCCAATGTGGGTATGTGAGAAAGCTTGCCAATAGCTTCTCGTGGGTCCGTGGTTCTTTCAGGGTTTTCCCGGGTTCTTCCTCCACCAATAATACTGGCCGCCGTGTGTAGCTATCGTGTGCTGAAAATCGCGTTAAACCCTACAACAACAACAACAACTTTTTGGAGACATTACAAATTCTTGGTTACTTTGAAATATGAATTGGTTATCATTCTTTGATTTGTGACTTCAACAATGAAGCTACTCTGACAGCATACCGTCTGTACTCGGGTCCAACTGCATAACTGTACAGACATTGATCTACCGTCGCATAATGCGTCGGAATGCAGCTTGTTAGGAGTATTCAACACAGAACCTGATCGGCCGGTCCATCATGCAATATCAGATCAGGATCTATGCTAGTTCGCATTTGGACTCGACGTTTGAGAGAGTGCATACAGAATGCATGACTACTTAAGTTAATTACACTTTTGGCATGGTTATGAATATTATAACATCGAAGAAAGATTATTGATTGAAACACGTATGCTCTGGCCTCTCGTCCTGAAAATCAAAAGTACAGAATGAGTATACATATGTACCTCTGAAACATAAATATATCAAAATATTTAAACATTGGATAACGTATTCGCTTTATACTTTGTTTGAATTCATTGTTAGAATGCAAACTACTCCTCATATATTAGAATGTATCTTGAAAATTTGCTCATTAACATTTTTCCTTTTTTATCAGTACTCATTTCGTGATACTTAATAAAAAACACACAATCGTATTTTGTTATTATTGTTACGATTCTATGGTCTTAAACTAAGTAACAGAAATAAACGAAACTAAAAAATTTTGTAAAATTAACAAATACATTATTGCTCTAACTGATAAAGTGAAACTTTAAGAGGACCTTACAGTATTATGAATTAAATCCGAATAATCCTAAACGTTCTAACACAAGTACAAACGTTTAGAATGTTCCATATACAATCCAATATTGAATGGACCGATGTACCAATAGTCTTGAATGTGCCGATGTACTAACGGTCTTGATGTATCACATTGATATTATTCAGAATGTCTTTGAATGAATTCACAATACATCTAAAGTTATATTTCAGTTAAAAAAGTAAATGAACAATTTGCAGTTTCAGTTAAACAGTGAATCCTTTCACAGACTGAACACAAAACAGAATGAATAATTGCTTACTAAAATCTCTTAATATTCAAACTTCCCCACAACAGAAGGTTCTGGAAAACTAACGATTTCTAATGGAAAATTTCATTAACTCGTAAACACGATTAGGCCTTAAACTTAAATTCAACCAAACATCTTAATTTGTTTTTTACAAACGTCAGGTGGACAGTCAGGTAGACACAACCTTCAGCCAAAATAATAGTGGATTCGGCCAAAACGATACCCTCTATCACGGACAAGAGTCTATCTAGCGCACATATTATTGTTATTATTATTATTATTATTATTATTATTATTTATTATTATTATCTTGTTCATGAAGCAGCCTTCGTAGTTAATTCAGTTCAAATTTTCATGCTTCACAATAATATTATACGGTATATCATGTACCCCATTGTGTTGATAGCTATCACCATGTTATCTCAACAAGCTGGCATAGCAAATTGCACGCTCTGAGCCACTTGGCTCCATTTCTCTCAATGGAAAGTATCCTTCGATAACTAAGTTTTGTTGGCGTCATGATTAAGACAGAGTGTGTATTATTGCCATAGTAAATAAAAGCTAAGTCAAAATGACCTACTGTTGACATGATTGCATTGCACTAGTAACGATTCACATATGACACAAAGTTTAATTAAACGATCACAAGTTATTTTATCAGCAATCACTGATATGTGGGCTTGTACCATTGTAATAATTTGGCAATAGTGAACAAGCTTTGTCATTATGTTTAGTGATATCGTTTTTCAAGGGATCCTACACATCAGGTTTTTCCCTAATAAAATGCGTCTCTAAGTAAACTTAAATGCATACTGCAATCGACAAGTTTAAGGAAACGGCGAAACCAGAGGACACTTTGTTTGAATTTCGCATCAGTGCATATAGAAAATATCAGACAAAAAAAGAAAAAAAAATATCTATACAACTGACAAGACTTTTCAGAATTGACAAGAATCTACAGAATTGACGAGATTCTTCAGCACTGACACGTCTATAATATACGAACTCGACTAGAATCTACAGAATCGACTAGAAACTTTAGAACTGACAAGACCTTATAGAATCGACTAGAATCTATAGAAATGACTAGAATCTACAGAAATGGCTAGAATCTATAGAATTGGCTAGAATCTACAGAATTAACTTGAAATGACTAGAATCTACAGAATTGACTAGAATCTATAGAATTTACTAGAATCTACAGAAATGACTAGAATCTATAGAATTGACTAGAATCTATAGAATTGACTAGAATCTATAGAATCTATAGAATTGACTAGAATCTATAGAATTGACTAGAATCTATAGAAATGACTAGAATCTATAGAATTGACTAGAATCTATAGAATTGAATAGAATCTATAGAATTGACTAGAATCTATAGAAATTACTAGAATCTATAGAATTGACTAGAATCTACAGAATTGACTAGACTCTACAGAATTGACTAGAAGCTATATAAATGACTAGAATCTATAGAACTGACTAAAATCTATAGAATTGACTAGAATCTATAGAATTGACTAGAATCTATAAAACTGAATAGAATCTACAGAAAGTGACTAGAATCTACAGAATTAACTATAATCTACAGAACTGACTAGAATCGATCTTGTCGCTGTGCTCGCGTTTCCGTATATATCAGCAGGAAATATGTAAAAGTTAAGCATATATTGTAAAAGTGACAACACAGCGTCGAGTCGACCAACCCTTGTGGTTTCGGTGAACACTCGATTGTACGCAGCTATCCGCATATTGGGTCGTCCATTCGAATAAAACAGTAACGGTTCGCGGGCACCCCTGAAGCGTCTATGTAAATAATCAATGAACACGCGGCGGTGAAGTTATGTACGTACCATATACAAAAGATGAGGAGGTGTCACCATGTATGCCACCCATCACCGAATCCATGCTGCCGACGCCAGTTTTTCCCAAGCGCGTAGAGTATCGCCTGAGAGTATTTGGATCCAAGTACATTCTGAATGAAAGAAACATAGGAAGTACTTGACTGATTGCAGGTAAATACAATTTGATCAACGGACGCCCTTCCATTGTTATCAACGGCAAGGTCATGACCAACGTATTCTTCCGCTGTAACGGCCTTTTCGTTCTTTTTTGTGTAGGTGCTGTTCTTCAGGGCCATCCCGGATGTGGTTCTAACAGCCCCTAAGACAACCGGTTCTGCAACCGCTTAAACGTTCCCCGTTGAAAGGGACCTTGCGCTTGACCCTAAAATAATATAAACGTGATATCGTGTAAAACACATCAAATGATCTTCGTACCGTCAAGGTGTCCAAGCGGATCATCCATGAATTGAACGCTACTGCGGGAACGTGTGTCGGATAAATAAACGCCAGATGGATCATCAAAGGGGGCATGAAGGCCATGATCGCACTTGGAGTTATAGCTTCGATGTATGAAAAAATAGTCGCGATATATTACAACAGGTGCTGTAGGTGAAGTTCGAAGGTGAAGCAGCAAAAACTACTCTTGGCGTCGTCAGAGTGTAGCTAGCCAAACAAGCGTTGTGACAGATTTACTTACCAGCCTGGAGGTGTTTATTGAGGATGGCTTGATATAAGGAACCCCTGCGAAGATGACCAAGCCCATCGTTTGCTTCTCCCACATGATCGGGTACATGCGTATACATACAAATATGCGTCACTCATCGCTTATGTTCCTAGCACCTATATGGAAGTGGAAGTGTAGACGTCCAAAGATTCAACCAATATCGCAGATTCGTTAATCGAATTTGCACTCGTGGACCGCTAACAAGGCAGCGACTTCTCCGATTGGACATTGGCAAAGAATTTCTTGGAGCACTTGCTTTGTTATTTACAAAATACCATTTGCGTGAATCCTGTTCAAGTCATAGTTGAACGATTCAACAGCACTCTTGTATAATGATCACGTGGACACCAGTACGCACAGAAATTGTTTATTCATGATCGGTCACGAAGATGGGTGACGCAACTTCTTCTAGTCATAGCGGTGTAGAACAATAAAACTGCACTTAAGACGGATAAAAGACTAGAACAACATTACGGTCACACAATGTGGTTTGTCACCGTAGCCATCCGCGTTAGATTTGGTCAAAGAAACTTTGATTAATACATATTATGCAGGGAAGACGGAAGATGGACAAGTGGTGCTACTTACCCGGTTTGCGCCACAGATGAATTCACAAGTTAGGACTGGATTCATATTCCGGACTAACCAGCGGATACACAGTTTAACACAGGTGAACAAAGTCAGCCCGCTACCACGAGGTTCCTGTACGCATAAGTGGTGATTCCATCAGGGAAAATCCACGGGCTGGTGACCAGCAGGAACACGTTCTCACACTGGTGCAACAATACACACCCATGCGACGTTGCCACGACCAGATATGACTTCCCAATTGCATATATTCGCGCCGCTCAGGTATTGGGTTGCATTCCTACAAAATCTTCGATGGGCTTGCCCGCGCACTCGCCTTTGATTGTCCCCACCGCTTTGACAGGTGGAGACGCCCCAGCGTATATGTGCCTTTTTAGCTACAGTTTTGATCTATTCTACAGACGGCTTTTAATCAACCGTTAAATAATATCGTGACTCGAACGCTGGATCTGCAATTAACTTTGGTAGCTTATCCTGCTCAGAGTCGCTGATAAGATGAAAATGGAATAAGTTCCAGGCATTCTCCATGGTTTTCCCGAATACGACATTGTTCATGAGCTTAAACATGTCATTCTCAAATGCATTAGTCTCAGCAGCTTGGTTTGTGTTCATCTGCATTGCTGAGTCAACCATGCATGCTGGGAAAACAGAAGCACCCAATGGCTTCTCAGCATACGCACCACTAACTGCAGGTTTAAAACGTAGAGAACGTAGTTGAGTATTTTGAGAAAATTCCTGGCAGTCTCTGAACTTGCGCACAGAATCATACACTTGTGGTGCATCAACAACACCTCCGGGCCCCGTGGATAATCATTATGGGTGTTGTGGAGAACGTATGGGTATTCGAGCAGTATTACGACGATAATCTGAATATCGTCGGCCTTGTTGGCGTGACATATGTGGTGTGCTCAGCCGGAGACGAAACACCAAACACATCAAACAGGTGTCTTTTTGTACAAATGTTTCCGACGTTATTTCACGACGTAACGATAACAGTCGAGCTATGTTCAGATCACCCGCGGAAAATAAATTCGCTCTTCACTAGCGAGTGCAAAAACGGTAAAGTCATGCCGAATGTGTTGACCCAGACCGGTTACCCAGTCTAAAAGGTCATTGTGATACTAATTATAATAATTATACATTTTTTTATTACGATAGAATCTAATTGGATGTCTATCAGCTAAAAAAAGTCCCTAAAATGGAAACTTCTTTCGAAGTGACCTTAAGATAGATGGTGCTGTATTTGTTGTGTATAACCGCGTGCCAAAATATAGAACGGGTACTGTGCATAAAGAAAAAACTTTGCAGAGTTCTATGGCTCGGGATGCAAAGAGTAAAACAATTTAATCAGTATAATTATAATTTCTGCATCTCATGTGCCTGTAGGTCTGTATGTGTGTGTGTATGTATATATATATATATATATATATATATATATATATATATATATATATATATATATATATATATATATATATATATATATCAAGGGATCACGTGCGTCAGGGAATGATTAAGATAAATGCAATAAACTGACAACAAACAGTGCGAAACTAGTATCTAACTAACCTAAGCGCTTTTGACTCTTTAATGAGTCTTTTTCAAAGACAAATACAAAACTTAGACAAGAAAAACAAATAAAACAGAAAAACGATTATGTTAGCGAAACTTTACATGGATGTTTTTACAGAAAGTAAACCTTTTAACTTTATTATGTTTCAACTAGTTTATTTCAGCTTGTTGCTGATACAGGAAAATATTTGTATTGACCTAGAATTTTATGAGCCATAACGACATCTGTTATTTTATGTAAATTTATGTAAGCGCAAATTATATCCCGGACATTTCATTGGTATACTAGTCAGAAGCAATTAAGCAAATTTAGAGACTTACTTAAAAGAAAATGTGTCGGCTGCAAAAGATAATTTTATTTGTGCATGGTTGCCTTTTTCTAGTCTTCTTGGTTTAAACCGCTCTGTTCAATGTTCTAAGGCGGCGTATCCAGTAAGATGCCTTTTCTTTCCTGGTTTGGGAACTCCAGTTTGGGTTGTGAACAATTGCAATAAGTGTTATATCACTGAAAGTGTGGCCAGGGGAGGAGAAGTGTTCTGCGATTGGGCTTCCGTACAGCTTCTTTGTCATCCAATCAGATCTATGAAGGTTGATCCTTTTGTGTAGCTTTTCAGTGTCTCCTAAATATTGAAGGCTACAGATCTTACATGTGATGAGATAAATGACATTCTGTTTTGCACGTTTTGTTTGGACCATGTATGTTTGTGTACCGAAGCGAAACGTTGGTTGCTTAGTTTGTGGGTTTAACGCCATTTTTCAAACACATGCTAGGCTATACATGGCGCCCAGTGCATCTGGTGGAAAAAGAACCCGGGAAACAGCCCGGGAAGAACCACAATCCGCGGGAAGCTACTGGTAAGGTTCCACACATAGCCAAGTTGGTCAAGCTCGAGACTCGAACCCTCGGCGAAAGCGGTGAGATGACATTGATCTGTAAAAGGCGAGAGTCTTTGACAACTCGGTCACCCAAGCCCCACCCCCACCCACCCTGAGGTTAATAGGCTGCACGCTAGCATTTAATAATAATAATAATAATAATAACCAAAAATAAAATTAATAATAATAATAATAATAATAATAATAATAATAATAATAATAACAACAACAACAACAACAACAACAACAATAATAATAATAATAATAATAATAATAATAATAATAATAATAATAATAAAAGACCATATGTAGCTAGAACAAATAAAAGTATAACTATGCACTATAAACGACAAATTTCCAGGTGGGTCCGAAAATTAGGATATGTTCCTTCTCTCGCTAACTCCAAACAAAATAAAGAGATAACACTGCTAAATAATTCCTGCATACAGAGTCTAGGTCATTAGAACTGACAATAAGCCGTCTTACTCTAACCTATTTTTAAACTGAATGTGTATTGTAATCGGGGCCGATTATGAAATAATAATTCTGACCTAGTCTGAAGGTCAAAGTAAGATTTATGTTAAAACCTCACCAGTGGACATTGCGGTCTGGAGATATTACATATTAAAGTTACTACAGAAAGAAAGGAAAGAAAACATAAAGAAGGAATACGAATGACAACTAGAGAGATAGTGTAAATGATACTAATCTTAATTACATTGACTTTTGTGTTTTCAGGAAATTCAGATTATTGATTTAATATTATCGTAGTTCTACTTTCACAAGAATAATAAGAACGCAACTTGTTAATAATTAAAAAAAACCCAAATAATTAAGGACTTGAATTTGTTGAAGACGTTATTATATGTACTGAAATGCTATTATTCCATAACATAGTTTGAAGCGTGTAAATAAACTTACATTCCTTGACTTTAGACATCAGACTAACATAATGTATTTCTTTTCATGTACACAGAATGATCTCATGAGTGTGCCAGAAATACAGCTTACGTATCACTATATACCGCGGTATTTCTGAAATTACCTAATACTAAATGAATTTACTATGTGTATGTTAACAGTTGTATAAGTTGTAACTTAGAAACTGTCATTAAAGTGGGATGAAGAAGCTTACACTGCACCCTGTGAAAGGCATTATAATGACATGGGGCAGCTTGTTGATAAAAATATAAGTGTTGTCACTGAAGCCTACAATTTACTAGCTACATTACTGATATAATAGACAGTGAAGCTTTCAGTGTAATGCCATCGCCCGGGCAAGATATTTATCAGAGAGAGAGAGAGAGAGAGAGAGAGAGAGAGCAAGTAAACATCCAATAAACTTAAAACACGCTTACTCAACAAAAGAAGAAACATTTAGTGGACTTCTGAAATAGCGTAATATTCAGTGAGAAAACAAGTGTTCTCGTGAAAGCCCTTGGGTGATTTACAGTCTTACTAAGGTATGCATGTACTTCATCCATTAACATAGGCCAGCAAATAACTAAAAATGACTTCTTTTACTCTAAATTCAGACAATCGGATTTTTTTCTGTCCCAAAGTTCCCATTGTCTGAATGTCTTTCATTTGGCCACCACGTTTCCGTAAGTGACATGTGTCAGGCATGTGATCAAGGAATTTTAAATATAACTATATCTGTAAGATTTAAAATTAATTTGTGACAAATAAAGCTGTTTTGCAAAAAAAAATATTAATTTTTGGAATTATTTGGTCATGTAAAACGATAACATGCTGCAGATATAAATAAATACGTAACAACATTACTAGGGAATTTCCGTACATTCCTTACTGACGGAAACTATCGACGTACCGGTGCAGTGAATACGTACCGTCGTAAGTAGTGAAGGGGGACACTTTACGTACAATGGGAATTAGCATTAAAAACACCCTTGGGACACTTTACGTACAATGGAAATTTAACATGGAGAAAAATCGTGGGACACTTTACGTACAAGGGGAATTAACATGGGAATAAATCGTGGGACACTCTACGTACAAGGGGAATTAACATGGGAATAAATTGTGGGATACTATACGTACAAGGGGAATTTAACATGGGATTTTTTTTTTTTAAAAAAAAGTTTTTTTAAAATTTAAATTTAAATTTAAATTTAAAAAAGGGGTAGGCAATTCAAAGACTATCTCTTTTCGAGAAATATGGCTGGCCCTGAAAAGGGCCTTTGGGTTTATGTTAATATGCCCTTAACATAGAGGGCATTTGCGACATCTTCTTTTCCTCAAACTTCGTCTTACAGCAGGGCCATACATCAGAGTCCTCTTGAGGCAACCTTGTCTCTCTATATAGACTCTTCTTATCCACAGGCTGCTGTTGGTCCTGTAGACAACGGTCCACTTGGATCGGACATACATGAGCATGTCCGTCCTGAACATCATTGTTGACACAAGGGTTGAAGATTCAACGTCGGTCCACATGTTGAGGCTCCGAGAATAGGTGAATCAATGCAGTGAACGGCGCTTATTTATAGGGACAGAAAGGATTGAAACGGATTGAGTTCATTCACCAATCCAAACACGCGTTACAGAATTCAGTCAGCCCGCATCCAATCCGAAGAGAGCAGTCTGTGACGTCACGTAGTCAATATAGATTCGCTAGCGCTTGTGTGCAGTCAATCTATGCGATAGTGATTCAACATGACGGAAACTCAGAAAACGATCCAGTGGGGTGCACCAGCAGGGGAGACCGCCCAAGGGAACCCGGACTTACTTTCAGAAGAGGTGAATTGGGATTTTGTGGATTTTCTCTCCTCGCAAGAATTTGTTCCGGAACCTTCGTTACCTTCTTCATTACCGCAAGTGGAGAATTTTAGACAGAGACAGAAAGAAGAATTGGAGAAATTTATACAACGACAAAAGGAAGCGGAACAGGCTTTTCTCCTACAGCAACAGCAGCAAGAAGAAGAGGTAAGAAAAAAACAACAGCAAGAAGAAGTAGCAGCAAAGAAACAAGAGGGTGAAAATCAAACGGTCACGGTACTGTTGGACATTTTAGCGGAGTTAAGAAGTCTGAAACAAATGTATCAGACTTCTTTATCACGACCGAAGAGAATACGACCTTCCCGAGCCAAACATGTCAACCCTGTGACTAAGCCTACCGTACCACCCTTAGTGATTTCAACCCAATCATTATCATCATTACGCAGTCCAGAAGTAGGCCTTGGCCGTGGCAAAGGCTTAAGGCAGTTAAAATTGATTGCTTAAACTCACCCCTGCACCATGAAGAAAAAGGCCCTTTTCAGGGCCACCCACATTTCTCGAAAAGAAATACAATTTCAATTTGCCAATAACTCAAAAAAACTCACCCATGTTACCCTTATAGTACGTGTCTGTGTATGAGTGCGTGAGTGTAGCTTCTTATTTTAAAATCAAAACTCAAAGACTCTTACCTTATATCATTCATTTATTCTTTTCTCCATTTTTACAATCCAATTCACAATTCACAACACAACACTTTAATAATAAGTTCATTGATTTCTTCTTTTCTCCTTGTTTAGTCTCTCTGTTTTTTGAATTTCTTCACCTTCACACTCTTTTCCTCTTCTTCTTCCTCCTCGCTTTCTTCCCTTCTTCTTTTTTTCTCCTGTTTCCTTTTCTTCACCTGTCTTCTTTCTTCCTCAGAAGAATCCCTCTCTTCCTCTGAAGAATCCCTCTCTTCTTCTGAAGAATTCCTCTTTTCTTCTGACTCCTCTTGTTTCTTTTTTGGGCAATCTGGAGACCAATGTCCTTTTTCTTTACAATAATAACAGGTATCTTGACTTTTGTCTTTTTTATCCCCTGTTTTTTTTCTTTTTTGACGGTCTGGACACTCTGAAGACCAATGCCCTTTCTTCTGACAGATATAGCAAGTATCTTGACTTTTATCTCTAAAGGAAGGAGAGTAGTCCGTAGGCTGGTCTGAAGAGAATTTTCTAATGACCCCTCGCAAAGCTCTGACGAAACGTTCCATCTGGTCAGTCTCTTCCATCGTTGTGCTCGGCTTGAGAGTGAAATGAATAGTGAAAGGACAAGACACACACCCTTTTATATACGCTGGTCTGCTATGACTATAAAGTAGTTTATGGTGTTTGAACTTGAGTCATTTGACTTTTTGCTTTCAAGATGAAACGATCCCATTCATTCGAGAAGAAAGAAGAAGAAAGTAAGAGGCAGAAACGTGATCTATCGCCTCGTACCAGGGCTGAAATCTTGGCACAAATTCATGCCAGTGATTTTGAAGAGGACATGAGTGAACCAGAATCCGAACCCTCTAAATCAAGTTCACCACCCTTTGTCAACCCTGAAAAGTACTATTCCATTCGAGAGACGGAAAAGCGCTCCTCTAGAAAATTTAGAACCACGGCTTACAAATACACGGTGAAGTTTAAAGATTTCAAGTCCGAAGTACCGTTAGAGAAAGCAGAAGTGTTCATCACTGAGGTGTGGGATTCTTTGCTCACTGCACTCAAGCGACAATGTCAACCCAAAGAAGACGATCGCTTGAGACTTTCCATACAACACGACGGTTTGAAATCCCCTGTTTGGATCGAGTTTAGCACCCCTGCAGAATTGACTGCTTCCAAAGTCATGGACAAGATTCAACACGTACAACAATCTAATGATCAGTTTGACATCACCGATGGTAAAGCCACACTGGACATGACCCACGTCTCTCCTCCTCAAGGGACAGGACGCAAAAAGATGTTATTGGTGGACGACCTTCGCAACACCAAAAAGAGTCTCGTCCGAATTAACAACTCTCATGACCAGATGTGTTTAGCCCGTGCCATCGTGGTGGGACGAACCTATGTCGACAAGAACGACACGGTAGAATGGAAAAGAACCTGGAACACTATTCAACGTTCCCATCGAGCCAAGCAACGAAACGAAGCAGAACTCCTGTTGCAACAAGCTGGCCTGTCCAAAGACACACCCTGTGGCATTCCTGAGATGCAAAAATTGCAAGATGCCCTAGCTCCACGCTACACCTTGAAAGTGCACCCTCAAGAAGTGCGCGGACCTCTGTTGTTTCGAGGCCAAGACTTTAAGGACGGAAAGTACATTCATGTCTATCATCACGATGAACATTTCGATACCATTACCAGTATCACCGGATTCCTGAAATACGGTTATTACTGTGAGAAATGTGACCATGGTTATAACAATCGAGAGCAACACAAGCATTGTGGATCGAAATGCACAGGATGTTTGGCCTCTTCACCCTGTCTGAGCGAAGAACCAGTGCCTTGTTCCACTTGTCTGCGCACGTTTGTCAGCCCTACCTGTTACCAACAACATCTGAAAACGCAAGGTTCACAGAAGAAATGCGCTTGTCAACTGCTGGGATTGTGCTCTACGTGTGAACAAGTCATACGTACCAATAATACCAAGGCACACGTATGTTCAGGAAAGAAAAAATGTCACATTTGTCACCACATCGTGGACTTGGAACACCAATGTTACGTGCAAAAATACCAACCCCCACCAGAGAAAGAGGACGGTCACAAGAAGAAAGGCAATTTCATCTTTTTCGATTTCGAATGCATGCAAGAGACCGGCATTCACATTCCTAATTTCTGCGTGGCTCATCGAGCGTGCGAGAAGTGCATTCAAGAACCTATCTTCAGTCATTGCCCTCACTGCAGCAAGATACCCGGAGGGCGTGAAAAAATCTTTCGGGGACCCAACACGTTAGCCGATTTTGCCCAATGGGTCTTAGACCCCGTCGACAAGACGTGGAGCCAAGAGGACATCGAACGTTACGGAGATTGTCATCGTCATGCCACGGTGATGGCTCACAATTTCTCCGGATACGATGGACAGTTTCTTTTGAGGTACTATACGGAACAAGGCACCGAACGTCCTAAAGTGACTTTGAACGGAGCCAAAATCATTTTCATTCAAGTGGGACAAGTGCAGTTTAAAGATTCGATGAGCTATTTGGCCATGCCTTTGAGTCGAATGCCTAAAACGTTTGGAATGACAGAAATGGCTAAAGGGTACTTTCCACACTTTTTCAATACGGAAGCCAATCAACACGCCGTTCTACCCCATTTGCCCGAGGCTCACTATTACGACCCCGACAACATGCGTACCGAACAACGAGAAGCTTTCTACGCTTGGTACCAGGCTCACGCCTCGGACCCTTTCGACTTTCAGGAAGAAATGCTAAAGTATTGTCGTTCCGACGTGGACATTTTACGGCGTTGCTGTGGAAAATTTCGAGAACTGTTCATGGAACACGGAGGGGTCGATCCTTTGAAAGAAGCTTGCACCATTGCCAAAGCGTGTTCCTTAGTGTATCGACAACGATTCATGCCTGAAAAGACCGTGGCTGTCATCAGTCCTCAAACGACCCACTTTGTCAAACGTCAATACTCGGTCAAAGCCCTACGTTGGTTACATTACTTGTGCGACAAGGAAGACAAGTGGATTCAGCATGCCCGCAACGGAGGGGGCGAAAAGACCATCGGAACGTATTCGTTCGATGGCTGGGACTTAGAAAACCCCAAGATCGTGTACGAGTTTAACGGTTGCTTATTTCACGGATGTCCCGTCTGTTACCCTGACCGTGGCACTAAAAATCAGTTTTTGCAACGAACCATGGAAGACTTGTACCAGGACACTTGTCAGCGGCGCCTAAAGTTGGAACAGCAAGGATACCAAGTGGTGGAAATGTGGGAACACGAGTACGATCACCGTATGAAAACCGATCCCGAGTTTAAACGCCTCGTGGAAAGTTACCAGTTCGTGGACCCGCTGAACCCGAGGGATAGTTTGTACGGAGGAAGGACCAATGCCACCTGTTTGCTGTACCAAGCCGACGAAGAGAAAGGAGAAGAAATCAAATACTTGGACGTGTGTTCGCTGTATCCCTACGTGTGCAAATATTGTCGTTTTCCCGTAGGGCACCCACAATTGCTGACGGAACACATCGACCTGAAAAACATTCGACAATACGAAGGCTTGATCAAGTGCAAAGTTTTGCCTCCCACGAACCTCTACCATCCCGTCTTACCTCACCATTGTCAAGGCAAACTGATGTTTCCCTTGTGCCGTACTTGTGCCGAAACGTGCAACCAAGATCAGCTTTGTCAGCACACCCAGGAAGAACGGGCCTTGACGGGAACCTGGGTCAGCGTAGAATTGTTCAAAGCTCTGGACATGGGATACCAACTGTTAGAAGTGTACGAAATTTGCCACTTTCCCAAGACACAACAATACCACAAGGGTGACCCTACTCAGAAAGGCATTTTCGCAGACTACGTGGATGCCTTTTTGAAACTGAAGCAAGAAGCCAGCGGCTATCCTTCCTGGTGTCACACTCCCGAAGACCAAATACAATTCAAAGAGAAATACCGGGAACAAGAAGGCATCACTTTAGACCACATCGAGAAAAACGAAGGCAGGCGATCGTTTGCCAAAGTGATGTTAAATTGCTTGTGGGGTAAAATGGCACAACGACCGTGTTTACCCAAGACGGAATATTTGACAGAACCTTCCCGCTACTTCCAGATGATTCACGACAAAACCAAATACATGAAACACGTGGACGTCGTTCGAGAGAATTTAATCTTGGTCAATTACGAAGAAGATCTGGACTTTGTACAAGACGACCCTTTTGGAAATGTCATCATTGCGGCTTACGTGACAGCCCATGCTCGCTTAAAATTGTACGAAGCTTTAGAACTGTTAGGGGAACGCGTCCTGTACTTTGACACGGACAGTTGCATTTACATCCATCACCCGATTCAACATCACCCTAACATCGAAGGAGACCGTTTAGGAGCCTGGACAGACGAACATCCCGACGACAAGATTCTAAGTTTCGTCAGTGGCGGTCCCAAAAATTACGGCTACGAATACCGTGACAAACAAGGAGAAGTGCACACGACGTGCAAAGTGAAAGGACTGACTCTGAATTATCGTACCAGTCGAGTGGTCAACTTTGGGGTATTGAAAGAAGCCTTGCAATCGGGAGAGGATGGAAACTTTAAAGTGACCACCTACCAACCGAACAAAATTGTACGTTTACCCACTCACCACATCGTCAGTCGGCCCTTGGAAAAAGTCTATCAAATTGTATACCAGAAGCGAGTTCGACTTCCCAATCATTTCACCTTACCGTACGGTCACGTCGGTATTGGTCTGTATATAAAAAAGGAACCCTAGGCAAGATCGATAGTTCATTGTGACTACCAAGACCGAGCAAACAAGATGAATACTTTGAAAGAGACATCGTTCCAGTTTGGGGATTGTAAAAAAGTTGTATCTTCCTCTAGTGTGACTAATATTGGATGGATAAGACCCATGCATTGCGACGGAAAATGTCCGGAAGGAAACTGCGATTGTCCATGTGGTTACCATTGTAATTGCGTAACGGAGTTTGCAGACGAGTGCGATTGTGAGCCTTGCGATGGGACCGATGCTGTACCTTGTGACCTGAGCGATGCCGTAAAGCATCATGGGAACTTTAGTGCCCCTACCCCTGTCATGGAAAGTGATGCTGTGCGTGTCAAACCTGTGGGATGCGAAAGCGATGCTGCTCGTCCTCTTGGACATTTTACTGGGTTTCGTTTTAAAGGGGAATGTCGACCTTCACGTTTACCTCCCTACGGATGTCATCCAGCCCTGAGCAAACTCCTACCCATTTCACTCAACCCTCATCGAAACGAACCTGTGAAAAACGAATATTCGTTTCCTGTGCGTTCGTCGGAATACTGCGACTTTGAAAATCGTCTTCAATCGTTCAAAGGAAAATGGCCAAAGTATCTGGGAGGACCGACCCCCGAAGAATTAGCCAGAGCCGGATTTTTTTACTTGGGCGAAGGAGATAAAGTCAAGTGCTTCAGTTGCGGTGTGTCACTTCACCACTGGGAACCGCAAGATTCGGCCTACGTAGAACATGCTCGATGGTCACCGAATTGTCATTACTTACCTTTAGTGGGACCGAGACATTGAAGTAACTTCTTACCATAATCATCTGTTTATGGATACTTTACAAGAGAACATTTGTGCTTTGCCTGTGGAGTTGAGAGAACGCATTTACCGAGAGCTGGTCAAAGTACAAGTGAAACGTAAAGAACAATTGCATCCGATACGTCACCGGTGTTTGAACCACTGGTACCTGAAGGCTATACAAGGACTGATTCAATTGAAAGTGTTCCATTGGACAGACATTGATCAACGACCTCCTGGTTATAAAAAGGAATGGTTTGGTATTGACGATTCTATCTACTACATTGTAAACGTATTGCATCGAATTCCAGAGGAAGAGTTAACGAATTACCAACATCTTTCACACAATGTCAACTTGGTGAAAGAGGAAACTTCTGAACGAATTGTAATGTGTAGATTAGTGACTCAACGATTTAAATTCGACACTGAAGTGAAACCATGTTTGTGCAAAGAGTACATTTCTTGTGTCAGACCAAAGAGGATTTAGTATGACCTATTCATGGATACTTTACAAGAGAACATTCGTGCTTTGCCTGTGGAGTTGAGAGAACGCATTTACCGAGAGCTGGTGAAAATACAAGTGAAACATAAAGAACAATTGCATCCGATACGTCACCAGATCTTTAACCACTGGTACTTGAATGGTATAAGAGAACTGATTCGTCAGAAATTCTTTGAATGGTCAGACATTGTTCAAAACTTTGAGGTCGCTAATGATCGACATGTTCATGATTATGGTTACTTCGAGATTCACCTACAGCAATACATTGAGGAAGACAAGTTAAAGGATTACCAACATATTTTACGTGGAATCTACTTAGAGGAAGAGGAAACACCTAAACGAACTCTGACGTTTCGGTTACAGTATGCAAGATTTAGATTCCCTACTGGAGAACGAAGATCTCTGGCTAGAAAGTACGTCTATTGCATCCGAAAAAAAGAGAATATAAAAACAGGCTGCCATGCCACGGTTTATGTCACATGTCATCCAACAGATTCCGTGGAAGGAACTCAATGACCATATTCAAACCGTGGATCATTACCATCAATTATTACAAGAACTGTATCCATTCAATTTTGGACGACAAGTGGTGTGTGTCTTAGTGACTTGTTTTCTGGGATTTCGTTTACCAGCCGATTCTTTGTGGACTCTTTACGATCAGTACTTACCACCTCCATGGCCTTAAATGGTCACGAAAAACTCCTTTTGCTCAAAGCCTTGCGTTTTCATCTGGATACTTCTCGACCTCAACAGGAAAAAAAGATTCGTCAACTTTTAGCGACCCAAGACGTGTATGACGATGTGTGTGTAGCTTGTGACTTACACCCTCATTGGACAGATGTTCGTGATTGGAAAAAGGGGGGTTTTGAGGCTTGGACCCAAGAAGTGGCCCAGTATGCACAAGAGTTGTTCAAGGAAAAAAGTTACTTTTCAACCTGTGTTAGTGACGGTGCCAGAAGAACCCGTCACCGAGAACAACCACTCGCTTCAGGACAGGACTGTCATGGACATTCCTGAAAGGTCATTCCGGGAGGACACTTGTGTGACAATACCTCATGTAGAGACTGTAAGAACATTACACACTGTCCCTAGGACATCTTGGTTACCCAAAACATGTTGTACAGACACTTGTTTATATTTCACTTTGATCGCTTTGCTGTGTTTTATATTCCTGTACATCACTATTTGGGTTGTATGTATTTTTGTCTTTCGTGTTCATATTTGAAAAAAACATTCAATAAACGTGTTCTGAAAAAGTATATAAACTCTTGTCTTGTTTGTTTTTTCGTGTCACAAGTGACATTTCTCATACCATGGCATCCTCTGCTGTCTCTGCTCCCTCTTCCTCTACTGTCAAAGTCATCGACGAACACTTAGATCGTGCCAGTTGGGAGGCTTTGTATCTTCGCCATCCCTTTAACATGCTCATTGCTGGACCTAGCGGTTCGGGCAAAACCGAATTCGTCAAACGTTTGATCGAACATAAACATCATTTGATCGATCGGCCCCCTCAACGGATCGTGTGGTGTTACAAAGAGTGGCAATCGGCGTACAGCCTCTTGCGAGAAAGTCAAGGCGATTCCATCGTGTTTGTGGAAGGCATTCCTAAAGAAGACGACGGCATCGTCTCTGACTCCCGTCTAACCCATTTGGTCATTTTCGACGACATGTTAGGAGAAGACGAAGAAGAAATTAAATTGTGGTTCACGCGCAAAGGGCATCACCGTAATGCCAGTGTCATTTACATCACCCAAAATTTGTTTCAACAAAGTAAAGCCCATCGCACCATCAGTCTCAATGCGCATTACGTGGTCTTGTTTAAAAGCCCTCGAGATAAATCGCAAGTGCAAGTCTTAGCCAAACAGTTAGGAACGCCTTGGCTGACTCAGGCGTACGACGATGCCACTCAAACGCCACACGCCTATTTGCTCGTCGATTTGAAACCTACGACCCCCGAGGATTTGCGATTTCGTACCCACTTGTTTCACCACTGGTGCCAAGACGGAGGGCCTGTCCTGTACACGTCTCCGTCCTCGACTTCATTTCACTCCCCATGAAAAAAAATCTATAAAAACCTCAGACCCTTTTTCGTCTGTCTCACACAGTGTGAACATGACGTCCCTTCAGTCTCATCTTCCCGTCAAATTGATTCGTGCCTTGTATGGCATCAGTCGAGAAAAAGATCCACAAACACGAGCCCGTGTCTTAGAAGCTAGTCTCAAAGAAGTCTTACGATGGTTCACGGTGACGGCACGTCAATTACTCCAAGGAATCATTCAGATTCCTCATCAAACCCAACGCTTTTTCGATCGAAACAAAGTCGCTTTGGTCCAACTGGCCGATCCCCGCATCGACACTCAAACCAAAAAACAAATCATTTTGAAACCTGGAGGGAGCGGTACTCTAGGAGGGGTCATCATTCGCTCACTCTTAAGATGGGATCCTAATGCCCCCAAAGTTATCCCCAAGACAAAAGTTCAACGAAGCCACAAGAAGAAAAAGAAAAAGACCAAGTCCCCAAGAAGAATAACTTCTCCAGTGGCAGGACCCTCCTCTTACCAGACACCACCACCATCACCCCGGAAAAAGAAAAGAAGCCCCCAGAAAAAGAAACAGAGAAAAAGTCCTCAGAAAAAGAAAAGTCCACAGAAGAAAACTAGTCGCAAGAGAGGCACTTCGGCCAGGACGCAACCTTACACTCGCAAACCACGACCTGCCACAACGTCTCCGGCAGCCTCACGTTTGTCCACTTCTCCGTTGATGTCACCAGGAACTGAAGAGTACTTGGAGACGTTGATCACACCAAGAACTTCTCCGTTGATGACCCCCAAAAGAACTTCCCCAGTGGCAGGACCTTCCCATTTAGCGGCAGTGGCTGCTGCTCACAAAGTACCTTCTCCCAAAATCAAAGTTCAAGAAAGATCGGGCATGTTACAAAGTTTACTGGATTTGTCCAAGCAAGAACTGGCTCGATTTAGTCCGTTACGTACCCCTGCACGACGTGTCATGCCTGTCCTCAAACTGATAAAACGTAAAGACAATCAGTGGCGACGCGTTCCAGTATAAAAAAGGCCTGTGACCGAGTAGGGTATCAGTGTTTTTAGGTGCTCCTAAAGACTCAAAGATGTCACCCTCCAGAAAACCCCAAGGAAAGAAAAGGAAAGGACTGCCACCACGTTTAGCCAAACATGGGGACCTGTTATCTGTCCTGTCCAAAGCTTCTCCACCCCTACGAAAAAAACTCATTCAAACGGCCTCCAAAGAGGTCATCGATACCGTGTGCGAATGTTGTTTGAACGTTTTGAAAGGCACGATCCCTTTGTCCAAACACCAGAAACAATGCTTAGGCAAACATCGTCACGTTCTTCGGAAAATGGTTCAAAAGAAAGTTCCCATTCGTCAGAAAAAGAAGATGTTGGTCCAACGTGGAGGTATTTTACCTCTCTTGTTAGGCCCCATACTGAAAGGAGTCTTGGGAACCATGTTGGGAGGACTGATGGGAGCAAGATAAAAAGGCCTTCGGAAGTCCCAAGATCTCAGAATTCACCCCTGACAACCCCATGGAAGGACGAAAACTAGCTTTAGTGCCTTACAAACGATGGATGGAATACCATCGGTGGCAAGAACAACGCACCCCACATTTACCTCCCAATCCCAATTTGAGCGAGATGTCCCAGTTACAACACGAATTGCAATCCTTGCTGGATCGCCAAGATTTGTCCGAAACAGAAAAATCGCAAAAGTACGGTCAACTCTTACAAAGACTGCAACTCTTTCACCAGAAAGCTTTAGACGAAACAGCTCTACCCACTTTGAAAGATTTTAAGACCTTGATGAAAAGTCCAGCACCATCACCAGTACCAGTACCAGTACCACCAGTACCCGTGACCAAGACAGAAAAAGGAAAAGTAGAAGAAGAAGAAGAAGGGTTTCAAACTCCACCAGAAAAAGTACGCAAGTTAACAACACCACCTACCTCCAGAATTGGATGGATTAAAAAGATGATGGCCACCCCTTCTTCCTCACAAGAGAAAAAGAAAGTGAAGACAGAAGTGAAGACAGAAGTGAAACAAGAACCGATATCCCCTGCTCAGACATCCTCCTCCTCCTCTTCGACACCTATTGCCGGTCGCACACGAAAAGCCTTGCAATCCAAGAAAATACCCCAAGAGAAAAAGAGTAGCCTCTTCCAAGAGTGGGTGCCTTATTAACACACCAATCCACACAAAAAATGGAAAAAGTCTTAGCTAGCATTTACTACGATCCCTCGCATCCTGCAGGTTACGCAGGAGTTCAAAAATTGTATCGTGCTGCCAAAACGCGACTGAAAAGTCTCCGTTTACCTCAAGTGCAACGATGGTTACAAGAACAAGCTACCTACACTTTACACAAACCCATTCGACGCAAGTTTGCCAGAAGTCGCACCCGAGTGGAAGGTATCGATCATCAATGGCAAGCCGATTTAGCCGATGTCTCTCATTTGGCCAGCTACAATCGTGGTTACAAATATTTGTTTTGTGTCATCGACGTCTTTTCCAAATTTGCCTGGGTCGTACCCTTGACTTCCAAATCCAGCAGCGAGTTAGTGCGAGCCCTGCAACGGGTGTTGAAACAAAGCGGTCGTCGCCCTCTTCGATGGCAAACGGACAAAGGCACCGAATTTCTGAATCAAGCTTTCCAAAAAGAATTAAAGAAACGTGACATTCATTTTTTTACCACCGAGAATCCCGAAACCAAAGCCAGCATCGTGGAACGTTTTCAACGCACTTTGAAAGAACGCATGTGGAAATATTTTACGCATCACCACACTCTGAAGTACATCGACATCTTACCGCACCTGGTGCAAGCGTACAACCAATCTTACCATCGAAGCATCGGACGTGCCCCGCAAGACGTGACTCCCGACAACGAAGTGCTGGTGTTCGAGCGCCTGTTCGGTACGTCCCCGACGAGGGCTGTCCCCAAGAAAAGTGGAGAGTTGACCGTAGGAGATTGGGTGCGCATTGGCAAAACCAAACGCACTTTCGACAAAGGTTACTTACCTAACTGGACGACCGAACTGTTTCGCGTCACTGGACGAGTACATGGCCGTCATCCTGCCGTCTATAAATTGGAAGACATGAACGGAGAAGTACTCAAAGGAACGTTTTATTTGCCCGAGTTAGAACGTGTCACCAAAAAAGAAGACGACGTGTACGACATCGAAAGCATTCTCGAACGCAGAACCCGTAAAGTGGGCAAACGACGTGTCAAAGAAGTCAAAGTACGTTGGAAAGGATATCCACCCAGTTTCGATTCTTGGATCGACGCTTCGCAAGTCATCGACTATAAAAAGAAGAAGTGACCATCATGCCCTTTCACACATCAGACGCAGCTACGTCGACCACTCCTTCTTCCCCTAGTTCTTCTGTGCAAGATTTACAAAAACAACCCTTGTGGGTGTGGTGTGGAGAACGTGTGCCTAAAACGCAAATCGTCTTTTTCTGCCAAATCTTCGTGGTGTATTGTGTCATCGGGGCAGCCATCGCCAATTTGAGTTTGCAACAAGGAGACAAACAATTGTGGACCATTTTATTGAGCAGTTGCATCGGCTACCTGCTTCCCAACCCCTCCCTGAAATTCTCCTCGAACGGGAACGTTGTGTCCAGTGCCAGTGCCAGTCACCACTCCAACAACAACCACAACCAGAACCCCATTTTGGGCGGAGACACGCCTCTGACATCCAGTAATATCCCCTCGGACAGCCACAGAACTCTGGAATTATGAGTCACCAAAACCAATTTTACTTAACCTTACCCAGTGACAGTTCCATGGAGGTGTTTCCCAACAACACGTTGTGCTGTTACACGGCCAAATTACCTCAAGCCATCCCCTTAGATCACGAAGCCCATTGGGAAGTGGCTTTAGTGGAAATGATTCACCCGACTCAAGTCCACAATGTCATTCCCAATCAAAATTATTTTAAGGTGGAAGTTCATGACAAACAATTGCAAGAGGAGTTGGATAAGATTGGCACATATACCAATAGAACCTATGATGAGAAAACTAAAACGTGGACCTACAACTTGTCCATTCTCCCAGGCTATTATTTCAGTGGTCATCATTTGGTCAGCGCCATAGCCTCCAGGTTTAATGGCGTGTTCCATAAAGCTTTGAGTAATGTCCAAAAAAGTGTCACCCTGGAATACCACAAAATAGCTCGTCGCTTTCTGATGAAATTTTCTGAGGGGTCCAAAAAAATTCATGACTTTCTTATTTTGTCCTGAATTGTTTGACATATTGGGCGGTGACACGGAGCTGAGGAAGATAGGAGAACAAAAAAAAAGCCCCGAATTACCAGTCATTCATGACAACGACTCTTTTGCGAGGTATTTTCGTTTCCCGGTAGAACTGAACCAGGGACTGAATTTGATCTTCGTGTACTCCGATGTGGTGGAATACAACGTGGTGGGACACACATCCGTGCCGTTACTGCGTGTCATTCCTTTCAAAGTGGATTCTGCCACAAACGCTGACGAGGAAGGTGGAAACACTTATCACGTCCACCGCGAATTTGTCCATCCTCACTATTTGCCGGTCAGCAAGTCGTATTTGGACACGGTCAACATTACTATAAAAGGAGATTTGGGACAAAATATTCCATTCACCAAAGGAAAAGTCACGGTGAAACTCCATTTTCGAAAACGGTTCTCTCACGACTCGTAAGTCATGTATCCAGTGTACCGAGGGGTGGCTCGACAGCGAGGACACGGTTTAGGAGACATGTTAAAATCGGCCTTTCGTTCGGTGGCCCCGGTGTTGAAACCGATGGTGACACGAGGATTGCACGCCTTGAAAGATGCGGCACTGACACAAGGCAAAGAATTTCTCCAAAATGTCATCATCGACAAACAAAACCCTAAAGAAGCCTTCATGAGGGCAGGTAAAAATGTCTTGCTGCAAACGGGCAAAGACATTTTGGGCCGACGAGAGACACCTATAAATGCCCTGCACGCTACCGAGTCAAGCATTCAGCAAGGACAAGGCAGAAAGAGACGACGAAGAAGAAAACACCCTTTCACCAGACTTCAAGCGAGAAAGGCCAAAAAAAGAAGAACCGTTCGAGACTTAGACGTTTTCGATTATTGAAACACAAAACAAAATGATGCACCGAGAGTCTTGCGCTTGTTCCAAGACGGAACTGGATCTGTTTGCCATGCCCCCCACCATGATGACCATGCAAGAATCCCAATGGGTGGAATTTCATCCCGTCTCCTCATTGACCGATTCCGCTCCCATCGAGTTTGAAATCAAGGGACAGCCCGAAGATTACATCGATCTGAATAGCAGTTACTTGTACTTGAAAGTCCAAGTTCTAAAAAAAGATGATAAAGAAGTAGAAGACGATGACGATATAGCTCCCGTCAACAATTTCATGCATTCCTTGTTCAGCTCAGTGGATTTGTACTTGAATAACAAACTGGTCAGCAGCAGCATGGATACTTACCCTTACCGTGCCTACCTGGAAAATCTCTTGACGTACGGAACAGATGCCAAGGATAGTCATCTTAATGCCTGTGTGCTGTGGGAACCTGACACAGCGGACAAGTTCGACACAATAGATACAAGCAATTTAGGCTTTGAGGCAAGAGAAAACAAAATCTTAAAAAAGAAAAGTTTAGAACTGATGGATCGTTTGCATTTGGACATGTGGTTGCAAGAGAAATATTTGCTGAACGGAGTCAATGTCCGCTTGAGACTGAATCGCAGCAGTACCACTTTCCATTTGCAGGCTGCTGATCTTGCTAAGGCTCCTAAAAGCATAATCCAAGAAGCCAAACTCTACGTACGACGCGTAGAAGTGTTACCCAAAGTAGGTAACGACATCAGTCAAACGTTGAGCAGAACAACCGCCAAGTATCCCATACGACGTGTGGAAGTGAAAACGTTCACCATTCCTGCTGGACAGCAATCCATGATCGAAGATCATCTGTTCCAAGGACAGTTACCCAAGCGTTTAATCCTTGGTATGGTCCTGAATTCAGCCTTCAACGGAGCCATCAAAGAAAATCCTTTCAACTTTCAACACTTCAACGTGAAGAAAATCGAAGTCAGTCGCGATGGCAAGACCTTGTGTACCCGACCTTTCGAACCTGACTTTGCCAACAAAAATTACTTGAGATCGTACTTGTCCCTGTACGAAGCCACCGGCCAGTTAGGAACCAACACCAGTCACGGCATTGAGTATGACGATTATGACGGAGGCTATGCTTTGTGGGCTTTCGATTTCACTCCAGACCAAGGCAGCGACGAGGGACATTTCCACCCTATAAAATCTGGCCAGATTCGTGTGGAACTTCAGTTTGCAAATCCTCTGCCAGCAACAGTGAACGTCATCCTGTATGCAGAATTCGATAATACCATAGAAATCAACAGTTTGAGAGAAGTCATTCTAGATTATTAGAAAGCCATGGAAGACTGCTGTCCCTCTTTACCTAGTGGAGACACTTTGGAGATGGAATGTAAGGAGACCGTGGAAGGAGAAGAATCTCAAGACAAAGACGAAGAAGATATCATGATGAAGTCGAGATGGCCAGAACAAGAAGCCCATTTAGTCTGCTGTTTTGCCAAACACTTGGTCGACAAAATGACGGAATTGATCAAGAAAAATTGCTATGGATGTCAAAACGATCATCCCAGTCAAATTCAACACGATAAATGCCTGATGTTGAGTCAAGAAGAAAAATTGGACGAGTATCTGGACGAAGCTTGGAGTCTCATCTCGAAGAAAGACGTGTTGCACCAGTGGTATAAAGACTTGCGTGAACATTCTTGTCCAGCATTAACCACTCAAGAGATCCATCGTATCGAAGCTCTCCTGAATCAGGGTGAGGAAACAGAACGAATAACCGTTTATTCATCAGACATTTTCAAGCAAAAAGTCAGGATCGAATTGACAACTTATTATTACCTGTGAAGAAGAAAACAAACACAAAAAACAATGGATACCTGGGAACTTTATTACCTTTTGAACCACAGTTCGTATACGTCTTCTTGGAATCCCGTCGTCTGTGCTAAAGATGAACTCCCTCATCGCAAACCTAAAGACCATCAAGCTTACGTGATCAACACGGACGACAGTCATCTCCCAGGAACCCACTGGGTAGCCGTCTACTTTCCTCAAGAAGGATGTGTGGAATATTTCGATTCGTACGGATTGCCCCCTTTAGAAGACGATATCATTGACTTTATGAGAAGAAATGCTCAAACCACCCGATTCAATAACATGAAATTACAAGGCACAGATTCCTTGGTGTGTGGAAAGTACTGTGTGTATTTTCTGCATCATCGCAGCCTGGGCTATTCCTTAGAACATTTAGTGACTCATTTTGATCCTCGTTCTTCTGCTAGAAACGATGTGAAAGTAGATCGATGGTTTTGTGACCATTATGCTTATCTTTTGTCTCAAGCTAGGAAACATAGTGTCCATCAATGGCCTAATGATTTCCAACAGTGGAAATCACAATTTCATTCACAACGTTGTCAGCCTTGTTTAAAGTAGATTGAATTTAAAGAAAAAAATTGTTTGATGTTATAGTGTTGGATTATTGTTAAAAATGTTGTTGTTAGTTAGTGTTAAGTGATTTTTGAATAAAAAATGTTGTCTTTTGAAAAAAATCACTTTGTCTTTTGTTTAGCTATAAGAATGTTGGATTGATGCTCTTTCATTTCTTACTATCCCTCTCATGACACTCACTAAACGTTGCGGCTCGAAAACCGTGTGGGGGATGTTTTCCTTCACGTCCGCGCTTTAACTTTAAGAACCGGGTTGTTCCCAGTCTAGCCATCCATTGTCGACTCATCCTCCTAAGAAGATGTGCTCCAAACTAGCTAAGCTCAACGAAGCCTACGTGAATCTGCATAGGGTCAGACACAGTCTGATACCGAAGCCAGAAGAAATAGAGAATGTGAGAATGTTAAAAATCACTGAAGACCTGATAGAAGAGCTCTTCAGAGAAGAAATGAACAAGGAGAAAGAAGAATGGACAGAGAAGTACAGACTTCAGAGACAGCAGCAACAGCAGCAACAACAGCAGCAGCAGCAACCTGAAGCTGACAGAGGCTTTGTCGATTGTCGTATCGACACCAAAGAATTCTTCTTCTCTTTCCGAAGAAGCAGACCTATTGCCAGAAAGTCTATCCTCAGAGGACATCGCATTCTTAGAAACTGAAAAAAGAATGCCATAGCAAAACAAAAAACAGCCCTTTTCAGGGCTACCCAATACTATAGAAAAGAAATAACGATCGATTTGCCAATGTGTAGGTAGAGTAGTGTGAAAATAAACACTAACTCTTTCTTTAAAATATGAGGGTATGTGTTTGTGTGTTTGTGTTTGTAAGTGATAAAGTAGGTTGGTGTGGATAGTAGATTAAAATGATGTTAGTTTTTTGGGCTGTTTGAGGTGTATATTTGGGGTTAGATTGGATTGCTTTGAGTATGTGGATAGTCTATTGAAGTGATGGGTAGCATAAAAAAGTGAGTGAGTGTTTCTTTTAGGTCCGCGCGTTGTTGTTTTTTTTTTTTGGTCATGATCTAGGTAAGATGAATTTTATGTTTTTAGGGGGATGTTTTCCTTCACGTCCGCGCTTTCAGTATAAATTGAAACTCGTTCGGCAGTCCAGCTACCCTTGTTGATTGATCAACACAGCCAGAAGAATGACTAGCAGAATAGTGAAACTGTTAGAACTCCAGATGCACCTGGAATATGCCAGGCGGATAGTAAACGAACTATCAGCGGAGGCTATAGTAGAAGAAGCAAGAGTAAAGAAGGAAGAAGAGGAGAGAAGACAGAGGGAAGAGGAGGAAAAGAAAAGAGAAGAGATGATGTCGTTTAATATTCCTGAAACAGAGGATTGGGGTGCTGAAGCGAATCATCCTCCCTCTGCGCTCCCCAGAAGAAAGGTGAAAGAAGACTGGGGAAGAAGATGCGTGTGCGGCGCAAGGCCAGGAAGGTGCAACCATTAGATAGGTGCATCTGGAGTTTAAAAAAACAGCCCTTTTCAGGGCTACCCAATACTCTAGAAAAGAAATAACGATAGATTTGCCAATGTGTGTAGGTAGAGTAGTGTGTATATAAACACTAACTCTTTTTTAAGATAGTGTGAGGGTATGCGTTTGTGTGTTTGTGTGTTTGTAAGAGCTCAGGTATGTTTGTGTGAATAGTAGATTATGGGTTTCTTAGCGTATGTGAAGAGTATAGTTAGGGTTTTATTATATGAAATGAGAAAGTAGGGGGATGTTTTCCTTCACGTCCGCGCGTTGTTGGGTCATGATCTAGGTAAGATCCATTTTATGTTTTTAGGGGATGTTTTCCTTCACGTTCGCGCTTTGAGTATAAAACTAACAGTGTTGGCCATTGGAACCCATTCTACGGAATAAGCAAACAAGAAGATGCCAGCAGCTTCAGCTTTATACAACGATCTTATGGGAAGTTGGTATTGGATGGTAGATGGATTGAGTGTAGTAGAAAGGGTTGAACAGGAATGGAGGTATGCAGTGACAAAAGACTTCGTCTCAAGACAAGTAACCAGCCTCCACTTATCCGTAAATATTGTAAAAGAAATGATAGATGATGAGGAGAAGAGAATCAGAGGTTTAATTAACCCACCGTATGTCAAAGTGGGTAAGTTAAAAGAAGCGATAGATCATGTGACGAGTGCAAGGTGCTTTCTAGAAGACATTGCAGAATGGACAGATTGGTGTTTCGCGAAGTGGGGGTTAGAAAAACTTAAGAAAGCTGAAGAACTAATGAGGAATGTGCTGACCGAAGAGGTCAAGAAGATCAAAGAAAAGTGGTTAAAGGAAAGAAAAGAAGAAGAAAATAGAAAAAAAAGGGATGAATTTGAAAAACTGAACACAAACTGGATGAAAATCCAAGAGAAGTTCCGGGCCATGGGCCACCCGGACTGGTTGCCGGAAACAGAAAAGAAAAAGAAGAAAGGAATGATGGACAAAATAAGAGGATGGTGGAAGAAGTTAAAAAGTTAAAAGAAGAAGAAGAAAAAACCCAAAGGCCCTTTTCAGGGCCAGCCATATTTCTCGAAAAGAGATAGTCTTTGAATTGCCTACCCCTTTTTTAAATTTAAATTTAAATTTAAATTTTAAAAAAACTTTTTTTAAAAAAAAAAAATCCCATGTTAAATTCCCCTTGTACGTATAGTATCCCACAATTTATTCCCATGTTAATTCCCCTTGTACGTAGAGTGTCCCACGATTTATTCCCATGTTAATTCCCCTTGTACGTAAAGTGTCCCACGATTTTTCTCCATGTTAAATTTCCATTGTACGTAAAGTGTCCCAAGGGTGTTTTTAATGCTAATTCCCATTGTACGTAAAGTGTCCCCCTTCACTACTGTCGTACGTATCGCCAGAAACAAATTATGGCAGTGAACCGGTATACCGGTAATAGCGCGAACCTCTAATAATTACTGGTAATATTTTGTTGATATATTGCAAAGACTCCTCTATCATGATGGTAGTGCCGCTCGTGAAGATCTGTATTGGCATGAACTTTCCCTATCAATTTTATGTTTATGTCTGGCACTGACACTGTCGATCGTTTCTTTTTCATTTTCAAAATATTTAGCACAATGGCAAGCTCTCAGAAATCATATATATTTTGTTTCATTAAATACAATTAGACATCTGAGTTACTGACAATCCCATCGAACCAAAAGCAATATTATGCATATTTAGACACATTAAAGATACTAACATATTTGAACTGCGATTTATGTAAACTCTCTCTCTCTCTCTCTCTCTCTCTCTTTTATTGATTTATTCATATTTTGTAGGTTTACTATGTGCCGTTATGTTCCTTAAATTTGTATATCATGCAGTGATAGGACTATCTCAAATTTGTGTCTCGTGCAGTGATTGGAATATCTCAGATTTGTATATCATGCAGTGATATGACTATCTCAAATTTGTATATCATGCAGTGACAGGACTATCTCAAATTTGTATGTCATGCAGTGATAGGACTATCTCAAATTTGTATATCATGCAGTTGTCTGACAATCTCAGATTTGTATAGCATGCAGCGATAGGACTATCTCAGATTTGTATATCATGCAGTGATATGGCAATCTCCAATTTTTTTATCATGCAGAGATAAGACATTCTAAAATTTATTTATCATGCAGTGATATGACTACCTCTGTTGAGGAATTTATGTTCAATCACATTGCTTATTATTTGTCAATAAACTACGACTGAACTACTGGAGCCGTTTCACTATCATACTATGGATAGTCCGAGCACACTAAGAAATCCTTATTTCATATGCATTATGGATAGTCCGAACACACTAAGAAACCCTTATTTCATATGCATTATGGATAGTCCGAGCACACTAAGAAACCCTTATTTCATATGCATTATGGATAGTCCAAGCATACTAAGAACCCTTATTTGATGTGCGTTATGGATGGTCCAAGCATATTAAGAAACCCTTATTTCATATGCATTATGGATAGTCCAAGCATACTAAGAACCCTTATTTGATGTGCGTTATGGATGGTCCAAGCATATTAAGAAACCCTTATTTCATATGCATTATGGATGGTTCGAGCACGCTAAGAAACCCTTATTTCATATGCGTTATGGATGGTCCAAGCATACTAAGAAACCCCTTATTTGATGTGCGTTATGGATGGTCCAAGCATACTAAGAAACCCTTATTTCATATGCGTTAATGTTACAGATGGTCCAAGCAAATTAAGTAACTCTTATTTGATGTGCGTTAATGTAGTAAACAATAAAATATAGATATACGCACATTCGCATATATACCAGGTAGTGTCTAGAAAATGGTTTTCTGCAGGCAGATACGTATTAAAAAAAATAAGTGAATCATACTTTTGACATACTTATAGATAAAAAAAAACATGTATAGAAATAGGTCTGCCAGATAAAAATAACTAAGTATTCATCTACGCATGAGTATGAGTCATATATGAAATGTTCTCGTAGTTATCTGATGTTTACTTTTACTCGGAATTGTTTCACTTGCTAAGGTATTTTGTGCACCCTTTCTTACACTCTTCTATTTCTAATACCAAAGATCATATATATCAAATGACTAAGAGACCGTATATGCATGCAAAGACAGAGAGAGAGAGAGAGAGAGAGAGAGAGAGAGAGTTAGTTGCTGTATGTATGTATGTATATATGTATGTGTGTGTGTATGTGTGTGTGTATGTATGTATGTATGGATGCATGTATGTATGTATGTATGTATGTATGTATGTATGTATGTATGTATGTATGTCTACATTTGTTACCCCAGGGGCTCCGAGTGGCCGAGTGGTCTAACGCGCTCACCGTTCCGGATCACTGCCATCTCATCTCTGCCTGCCTGGGTTCGAGTCCAAGGCTCGGCTTGTGTGGGTACGTGGGAAAGCCTGCCAGTAGCTTCTCGTGAGTCAGTGGTTCTTCCCTGGGTTTTTCAGGGTTCTTCCTCCACCAGTTATACTGACCGCTATGTATAGCCTATCTTGTGCTGAAAAATGGCGTTAAACCCAAGAACAACAACAACATTTGTTACCCCACATCTTCAATGGTCCTGTTGTTCTTAGAAATTTATACTAGGAATGAATCGATTTCCAAAATGGAAATCGGGTTGTAATTGTTTAGTTAAAGTGGGGTGATTTAGTAGTTTACGTTGAATATTTTAATATTATTTACTTTACTTTGCAGTTTGGGAAATTATGCCTGAGTACAGAAGGAGAAAACAAAATTACCTTAAACTAAAAGACAATCTGTCAAAATATACAACTTTTTTATAAAAAAAAAAAATGACAGAAGATTAGGATTAAGGATAATAATTACCTTTGATAATCTAAATAATGCATATATCCTCATCTCCAGTGATTGTCTAAATCCAGTACAATATCTTATTCAAGATGAAAAGGTTACCGTTAATAACCCGTGCGTCACTTTAACAAACAATGGCGGCTTGATAAACATCTTGTGATAAAACAGCCATCTCCTGATGGACGGGCCGATCGTCTGCATGGGGAAGTTGTGATACCTGTCTACCGTTCCTTTTCTCAAAGTATTTTTAAATCATTACTGGTGATCCGTGTCAAAGCCCTTTTGTGCCTCTGACACAACAGAGACTGCTTGGTTTCTACGCTCATCTCGTAAACCCGCTTGAATTAGATGAGTTGCGTCACGGGCTAAACTTATCAGAATATGACACATTAGCCATAATTTAAAACAAAATGGATGAGTCTTGCCCAATATTATTTACTGCTAAAATTATTTAAATTTACTTGCATTCAAGTATGAGACATACGTGAATCGAATATGAGTATTGTAAGATAAAATCAAGGGGCACTGACAGTGTGAAAACCATAGATTTGCCTTTAGGTTAAATTGATAATGTTATTTTCGCATATAACTGATATCTCGTCTCAGATCGTTGTACGATGGCATTAGGCTTCAACAGTCGGGTAATTTGTAAGACAAAATGTTAGAAATACGTTATAAATGGTCGTTGTCAGAAATTTTGTGACGTATACATACGGGCACCATTCATCTGTACACAATAAAGGTGGCTTTACGGAAAAGAATGCAAATTTACCAAATGAAAAGCTGACAAAACATGATAAGTATGAAGGAAAGAAAAAAAAGGCAGAGACTGCACAGAGTTGGTAGAAGCCGAGTAAATTACTGCTGCAGAAATAAAACCGTTAGTAAACTCTAGAAATGCTGGAAAAATGAAAGGACGCTGGTCATTCTAATCCCAAAAGGGACTAGAATTCTCATTACATTCATTAAGAAAACATTTGATAGTATGAAGATAATCATTAATTACGTCAATCACGTTAATCTCCAATATAAATAAAATTGCAGGACACGTGAAACCGTTACCTATGATGTAGGTTACAGTGTACCTAAGTTATTAAATATGACTGGGACTTTTTTTATTTATCCCAATCGTTTAGATAAAGAATATCGTATTTCCACCATGCCATCACTAATTAGTTTGAAATATAGGTGACCAAATCACGTGACCTTTCTATATTTGATTGACAATGATAGATACACGTATACACATAGTTCCAGATTGCTAGTCAAAGACACCCATCGTTCATTACATGACAGATATGATACTAAAAGAATACTTCAGTGCGGCATATTTGAAAATGGTATTATTTCGCCATCTCCAATATTTGTATTAATCGCGTGATTCTATCTCCTTGTAGTTTAACGTATATTATTGACAAGACAAGGGTAGCAAACAAAAAATGGGTTTCTAAAAAGGTAAAATAAAAAAAAAGAAATTCTAATGGTAGCATGCAAGTGCATGGGTTTCTAAAAGACTAGCAAACAAGTACACCGAAACGAGGAACATAACTGGAAGATTACAAACAAAATGAAAAGGAAACAGTATAAAAGGTTGACAGAAAAAAAATCTCAAAGGATGGTGACTGCAAAGTAAGGGAGAGAAAATGGCAGATTTTGTCCCTGGTTATACTTTGTACCTCAATATATAAGCATTATATTATGTGCAAAATGTGAAAGGTTGTTCTCTGCCACGTTTAATAATATATAGGTATTTCTTATAATAAACTGTGGCAGACAACAACATCATGGTGTGGTCACGCGGTTTAAAAAGCTTACCTGTCGACAGGATTGAACAATATTCAGTTTATCCCGTTTCAAACAATATCACGGTCACGAATCCATAGCGGGGGATACTTAGTGCCTTCCCGAATACATTATGAACAAGCATGGCTTCATTATAATGTTTTATACAAGTAGCCGGTGGCTTGTCTGGCATCCGGGTCACTGACCAGTGCGCTTGGTTCGGACAGTACCATTACATCGAATTTACCTTGTGTATTTCACAAGCACGGGTTAGATAAGCATTAGTTGTGAACAACTGAAAGAAACACCTTTTCTTCACAGAGTGAAACAAGGTACATTGTTTATTTAACCTGAGACTAACCTGCATTCTATATTACTACTTAGTTAAATAATATTTAAGTGGCAGGGTCCAGTTTCGTAAATTGGCCCCTGGCTAATTTCTTAACTTAAGGCTATGATGTGACTTATTCAGCTATTATTGTTTAATAATTAAAGATATAGCTATATTTGTGAACTAGGTGTTTCGGGCTTGTATTCTTGAAATTGATGTCAGGCATGTACACCTTACTCTGCAGTATGTTGATAGTGAAATACAGATAGCTAGGAAGAAGAGCTAGCCTCCCATAGCAGTAAACACATGGGTTTGGGGCATGAAAATTCCAGGTAGAAATATTGGGTTGGGTACATCATCTTCTGTTAAAAACTGCTATTGCCTTCTTTGGTCAAGTGGATAATATTCTTATATTTTGTTTTAATATAAGTATCCAAAAATATGGACCTTTTGACCTCATTTGTGTATTTGATTTTTTTAATGGTGTTTTTTTTTAATACTAGGTCGTTGATTGCGGCATTACGTTTGTACATAAAAACTGGATCCTGTCCCCTTAGTGAACTCCATCAAGATATTATCAGTCTCATACCCGTGGGCAATCCCCAATTGTAGCTATAGTTTTTGAAAATGTCCATTTGTAAAGGAGATTGAAACACATCAGTGTACAGATTATACTAAATCACCAATATTCATTTTCTGTGTACAGAAAGCGAAAATTGCTTCAGGGTATGTATGTATGTATGTGTGTGTGTGTGTATATGTGTGTGTATGTATGTATGTATTTTATGTGTGTATTTTTGTTTGTGTGCGTGTGCGCTCGTGCGTGCGTGCATGTATGTATGTCTGTACGTACGTATGCATGCATGTATGTATGTATGTCTGTGTGTATGTCTGTCTGCCTGTTTGTCTGTCTGTCTGTCATTTTGCATGTATGTATGTATGTATGTATGTATGTATGTATGTATGCATGCATGTATGTGTGTGTGTACGTATGTGTTTTCACAGCACATCACACTCATTATTATATAGTGAAGAACAAAAGCTAGGTCGAAAAATGTCAAGGACAAAATTAATTAAGTAGCTATTGCTGATCGTTACATTTTCAGCTGTACGTATAGTCCTTACATTCGCAGATGTACGTATAGTCCTAACACTTATAGCTGTAGGTATAGTCCTTAAATTTACAGCTGTACGTATAGTCCTTACATTCGCAGTTGTACGTATAGTCCTTACACTTATAGCTGTAGGTATAGTCCTTAAATTTACAGCTGTACGTATATTCCTTACATTCGCAGCTGTACGTATAGTCCTTACATTCGCAGCTGTACATATAGTCCTTACATTCGCAGATGTACGTATAGTCATCGCACTTACAGCTGTACGTATGTATATTCCTTAAATTTACAGCTGTACGTTTAGTCATTACGTTTACGGTTGAATTTTTTTCCTTCCCATTACGTTTATTGTGTCAAGCATCAAACGACGCCTGGGTTCCAATTGATACAGATGTTGGCCAGTCTTTTAAGATTGGTTTCCAGTTGTAATTATCCCTTTGTCGAGTCGTACACCATCCCGCGATATGCACACCGTTCCAACTTCCTGCTCGTAATGGGAAGCTGAGATTTTGACATTTTAAGCTTTCCGTCTCCAAACTTTCACATCCGCCCTAAAATTGCCTTTATGTATAACTTTTTTCCCACTGAAATCTGTCAGTTACTGCTTTCAGAAAATTATTAGACGGTAAATGCAATTACATTGCATTTATCGCATTATGAGAGCATAAGAAACAAATTTCAATCAGACAATTTACAGAGCAAAAAAAAAAAAAGGAGTTAATTTCAAGTTACTTTCGATAATAAAAGTCGTTCATATGCTTTTGAGAAAATGGATATAAAGATGTTTGCAAAGATGATGATCCACCAAGCAGTGTCAGACTCTAAAAAATGGCTTTAAATCCAACAAGAACAACAACAAAATAGCTACTTTACAGGAATACTAGCTAAAACTAATACATTCATTTACTGGCTAATTTATAGAGAACACTAGCTAACACTACTACAGTCATTTACTGGCTACTTTACAGGGATCACTGGCTAACACTAATACATTAATTTACTGGTTACTTTACAGGGATCACTAGCTAATATTAATACATTCATTTACTGGCTACTTTACAGGGAGGACTAGCTAACACTAATACATTCATTTACTGGCTACTTTACAGGGAGGACTAGCTAACACTAATACATTCATTTACTGGCTTCTTTACAGGGAGCACTAGCTAACACTAATACATTCATTTACTGGCTACTTTACAGAGAACGCTAGCTAACACTACTACAGTCATTTACTGGCTACTTTACAGGGAACACTAGCTAACACTAATACATTAATTTACTGGCTACTTTACAGAGAGCACTAGCTAACACTAATACATTCATTTACTGGCTACTTTAAGAGAGCACTAGCTAACACTAATACATTAATTTACTGGCTACTTTACAGAGAGCACTAGCTATCACTAATGCATTATTTTACTGGCTACTTTACAGAGAGCACTAGCTAACACTAATACATTAATTTACTGGCTACTTTACAGAGAGCACTAGCTAACACTAATACATTCATTTACTGGCTACTTTACAGGGAGCACTAGCTAACACTAATACATTCATTTATCGGCCGCTTTATAGAGAACGCTAGCTAACACTAACACATTCATTTACTGGCTACTTTATAGGGAGCACTAGCTAACACTAATACATTCACTTATCGGCCACTTTACAGAGAACGCTAGCTAAAACTAATACATTCATTTACTGGCTACTTTACAGAGAGCACTAGCTAACACTAATACATTAATTTACTGGCTACTTTACAGAGAGCACTAGCTAACACTAATGCATTATTTTACTGGCTACTTTACAGAGAGCACTAGCTAACACTAATACATTAATTTACTGGCTACTTTACAGAGAGCACTAGCTAACACTAATACATTCATTTACTGGCTACTTTACAGGGAGCACTAGCTAACACGAATACATTCATTTATCGGCCGCTTTATAGAGAACGCTAGCTAACACTAATACATTCATTTACTGGCTACTTTATAGGGAGCACTAGCTAACACTAATACATTCACTTATCGGCCACTTTACAGAGAACGCTAGCTAAAACTAATACATTCATTTACTGGCTACTTTACAGGGATCACTAGCTAACACTAATACATTCTTTTACTGGCTACTTTACCGGGAGCACTAACTAAACCTAGTACATTCATTTACTGTCTACTTTACAGGGATTACTAGCTAAACCTAGTACATTCATCTACTGGCTACTTTGCAGGGAATGCTAGCTAATACTAATATAGTCATTTACTAGGTACTTTACAGGGAACACTAGCTGACACTAATACAGTCATTTATCGGCCACTTTACAGAGAACGCTAGCTGACAGTAATACATTCATTTACTGGCTACTTTACAGGGATCACTAGAAAAGACTAACACATTCATTTACTGGCTTTACAGGGAGCACTAACTAAACCAAGTGCATTCATTAACTGTCTACTTTACAGAGAGCACTAGATTACACTAATACATTCATTTACTGGCTACTATGCAGGGAACACTAGCTACACCTAGTACATTCATTTATTGGCTACTTTACAGCGATCACTAGCTAACACTAATACATTCATTTACTGGCTACTTTACAGGGAACACTAGCTAACACTAATACATTCATTTACTGGCTACTTTACAGGGAGCACTAGCTAACACTAATACATTCATATACTGGCTACTTTACAGGGACGACTAGCTAAACCTAGTACATTCATTTATTGGCTATTTTACAGGGATCACTACCTAACACTAATACAGTCATTTACTGGCTACTTTACAGGGATCACTAGCAAACACTAATACAGTCATTTACTGGCTACTTTACAGGGATCACTAGCTAAACCTAGTACATTCATTTACTGGCTACTTTAAAGGGATCACTAGCTAAGACTAATACATTCATTTACTGGCTACTTTACAGGGAGCACTGCCTAACACTAATACAGTCATTTACTGGCTACTTTACAGGGATCACTAGCTAACACTAATAAAGTCATTTACTGGCTACTTTACAGGGAGGACTAGCTAAACCTAGTACATTCATTTATTTACTGGCTACTTTACAGGGATCACTACCTAACACTAATACAGTCATTTACTGGCTACTTTACAGGGATCACTAGCTAACACTAATACAGTCATTTACTGGCTACTTTACAGGGATCACTAGCTAACACTAATACAGTCATTTACTGGCTACTTTACAGGGATCACTAGCTAACACTAATACAGTCACTTACTGGCTACTTTACAGGGATCACTAGCTAACACTAATACATTCATTTACTGGCTACTTTACAAGGAGGACTAGCTAAACCTAGTACATTCATTTACTGGGTACTTTACAGGGAGGACTAGCTAACACTAATACATTCATTTACTGTCTACTTTACAGGGATCACTAGCTAACACTAATACATTCATTTACTGGCCACTTTACAGGGATCACTAGCTAACACTAATACATTCATTTACTAGCTACTTTACAGGGATAACTAGCTAACACTAATACATTCATTTACTGGCTACTTTACAGGGATCACTAGCTAACACTAGTACATTCATTTACTGGCTACTTTATAGGGATCACTAGCTAACACTAATACATTCATTTACTGGCTACTTTACAGGGAACACGAGCTAACACTAATACATTCATTTACTAGCTACTTTACAGGGAGGACTAGCCAAACATAGTACATTCATTTACTGGCTACTTTACAGGGAACACTAGCTAACACTAATACATTCATTTACTGTCTACTTTACAATGTGCACTAGCCAAGACTAATACTTTCATTTACTGGCTACTGTACAGGGAACACAAACTAACCCTAGTACATTCATTTACTGTCTACTATACAGGGAACACTAGCTAACACTATTACATTCATTTACTGGCTACTATACAGGGAACACTTGCTAACACTAGTACATTCATTTACTGTCTACTTTACAGGGAACACTAGCTAACACTAATACATTCATTTACTGGCTACTTTAGAGGGATCACTAGCTAACACTAGTACATTCATTTACTGACTACTTTACAAGGATCACTAGCTAACACTAATACATTCATTTACTGGCTAATTTACAGGGATCACTAGCTAACACTAGTACATTCATTTACTGGCTTCTTTACAGTGATCACTAGCTAACACTATTACATTCATTTACTGGCTACTTTACAGGGATCAGCAGCTAACATTAGTACATTCATTTAATGGCTACTTTACAGGGATCACTAGCTAACACTATTACATTCATTTACTGGCTACTTTACAGGGATCACTAGCTAACACTAAGACATTCATTTACTGGCTACTGTACAGGGAACGCTAGCTAACACAAATACATTCATTTACTGGCTACTTTACAGGGATCACTAGCTAACACTAGTACATTCATTTACTGGCTACTTTACAGGGATCACTAGCTAACACTATTACATTCATTTACTGGCTGCTATACAGGGAACACTAGCTAAGACTAATACATTCATTTACTGGCTACTTTACATTGTGCACTAGCTAAGACTGATACTTTCATTTACTGGCTACTTTACAGGGATCACTAGAAAAGACTAACACATTCATTTACTGGCTATTTTACAGGGAACACTAGCTAAAACTAATACATTCATTTACTGGCTACTTTACAGGGAACACTAGCTAACACTATTACATTCATTTACTGGCTACTTTACAGGGATCACTAGAAAAGACTAACACATTCATTTACTGGCTATTTTACAGGGAGCACTAGCTAACACTAATACATTCATTTACTTGCTACTTTACAGGGAACACTAGCTACACCTAGTACAGTCATTTACTGGCTACTTTACAGGGATCACTAGAAAACACTAACACATTCATTTACTGGCTATTTTACAGGGAGCACTAGCTAACACTAATACATTCATTTACTGGCTACTTTACAGGGAACACTAGCTACACCTGGTAGAGTCATTTCCTGGCTACTTTACCGGGAGCACTAACTAAACCTAGTGCATTCATTTACTGTCCACTTTACAGGGAACACTAGCTAAACATAGTACATTCATTTACTGGCTACTTTGCAGGGAATGCTAGCTAACACTAGCACAGTCATTTACTAGGTACTTTACAGGGAACACTAGCTGACACTAATACAGTCATTTATCGGCCACTTTACAGAGAACGCTAGCTGACAGTAATACATTCATTTACTGGCTACTTTACAGGGATCACTAGAAAAGACTAACACATTAATTTGCTCGCTATTTCACAGGGAGCACTAACTAAACCAAGTTCATTCATTTACTGTCTACTTTACAGAGAGCACTAGCTAACACTAATACATTCATTTACTGGCTACTTTACAGGGAACACTAGGTAACACTAATGCATTCATTTACTGGCTACTTTACAGGGATCACTAGCTAACACTAATACATTCATTTACTGGCTACTTTACAGAGAGCACTAGCTAACACTATTACATTCATTCACTGGCAAGTATACAGGGAACACTTGCTAAACCTAGTACATTCATTTACTGGCTACTTTACAGGGATACAGGGATCACTAGCTAACACTATTACATTCATTTACTGGCTACTATACAGGGAACACTAGCTAACACTAGGACATTGATTTACTGTCTACTATACAGGGAACACTAGCTAACACTATTACATTCATTTACTGGCTACTATACAGGGAACACCTGCTAACACTAGTACATTAATTTACTGTCTACTTTAAAGGGAACACTAGCTAACACTAATGCATTCATTTACTGGCTACTTTACAGGGATCACCAGCTAACACTAATACATTCATTTACTACCTACTTTACAGGGATCACTAGCTAACACAAGTACATTCATTTACTGGCTTCTTTACAGGGATCACTAGCTAACACTATTACATTCATTCACTGGCTACTTTATAGGGATCACTAGCTAACATTAGTATATTCATTTACTGGCTACTTTACAGGGATCACTAGCTAACAATATTACATTCATTTACTGGCTACTTTACAGGGATTACTAGCTAACACTAATACATCCATTTACTAGCTACTGTACAGGGAACGCTAGCTAACGCTAATACATTCATTTACTGGCTACTTTACAGGGATCACTGGCTAACACTAGTACATTCATTTACTGGCTACTTTACACGGATCACTAGCTAACACTAGTACATTCATTTACTGTCTACTTTACAGGGATCACTAGCTAACACTATTACATTCATTTACTGGCTTCTTTACAGGGATCACTAGCTAACACTATTACATTCATTTACTGCCTACTTTACAGGGATCACTAGCTAACATTAGTACATTCATTTACTTGCTACTTTACAGGGATCACTAGCTAACACGATTACATTCATTTTCTGGCTACTTTACAGGGATCACTAGCTAACACTAATACATTCATTTACTGGCTACTTTACACGGATCACTAGCTGACACTAGTACATTCATTTACTGGCTACTTTACAGGGATCACTAGCTAACACTAATACATTCATTTACTGGCTACTTTACAGAGAGCACTAGCTAACAATAACACATTCATTTACTGGCTACTATACAGGGAACACTTGCTAACACTAGTACATTCATTTACTGTCTACGTTACAGGGAACACTAGCTAGCACTAATACATTCATTTACTGGCTACTTTACAGGGATCACTAGCTAACACTAGTACATTCATTTACTGGCTACTTTACAGGGATCACTAGCTAACACTAATAGATTCATTTACAGGCTACTTTACAGGGATCACTAGCTAACACAAGTACATTCATTTACTGGCTTCTTAACAGGGATCACTAGCTAACACTATTACATTCATTTACTGGCTACTTTACAGGGATCACTAGCTAACATTAGTACATTCATTTAAAGCCTACTTTACACGGATCACTAGCTAACACTATTACATTCATTTACTGGCTACTTTACAGGGACCACTAGCTAACACTAATACATTCATTTACTGGCTACTTTACAGGGATCACTAGCTAACACTAGTACATTCATTTACTGGCTACTTTACAGGGATCACTAGCTGACACTATTACATTCATTTACTGGCTGCTATAAAGGGAACACTAGCTAAGACTAATACATTCATTTACTGGCTACTTTACATTGTGCACTACCTAAGACTGATACTTTCATTTACTGGCTACTTTACAGGGATCACTAGAAAAGACTAACACATTCATTTACTGGCTATTTTGCAGGGAACACTAGCTAACACTAATACATTCATTTGCTGGCTACTTTACAGGGAACACTAGCTAACACTAATACATTCATTTACTGGCTACTTTACAGCGAGCACTAGCTAACACTAACACAGTCATTTACTGGCTACTTTACAGGGATCAATAGAAAAGACTAACACATTCATTTACTGGCTATTTTACAGGGAGCACTAGCTAACACTAATACATTCATTTACTGGCTACTTTACAGGGAACACTAGCTACACCTAGTACAGTCATTTAATGGCTACTTAACAGGGATCACTAGCTAACACTAATACATTCATTTCCTGGCTACTTTACCTGGAGCACTAACTAAACCTAGTGCATTCATTTACTGTCTGCTTTACAGGGATCACTAGCCAAACATAGTACATTCATTTACTAGCTACTTTGCAGGGAATGCTAGCTAACACTAATACAGTCATTTACTAGGTACTTTACAGGGAACACTAGCTGACACTAATACAGTCATTTATCGGGCACTTTACAGAGAACGCTAGCTGACAGTAATACGTTCATTTACTGGCTACTTTACAGGGATCACTAGAAAAGACTAACACATTAATTTGCTGGCTATTTTACAGGGAGCACTAACTAAACCAAGTTCACTCATTTACTGTCTACTTTACAGAGGGCAATATCTAACACTAATACATTCATTTACTGGCTACTTGACAGGGAACACTAGGTAACACTAATGCATTCATTTACTGGCTACTTCACAGGGATCACTAGCTAACACTAATACATTCATTTACTGGCTACTTTACAGAGAGCACTAGCTAACACTAATACATTCATTTACTGGCTACTATACAGGGAACACAAGCTACACCTAGTACATTCATTTACTGGCTAGTATACAGGGAACACTTGCTAAGCCTAGTACATTCATTTACTGGCTACTATACAGGGATACAGGGATCACTAGCTAACACTATTACATTCATTTACTGGCTACTATACAGGGAACACTAGCTAACACTAGTACATTCATTTACTGTCTACTATACAGGGAACACTAGCTAACACTAGTACATTCATTTACTGGCTACTATACAGGGAACACTTGCTAACACTAGTACATTCATTTACTGTCTACTTTGCAGGGAACACTAGCTAACACTAATACATTCATTTACTGGCTACTTTACAGGTATTACTAGTTAACACTAGTACATTCATTTACTGGCTTCTTTACAGGGATCACTAGCTAACACTAATACATTCATTTACTGGCTTCTTCACAGGGATCACTAGCTAACACTAGTACTATCATTTACTGGCTTCTTTACAGGGATCACTAGTAAACACCATTACATTCATTTACTGGCTACTTTACAGGGATCACTAGCTAACATTAGTACATTCATTTACTGGCAACTTTACAGGGATGACTAGCTAACACTATTACGTTCATTTGCTGGCTACTTTACAGGGATCACTAGCTAACACTAATACATTCATTTACTGGCTACTGTACAGGGAACGTTAGCTAACACTAATACATTCATTTACTGGCTCCTTTACAGGGATCACTAGCTAGCACTAGTACATTCATTTACTGGCAACTTTACACGGAACACTAGCTAACACTAGTACATTCATTTACTGGCTTCTTTACAGGGATCACTAGCTAACACTATTACATTCATTTACTGGCTGCTATACAGGGAACACTAGCTAAGACTAATACATTCATTTACTGGCTACTTTACATTGTGCACTAGGTAAGACTGATACTTTCATTTACTGGCTACTTTACAGGGATCACTAGAAAAGATTAACACATTCATTTAGTGGCTATTTTACAGGGAACACTAGCTAACACTAATAGATTCATTTACTGGCTACTTTACAGGGAACACTAGCTAACACTAATACATTCATTTACTGGCTACTTTACAGCGAGCACTAGCTAACACTAATACAGTCATTTACTGGCTACTTTACAGGGATCACTAGAAAAGACGAACACATTCATTTACTGGCTATTTTACAGGGAGCACTAGCTAACACTAATACATTCATTTACTGGCCACTTTACAGGGAACACTAGCTACACCTAGTACAGTCATTTACTGGCTACTTTACAGGGATCACTAGCTAACAGTAATACATTCATTTACTGGCTACTTTACCGGGAGCACAAACTAAACCTAGTGGATTCATTTACTGTGTACTTTACAGGGATCACTAGCTGAACATAGCACATTCATTTACTGGCTACTTTGCAGGGAATGCTAGCTAACACTAATACAGTCATTTACTAGGTACTTTACAGGGAACACTAGGTGACACTAATAGAGTCATTTATCGGCCACTTTACAGAGAACGCTAGCTGACAGTAATACATTCATTTACTGGCTACTTTACAGGGATCAGTAGAAAAGACTAACACATTAATTTGCTGGCTATTTTACAGGGAGCACTAACTAAACCAAGTTCATTCATTTACTGTCTACTTTACAGAGAGCACTAGCTAACACTAATACATTCATGTACTGGCTACTTTACAGGGAACACTAGCTAACACTAATATATTTATTTACTGGCTACTTTACAGGGATCACTAGCTAACACGAATACATTCATTTACTGGGTACTTTACAGAGAGCACTAGCTAACACTAATACATTCATTTACTGGCTACTATACAGGGAACACTAGCTACACCTAGTACATTCATTTACTGGCTACTTTACAGGGATCACTAGCCAACACTATTACGTTCATTTACTGGCTAGTATACAGGGAACACTTGCTAAACCTAGTACATTCATTTACTGGCTACTTTACAGGGATACAGGGATCACTAGCTAACACTATTACATTCATTTACTGGCTACTATACAGGGAACACTAGCTAACACTAGTACATTCATTTACTGTCTACTATACAGGGAACACTACCTAACACTATTACATTCATATACTGGCTACTATACAGGGAACACTTGCTAACACTAGTACATGCATTTACTGTCTACTTTACAGGGAACACTAGCTAACACTAATACATTCATTTACTGGCTACTTTACAGGGAACACTAGCTACACCTGGTAGAGTCATTTCCTGGCTACTTTACCGGGAGCACTAACTAAACCTAGTGCATTCATTTACTGTCCACTTTACAGGGAACACTAGCTAAACATAGTACATTCATTTACTGGCTACTTTGCAGGGAATGCTAGCTAACACTAGCACAGTCATTTACTAGGTACTTTACAGGGAACACTAGCTGACACTAATACAGTCATTTATCGGCCACTTTACAGAGAACGCTAGCTGACAGTAATACATTCATTTACTGGCTACTTTACAGGGATCACTAGAAAAGACTAACACATTAATTTGCTCGCTATTTCACAGGGAGCACTAACTAAACCAAGTTCATTCATTTACTGTCTACTTTACAGAGAGCACTAGCTAACACTAATACATTCATTTACTGGCTACTTTACAGGGAACACTAGGTAACACTAATGCATTCATTTACTGGCTACTTTACAGGGATCACTAGCTAACACTAATACATTCATTTACTGGCTACTTTACAGAGAGCACTAGCTAACACTATTACATTCATTCACTGGCAAGTATACAGGGAACACTTGCTAAACCTAGTACATTCATTTACTGGCTACTTTACAGGGATACAGGGATCACTAGCTAACACTATTACATTCATTTACTGGCTACTATACAGGGAACACTAGCTAACACTAGGACATTGATTTACTGTCTACTATACAGGGAACACTAGCTAACACTATTACATTCATTTACTGGCTACTATACAGGGAACACCTGCTAACACTAGTACATTAATTTACTGTCTACTTTAAAGGGAACACTAGCTAACACTAATGCATTCATTTACTGGCTACTTTACAGGGATCACCAGCTAACACTAATACATTCATTTACTGCCTACTTTACAGGGATCACTAGCTAACACAAGTACATTCATTTACTGGCTTCTTTACAGGGATCACTAGCTAACACTATTACATTCATTCACTGGCTACTTTATAGGGATCACTAGCTAACATTAGTATATTCATTTACTGGCTACTTTACAGGGATCACTAGCTAACAATATTACATTCATTTACTGGCTACTTTACAGGGATTACTAGCTAACACTAATACATCCATTTACTAGCTACTGTACAGGGAACGCTAGCTAACGCTAATACATTCATTTACTGGCTACTTTACAGGGATCACTGGCTAACACTAGTACATTCATTTACTGGCTACTTTACAGGGATCACTAGCTAACACTAGTACATTCATTTACTGTCTACTTTACAGGGATCACTAGCTAACACTATTACATTCATTTACTGGCTTCTTTACAGGGATCACTAGCTAACACTATTACATTCATTTACTGCCTACTTTACAGGGATCACTAGCTAACATTAGTACATTCATTTACTTGCTACTTTACAGGGATCACTAGCTAACACGATTACATTCATTTTCTGGCTACTTTACAGGGATCACTAGCTAACACTAATACATTCATTTACTGGCTACTTTACACGGATCACTAGCTGACACTAGTACATTCATTTACTGGCTACTTTACAGGGATCACTAGCTAACACTAATACATTCATTTACTGGCTACTTTACAGAGAGCACTAGCTAACAATAACACATTCATTTACTGGCTACTATACAGGGAACACTTGCTAACACTAGTACATTCATTTACTGTCTACGTTACAGGGAACACTAGCTAGCACTAATACATTCATTTACTGGCTACTTTACAGGGATCACTAGCTAACACTAGTACATTCATTTACTGGCTACTTTACAGGGATCACTAGCTAACACTAATAGATTCATTTACAGGCTACTTTACATGGATCACTAGCTAACACAAGTACATTCATTTACTGGCTTCTTAACAGGGATCACTAGCTAACACTATTACATTCATTTACTGGCTACTTTACAGGGATCACTAGCTAACATTAGTACATTCATTTAAAGCCTACTTTACACGGATCACTAGCTAACACTATTACATTCATTTACTGGCTACTTTACAGGGACCACTAGCTAACACTAATACATTCATTTACTGGCTACTTTACAGGGATCACTAGCTAACACTAGTACATTCATTTACTGGCTACTTTACAGGGATCACTAGCTGACACTATTACATTCATTTACTGGCTGCTATAAAGGGAACACTAGCTAAGACTAATACATTCATTTACTGGCTACTTTACATTGTGCACTACCTAAGACTGATACTTTCATTTACTGGCTACTTTACAGGGATCACTAGAAAAGACTAACACATTCATTTACTGGCTATTTTGCAGGGAACACTAGCTAACACTAATACATTCATTTGCTGGCTACTTTACAGGGAACACTAGCTAACACTAATACATTCATTTACTGGCTACTTTACAGCGAGCACTAGCTAACACTAACACAGTCATTTACTGGCTACTTTACAGGGATCAATAGAAAAGACGAACACATTCATTTACTGGCTATTTTACAGGGAGCACTAGCTAACACTAATACATTCATTTACTGGCTACTTTACAGGGAACACTAGCTACACCTGGTACAGTCATTTAATGGCTACTTTACAGGGATCACTAGCTAACACTAATACATTCATTTCCTGGCTACTTTACCTGGAGCACTAACTAAACCTAGTGCATTCATTTACTGTCTGCTTTACAGGGATCACTAGCCAAACATAGTACATTCATTTACTAGCTACTTTGCAGGGAATGCTAGCTAACACTAATACAGTCATTTACTAGGTACTTTACAGGGAACACTAGCTGACACTAATACAGTCATTTATCGGGCACTTTACAGAGAACGCTAGCTGACAGTAATACGTTCATTTACTGGCTACTTTACAGGGATCACTAGAAAAGACTAACACATTAATTTGCTGGCTATTTTACAGGGAGCACTAACTAAACCAAGTTCATTCATTTACTGTCTACTTTACAGAGGGCAATATCTAACACTAATACATTCATTTACTGGCTACTTGACAGGGAACACTAGGTAACACTAATGCATTCATTTACTGGCTACTTCACAGGGATCACTAGCTAACACTAATACATTCATTTACTGGCTACTTTACAGAGAGCACTAGCTAACACTAATACATTCATTTACTGGCTACTATACAGGGAACACAAGCTACACCTAGTACATTCATTTACTGGCTAGTATACAGGGAACACTTGCTAAGCCTAGTACATTCATTTACTGGCTACTATACAGGGATACAGGGATCACTAGCTAACACTATTACATTCATTTACTGGCTACTATACAGGGAACACTAGCTAACACTAGTACATTCATTTACTGTCTACTATACAGGGAACACTAGCTAACACTAGTACATTCATTTACTGGCTACTATACAGGGAACACTTGCTAACACTAGTACATTCATTTACTGTCTACTTTGCAGGGAACACTAGCTAACACTAATACATTCATTTACTGGCTACTTTACAGGTATTACTAGTTAACACTAGTACATTCATTTACTGGCTTCTTTACAGGGATCACTAGCTAACACTAATACATTCATTTACTGGCTTCTTCACAGGGATCACTAGCTAACACTAGTACTATCATTTACTGGCTTCTTTACAGGGATCACTAGTAAACACCATTACATTCATTTACTGGAAACTTTACAGGGATCACTAGCTAACATTAGTACATTCATTTACTGGCAACTTTACAGGGATGACTAGCTAACACTGTTACGTTCATTTGCTGGCTACTTTACAGGGATCACTAGCTAACACTAATACATTCATTTACTGGCTACTGTACAGGGAACGTTAGCTAACACTAATACATTCATTTACTGGCTCCTTTACAGGGATCACTAGCTAGCACTAGTACATTCATTTACTGGCAACTTTACACGGAACACTAGCTAAGACTAGTACATTCATTTACTGGCTTCTTTACAGGGATCACTAGCTAACACTATTACATTCATTTACTGGCTGCTATACAGGGAACACTAGCTAAGACTAATACATTCATTTACTGGCTACTTTACATTGTGCACTAGGTAAGACTGATACTTTCATTTACTGGCTACTTTACAGGGATCACTAGAAAAGATTAACACATTCATTTACTGGCTATTTTACAGGGAACACTAGCTAACACTAATAGATTCATTTACTGGCTACTTTACAGGGAACACTAGCTAACACTAATACATTCATTTACTGGCTACTTTACAGCGAGCACTAGCTAACACTAATACAGTCATTTACTGGCTACTTTACAGGGATCACTAGAAAAGACGAACACATTCATTTACTGGCTATTTTACAGGGAGCACTAGCTAACACTAATACATTCATTTACTGGCCACTTTACAGGGAACACTAGCTACACCTAGTACAGTCATTTACTGGCTACTTTACAGGGATCACTAGCTAACAGTAATACATTCATTTACTGGCTACTTTACCGGGAGCACAAACTAAACCTAGTGCATTCATTTACTGTGTACTTTACAGGGATCACTAGCTGAACATAGCACATTCATTTACTGGCTACTTTGCAGGGAATGCTAGCTAACACTAATACAGTCATTTACTAGGTACTTTACAGGGAACACTAGGTGACACTAATAGAGTCATTTATCGGCCACTTTACAGAGAACGCTAGCTGACAGTAATACATTCATTTACTGGCTACTTTACAGGGATCAGTAGAAAAGACTAACACATTAATTTGCTGGCTATTTTACAGGGAGCACTAACTAAACCAAGTTCATTCATTTACTGTCTACTTTACAGAGAGCACTAGCTAACACTAATACATTCATTTACTGGCTACTTTACAGGGAACACTAGCTAACACTAATATATTTATTTACTGGCTACTTTACAGGGATCACTAGCTAACACGAATACATTCATTTACTGGGTACTTTACAGAGAGCACTAGCTAACACTAATACATTCATTTACTGGCTTCTATACAGGGAACACTAGCTACACCTAGTACATTCATTTACTGGCTACTTTACAGGGATCACTAGCCAACACTATTACGTTCATTTACTGGCTAGTATACAGGGAACACTTGCTAAACCTAGTACATTCATTTACTGGCTACTTTACAGGGATACAGGGATCACTAGCTAACACTATTACATTCATTTACTGGCTACTATACAGGGAACACTAGCTAACACTAGTACATTCATATACTGGCTACTATACAGGGAACACTTGCTAACACTAGTACATGCATTTACTGTCTACTTTACAGGGAACACTAGCTAACACTAATACATTCATTTACTGGCTACTTTACAGGGATCACTAGCGAACACTAGTAGATTCATTTACTGGCTACTTTACAGGGATCACTAGCTAACACTAATACATTCATTTACTGGCTACTTTACAGGGATCACTAGCTAACACTAGTACATTCATTTACTGGCTTCTTTACAGGGATCACTGGCTAACACTATTACATTCATTTACTGGCTGCTTTACAGGGATCACTAGCTAACATTAGTACATTCATTTACTGGCGACTTTACAAGGATGACTAGCTAACACTATTACATTCATTTACTGGCTACTTTACAGGGATCACTAGCTAACACCAATACATTCATTAACTGGCTACCGTTCTTGGAACGGTAGGTAACACTAATACATTCATTTACTGGCTACTTTACAGGGATCACTAGCTAACATTAGTACATTCATTTACTGGCTACTTTACAGGGATAACTAGCTAACACTAGTACATTCATTTACTGGCTACTTTACAGGGATCACTAGCTAACACTATTACATTCATTTACTGGCTGCTATACAGGGAACACTAGCTAAGACTAATACATTCATTTACTGGCTACTTTACATATTGCACTAGCTAAGACTGATACTTTCATTTACTGGCTACTTTACAGGGATCACTAGAAAAGGCTAACACATTCATTTACTGGCTATTTTACAGGGAACACTGGCTAACACTAATACATTCATTTACTGGCTAGTTTACAGGGAACACTAGCTAACACTAATACATTCATTTACTGGCTACTTTACAGGGAGCACTAGCTAACACTAATACAGTCATTTACTGGCTACTTTACAGGGATCACTAGAAAAGACTAACACATTCATTTACTGGCTATTTTACAGGGAGCACTAGGTAACACTAATACATTCATTTACTGGCTACTTTACAGGGAACACTAGCTACACCTAGTACATTCATTTACTGGATACTTTACCGGGAGCACTTACTAAACCTAGTGCATTCATTTACTGTCTACTTTACAGGGATCACTAGCTAAGCATAGTACATTCATTTACTGGCTTCTTTGCAGGGAATGCTAGCTAACACTAATACAGTAATTTACTTGGTACTTTACAGGGAACACTAGCTGACACTAATACAGTCATTTATCGGCCACTTTACAGAGAACGCTAGCTGACAGTAATACATTCATTTACTGGTTACTTTACAGGGATCATTAGAAAAGACTAACACATTAATTTGCTAGCTATTTTACAGGGAGCACTAACTAAACCAAGTTCATTCATTTACTGTCTACTTTACAGAGAGCACTAGCTAACACTAATACATTCATTTACTGGCTACTTTACAGGGATCACTAGCTAACACTAATAGATTCATTTACTGACTACTTTACAGAGAGCACTAGCTAACACTAATACATTCATTTACTGGCTACTATACAGGGAACACTAGCTACACGTAGTACATTCATTTACTGGCTTCTTTACAGGGATCAATAGCTAGCACTAATACATTCATTTACTGGCTACTTTACCGGGAGCACTAACTAAACCTAGTGGATTCATTTACTGACTACTTGACAGGGATCACGTGCTAAACATATTACATTCATTTACTGGCTACTATACAGGGAGCACTAGCTAACACTAATACATTCAGTTACTGGCTACTTTACAGAGATCACTAGCTAAATCTAGTACATTCATTTACTGGCTCCTTAGCAGGGAATGCTAGCTAACACTAATACAGTCATTTACTAGGTACTTTACAGGGAACACTAGCTGACACTAATACAGTCATTTATCGGCCACTTTATAAAGAACGCTAGCTGACAGTGATACATTCATTTACTGTCTACTTTACAGAGAGCACTAGCTAACACTAATATATTCATTTACTGGCTACTATACAGGGAACACTAGCTACACCTAGTACAGTCATTTACTGGCTACTTTACAGGGATCACTAGCTAACACTAATACATTCATTTACTGGCTACTTTACAGGGAACACTAGCTACACCTAGTACAGTCATTTACTGGCTACTTTACAGGGATCACTAGCTAACACTAATATATTCATTTACTGGCTACTTTACAGGGAGCAGTTGCTAACACTATTACATTCATTTACTTGCTACTTTACAGGGATCACTAGCTAACACTAATACATTCATTTACTGGCTACTTTACAGGGATCACTAGCTAACACTAATATATTCATTTACTGGCTACTTAACAGGGATCACTAGCTAACACTAGTACATTAATTTACTGGCTACTTTACAGGGATCACTAGCTAAGACTGATACATTCATTTACTGGCTACTTTACAGGGATCACTAGCTAACACTAATACATTCATTTACTGGCTACTTTACAGGGATCACTAGCTAACACTAGTACATTCATTTACTGGCTACTTTACCGGGAACACTAACTAAAGCTAGTGCATTCATTTACTGGCTACTTTACAGGGATCACTAGCTAAACATAGTACATTCATTTACTGGCTATTTTACAGGGATCACTAGCTAACACTAGTACATTCATTTGCTGGCTACTTTACCGGGAACACTAACTAAACCTATTTCATTCATTTACTGGCTACTTTACAGGGATCACTAGCTAAACATAGTACATTCATTTACTGGCTACTTTAGAGGGATCACTAGCTAACACTAGTACATTCATTTACTGGCTACTTTACAGGGATCACTTACTGGCTACTTTACAGGGATCACTAGCTAACACTAATACATTCATTTACTGGCTACTTTGCAGGGATGACTAGCTAATACTAATACATTCATTTACTGGCTACTTTACAGGGATCACTAGCTAACACTAATACATTCATTTGCTTGCTACTTTACAGGGATCACTAGCTAACACTAATACATTCATTTACTATCTACTTTACAGGGAGCACTAGCTAACACTAATACATTCATTTACTGGCTACTTGACAGGGAGCACTAGCTAACACTAATACATTCATTTACTGGCTACTTTACAGGGTGCACTAGCTAACACTAATGCAGTCATTTACTGTCTACTTTACAGGGAACACTAGCTAACACTAATACATTCATTTACTGGCTACTTTACAGGGTGCACTAGCTAACACTAATACATTCATTTACTGGCTACTTTACAGGGAGGACTAGCTTACACTAATACAGTCATTTACTGGCTACTTTTCAGGGATCACTAGAAAAGACTAACACATTCATTTACTGGCTATTTTACAGGGAGCACTAGCTAGCACTAATACAGTTATTTACTAGCTCCTTTACAGGGATCACTAGATAAGACTAATGCATCCAATTGCTGGCTACTTTACAGGGAGCACTAGCTAAAGCTAATACATTCTTTAACTGGCTACTTTACAGGGAACACTAGCTAAAGCCAATACGTTCTTTAATTGGCTACTGTACAGGGATCACTAGCTAAAACTAATACATTCATTTACTGGCTACTTTACAGGGATCACTAGCTAAAACTAATACATTCTTTAACTGTCTACTCTACAGGGATCACTAGCTAACACTAATACATTCATTTACTGGCTACTTTACAGTTTGCACTAGCTAACACTAATACATTCATTTACTGTCTACTTTACAGGGAACACTAGCTAACACTAATACATTCGTTTACTGGCTACTTTACAGGGTGCACTAGCTGACACTAATACATTCATTTACTGGCTACTTTACAGGGAGGACTAGCTAACACTAATACAGTCATTTACTGTCTACTTTTCAGGGATCACTAGAAAAGACTAACACATTCATTTACTGGCTATTTTACAGGGAGCACTAGCTGGCACTAATACAGTCATTTACTAGCTACTTTACAGGGATCACTAGATAAGACTAATACATTCATTTGCTGACTTCTTTAGAGGGAACACTAGCTGAAACTAATACATCCAATTGCTGGCTACTTTACAGGGAGCACTAGCTAAAGCTAATACATTCTTTAACTGGCTTCTTTACAGGGAACACTAGCTAAAGCTAATACGTTCTTTAACTGGCTACTTTACAGGGATCACTAGCTAAAACTAATACATTCATTTACTGGCTACTTTACAGGTAACACTAGCTAAAACTAATACATTCTTTAACTGGCTACTCTACAGGGATCACTAGCTAACACTAATACATTCATTTACTGGCTACTTTATGATTATGAGAAAAAAGAAATAAGGAAGATGTGATATCTTGACATTTGAAAAAGCGTTTGAGGTTAATTGAGTTGCAAGACAGTTTTTTACGGTAAATATTTAGTTCTGTCCCGTGATTTTACTTGTACTTTTATATATTCTAGTTATTATGTATTATACTACAAATAATGGTCCCATACTCTAGATTATTAACAGGTTTAAAACTGTATACACAACTACAATAAAGTGAATATGATTTTTTGTCCTGTTTATATACTCAACAAAAACTTTTGAAATATTTAGTCCATACCTACATCGATGCATCCGTGCTTTAAGCTTTGCGTAGACATATCGCCGCTGTTACAAAGGTACAGTCGTGATATGTATACATATCGTCGGTGTTATAAAGGTACGGTCGTGATAAGTAGACATATCGCCGCTGTTATAAAGGTACGGTTGTGATATAAAGACATTGTGCAAATCATTAGAAGGAATGTTTATTTAGTAACCAGTTGTATTCAAACGTTTTTCTGGTACAATTGAAACAACATTCAGAATAGTTTTCTGACATGTTGTAATACTTATTTTTTTTAAATATGGTCATGTTCGTTACTTCATTGTTAAATCTACATCTAAATATATATGATTTCATTTGCAACCAAAGGAGAGTGTTCATAGTTTTCAATGCCCCCTTTTCCTTCAGTGGATGTATATAACAATAGAATCTCACACTTTAATATTAGGGTTCATCCATATCGGTGTTTTAAGAAAATCTTCTCTGTCTACTACAATAAAGTTCTCATGTAATCTAATTTATTGCTGCAAAGGCACCTGTGCAAAATACATTTAAAGAATTTCTTACTTTTGTCATAAAATTTCTGCCCCAGATATTTTTTCCCGAAAGCTAATAATTCCAATAGTTAGAGAAGATGTATAATGAATGTGAATAAAAACTAGTGCATGTTGAGAATTCGAAATGGCAATATCTTGATACAAAATCATTGTATTTAAATATAATACAATTAAATTAAACCCTCTATTAATATATTGTAAATTGAAGTCCGTTAGTCCAAACTATGAATCTTAATTAATATATAGTAAATATTGTGTGATTTGGATTTTTATCGTATCTTTAACAATTTTCAGTCATATCGCTACGATGTCTGCAGTGTGGCAGTTTATAATGATGTCTAGCACTGGGGCATCATACCGCAGACATGTAGCATGATGTCCCCCCAAGTCACATTATCCTGACATCAGGCAGACTATTCCTAACACTAACCTTTCAATGCTGAGCGCCAAGCGAGGCGGCTGTTAGTACCATTTTTGTTGTTGTTGTTGTATTATTTAACGCCATTTTTCAGCACACGATAGGCTATACATGGCGGCCAGTATTAATGGTGGAGGAAGAACCCGGGAAAACCCCAGAAAGAACCACCGACCCAAGAGAAGCTACTGGCAAGCTTTCTCACATACCCACATTGGCTGAATCCGAGACTCGAACCCACGTAGACAGAGGTGAGATGGCAGTGATACGTAACGGAGAGCGCTTTAGACCACTCGGCCACTCGGGGCCCCAGTACCATTTTTGTAAGTCTTTGGTATGACTCGGCCGGGGATCGAACACACGAGATCTCTCATCCGAGGCGGACGCTCCACCGGAGCGGAGTAAATAGGAATCCGTAAGTTCAGACCATGACTCTGAGAAAGAAAAAATAACAAGATATTGTACCGGGTTAAGACTGCGCCTTAATCCACTAATAAATCGGATTTCTTGCAGTTTACCGTTTATAATAAAACGAAATGGTTTACCCTTTAGTTATACAATCTGATATCTACTGAAAGTAAGTGATTTTTAAGTGTATTCACTCTTCCCTGTAATGTTGCTGCTATTTTCTTTCGACAATAATCTTGCCCTTTCCGGATGACCTGTATATTTCTTGAAATGCGCAGCACATGTGACTGGCCGGTCACTGAATCGCGTTTGTAAGGGAAAGTGGCAAACAATTTAAACAATATAAATAATTTCTGTACTTACCGGTCATACGGTTATAAAGTAAGATTCGCCCAAACACGTTTCTCTACGATGTCTTATTGATTAAATAAGAAAGAAATTAAGTATGTTCTCATTAAACAGTTATATCGTTGCCACAGGTATCGTTTCCACGCGAAAGAAAACGTTGTATCATTTCCACAAGATAATATTTCTGGTTCTCAAAAGAAAGTGTGTTGTTCCCATGAGGAAACTAATTGTTCCCACTTGATAATTTCCAGCAGCGGGCTTAAAGAGAGAACGTAGAGTTGCCGCATATGAGAGGTTGTTGTTGTCGTTGTTGTTGTCCTTGTTGAGTTTAACATCCACTGGTCAGCATATGATATGGCTATACATTTTTATCAGTGTATCTGGTGGAAGAAGACTCCGGGAAAACCCCGAGAGGGAGGAACCACGGACAGCTTCAAGCAAACTTTCTCACCCTCCCGTGCTGATTGAGCCCGAGACTGGAACCCACGCGGACAGAGGTGATATGTCAGTGTTCGATAAAGGTGAGCGCCTTAGACTACCATGGCGCCCGTTGACCCCATATGAGTGCTTCGATGTAGTATCAAACTACGGGGTTTGCCTTTTTTGTCACTCTTTATAGCTTTTCTATCATCCACGCCTCTACTCCCTTGATAATTTAGCCCCAGCGCGAGTGTTGCCTGTTGATCACGTTTCATTTTGTTTGTGTGACATCACGTGTGCGATCCAGTCATGGAGATAGAGTCACTTTCCAGATGGAAGTCCCCAAAGGGTATCCAATAAAGGGCAAAAGCCCAGCCTTTGATACTACTCTGCTATGATTGTGGAAACAAATCTCGCAGAGTATACTTATTCAGGCAAGCATATGGTAGCGATCAATTAAAAAATGAACGAATCAACTGCAAACAGAAGGTTTTGTATTACTAAATAAACAAAATGCTCGGCATTGATTTTGATCCGCAGCTATGCTTGCACTGTCTCTTTAGCATGAATTTTGTACTGATAAAGAGATAAATGTATTATGTTAGTTGAGTTGTGAATAATTCTTTATTAAGCCTATGCGTATGATGGTTTGTATACAAATACAACTAACGAGTGGTAGCCAGGCCATTGACTCTCGGAGCGGTGGCCGAGTTTGAGATCGTGCTGGGTGAAATGGAAAATCAAATACAGTTACTATCAAAAATAAGAAAGGGTGCGGATTTACAGCCAAAGTTAAACAAGAAAAGCAATCTTCACCAAGAGAACTGATTATCGATCGAAAACACACTAACTCGCAGTGTGTATCGATCGCTACCATATGCTTGCCTGACCAAGTATACCCCGCCAAATCTTTTTTTTCTAGAATCACAGCAAAGTATTATCAAAGGCTGATATTTTGCCTTTTTGTGAAAACCATTAGGTATTTCAATCAGGACGAGACTCTACCACTCACGACTGGATTACTCGCGTCACGTCATGTGTGTTGGGGTGCTTGCATCACTGCGAACAGAAATAAAAGTGATCAACAGGCAAGGCTCACGCGAGGGCTTAGTTGTTACGGCGGGTATAGTTGAGGACGGGCGGAAAGGCCACAAGGGTGACAAAAGGCAAAACCTGTAAGATTGATTCTACTTTGCAGCACTCGGCCACGCGTAGATTCCATATGAGTGGTAGGTAAGGAAAATAATGCTTATGTTTTTATATAATTCTACTTATTCAATGAAGAGGTAAAGAGAGAGAGAGAGAGAGAGAGAGAGAGAGAGAGAGAGAGAGAGAAAGAGCTAAACGAAATGTATACACATGTATTTAGATAACTGGATGGATGGATACAAACAAATAAGCACGTGGCATGGATGTGAGGTAACAAAATGATCATATCGCATGTGCTGTAACTGCCAAAATTTGCCCCATGGATAATATAGATATCGAATGAACAGATTCGTTTTTTGCAACACGGTATTTGGAAAGAAAACTAGAAAAAAGTTCCGATGCCAAAGATGCAGAGCTTTGCGAAAATAACGGGTTTGGAAAGAAACAAATCGACACCGCAGGGAAAGATAGACAGTGGATTAGGCAAATATATTAGACGAGCAAAAGAAACCCCCACGAAACAATGGGAGAGAATGCAAACAAATCTGTATTCATGTCTTTGCCCAGAAAAAGAAATAGGAAAAGTAAGAAAGCTATTTAGAAAACCGATTTGGAGTTCCTTGCAACTGTGATAACTATGCTAGGGTGCACATTGTTCTCGAAATCGGTTTTGGTGTCCTGGAAGGAGTACTTTCTCGAGGACGTCGACAACCAACATCGCCTTTCAATTTATATACATAAATTGCGAATTTTGTTACAAATATAATCTCCCAAAACGATTCGAGACGAAGAGGGACACGAAAGCAGTGGAAATAAATGCATATTTTAGCTAAGAAAAGAGCAAATATGTTTTTTTTTTTTGTCGAAGACTCTAAAATTGCCTACAAAACAGCGCTTTTTCACCTTGGAAAAGAATACCACATGGAGATCATAAGTGTTACAATGCAGGAAATAGATCTATCTCCAAATACTAGCTGCACAAATGCGTGAAAGAGTGAGAATATCTATGTTGACGGTTTTCCACTATCTCGAGATTCCTCGAACCATTCTGCTGCTGCAACTTTGCAACAATGATGACGAAGCAACAGACGAGGTAGAGATTGCCGCATAAATATACCACTCTCTGGTAAAGGAATTTGTTTCGCCTGGAAAGTCTAGAAAATTATTTGGCACCAATAAGAAGCAAAGTGGTTTGTCTGAGAACAACACGAACACAAATGGACGGACTGGCTAAAGTGTTGCCAAACATAGCGGTGCAAACTTGATAGGCACCTGAGCAAAAGGATACAGCTGGAATCTGCCGCAAACAAATTGCACATCATAACAGTAATTATTTTTCCATTGCACAACTATACACGATTCCATTTTAATGGATCTATTGCTCGCGTTCCATTGGCAAGCGAGGTTGTACAAGTTGGTGGAGACAAGCCTTTTATCATTTCGTTTTTGTGCAAGGATGTTTTGGTATCCCAATATGTCATTGCCAACACAACAAGTTAGCAATAACAATTCCACCGGCCATATACAACATTTCTTTTCCTGCCACAGGTATATTGGCTCGATCTCACAACTACTTTTTTCTTTTTATGGACTCGTCTGAGGTTTCTTCATCGGTGTAGTCTTCTTCTTATTCGTTGTCTTTTCTTTTTGTAGATATCTACGATTTTTGACATGCAAGGTTGTGTGAGACAGAAGTAGATCGTTTTTGTTGCATAGTTTTCTGGTCTTCGCTGTTGCCTTTTCGCTCTTACGACATAAGTTACACTACAGATTTTATTTTGCCGAGACGAACAAAGGCTTTTTGGCAGATATTATTGGCTGCATTGCCGAAAAAACTTCTGGATCTGCAGCTACTGGGTTGGGAGATGGTATAGCTACGAAACTGTAAGCGGATTTGTGCCAATGATATCAGACAGCAGTAGGCGAACCAATGCACGTCCGCAACGCATGCCTTGCCTCGCAGGCCTCGGATCGTCTCGATCTGGTCCTCATCTAGTATACGTTTTTGTGACATATCTGTGCAATTATTCCACCACTGTTACCACTGCCAAATCTCCAAATGCCTTGCAGTGGGCTTGAATATTGAAGGTCATGCAATTAGTCTATAGGTAGCGTACGTTTGTTCACCTTGGAGCAACGGGAGAGGGAGGAGGTCGAATTTGAACTTCAAAACTGTGCTATATTTTACCGACGACATTAGGCACTATTTACTTCTCATGTAATAACGTCAGGCAAATTAGGTCGTGTTATTAATGGTACAAAAAATGAACTCTGATAATACAAATTTGCAATACAATCTTATATTTTTCTATAACTCAGGAAATATAACTGTCTTAATAATTTGTTGCACACGTATATTTCAACTGAAATCGATAGACCAACAACCAATCGCATGCTTTTTTACAACAGCCATTAATACGCGGAAAATTAGTGCAGATTTTCTAGTGAATAAGACCAAATTCAATCAAATAGATAGGTTAATATGGGGTGCCATATAAATGATCTCTACGAACAATTGTGTTCAGCATACGTAAAGCTTTTCAGCATCTACTGAAAACTAACAATGCCGTACCTGGATAATGTCTTGAAAAATAAATTTTAATGTCAGTGTAATAAACATCATAATTCCTATACGCCTACAAATGTGAGCAATTAAGCTTCGCTACAGTCATCAAAGTAACCATCAATTCACCTTGGGTCAATACCCGTTAAATCAGCCTTAAACCATAGTACGAATATTGAAAAGTCATCGATGTGACGACCATGCACTGTGATCCCCAAATGTTGTAGCTTGTCGCATCCATCTAAATGTCAAAGCTAATATGAAACATGAACTCAATGCTCACATTTGGTTGGTACAACAGCACATTAGTGAATACTTGGAACATATGAAAGTGTCTTGCCCAGAGACACGTAACAACAGCTGCCCTTACAAGTCCAGGTAAGAGTAAACCCACGACCCTTGGGGTTTGGCACTCTACCACTGAGAAACATAAGCTTCTGTGATCCTCAACCGAGCCTTCGAGGACTTAAGACAGCAATGGAAAAATTCTTTCCTTTCAAATGATCAGTCACTGTTGAAAATGTTCCTATATTTATCTTACGTTATCTAATGCGCAGTTATAAATTAGAACAGTTGCACTTTTTCAGTAAAACGCAGTCTTCCTTCCTCAGACTAGAGCGTATAGCAAAGGTTTGGTACCATGAGCCTCTTCCGATGGTGAAATCGAAACCTTAACTAAGCGCATGTTTTGGGAGCCAGTCCAAGAAAATTGCCAACACTGACTTATTGGATCGCAGCTGTTAAAGGGGTTATCTGTGTTCGAGAGTGAGTTCTTATTTCTATTGCATTGACCTTATTCCACGTAAAACTGGTATCTCAGCTGTTATTCAATGAATGTTGCCAGTTCTTTCTGGAACATCCTCTCTTTCTATCACCCTTATTATTGTGGTATATTGGGATTTTACTTCCTTCCTCGTTTGACACACTATTGTCCTTCTGATCCGTATAACTCAACCGTCGAATATTATACTTAATTTAGCTGACTGTCACACCTATGAGAAGACGAATGCCAAATTTGTCAACATTAAATATGTTGAAGGAGTATGATATTTTGACACTTTTAAAGATGATGGTTATTGCCCTTGCTTATTATTATAAAAGGTAAATATATAGAAATATAATATAGCTGACAAATTCTACAATCCTTTAAGCGATTAACACAATCAACACTAGACAGATATTCGACGATAAATAGCAGAATCTAAGATAAGACTACTTTATAAAGTGAGCTAGACTGTGAAGGATTTCACCATATACTGCATATCTTCAAGGTAACACACACACACACACATGTGTGTGTGTGTGTGTGTGTGTGCGTGTGTGTATGTGTGTGCACATATTACAAGATTTCAATCGAATGTAATACTCGTTTCCAACAGCAGAGTTTTGAGTCAGAACCAAGTCATTAACTTGAGTGGAAATTTCGTTACGATCATTCGAGTTCTGAGCCAAAGCAATTGTTTTTCAGTTGAGGGGAACTTTAGATTTTAATTAAAGCATTTTACGTAACATTCCAAGCTTTTAGTCGACTGTTTGGTGTTGTTTTTGTTGTTATTTTTTTGGGTGTGGTGGTGGTGTTTGATTGTGTTTAATTCCTGGCCTGTTTTTAGACTGCATCTTTAACTGTGAATGAAATTTTAAAAAATTCAAACAGAGGGATTTAGCGAAAGAAAATAAACTAAATGACCGTTTTACTTTGTGTGTCCAACTGACTGAATGATTAGGTGCATCGATGGACAAAGTATGGAAAAAATGACGCTATAATCAGCAATGTGAGTTGTACTCTGAAGAGGGAGCGAAGAAAGTAGAGACTATTCCAACAAGTAAACCAGAGATGCATCCTGGGTCTTATATGTAAGAAAGTTAACGATAGGAACATGATAATGCAAATTCATGTCCGGAACATTTTTATCCCACATTTTGCCTTTAAACTAACGCTGGAAGTTTTTATTTTGTTATACTTTTGTTATCAACCTATCACCATTTTGGTGGCAACAACAAAAAATCTTTTTTTTTGACGTTGCTCTAAATTTTGCTTATATCTCACGCTTGAGCGCAAACACTGACAGCGTGAATCGGCGAACGTTTGATAGCAATCCAACCCTGTATGATCATTTTACTGTATACTAATTTGAACGTAATGATGGAAATACAAAGTGCGGATTATTACAACAAATAGTGCTGAATTCTTTATTGTTCTCTCTTCCTCAGAAGATAAAATATTTTCAAAGACTTTGGTCTCTTTATATTTTACATAAACAAGTTGAGGTTAAAAAGGGGCCCCGAGTGGCCAAGTGGTCTAAAGCGGTCACCGTTCCGGATAACTGCCATCTCACCTCTGTCTGCGTGGGATCGAGTCCAAGGCTCGGGTAGCGTGGGTACTTGGGAAAGCCTGCGAGTAGCTTCTCGTGGGTCGGTGGTCCTTCCCTGGGTTTTCCAGGGTTCTTCCTCCACCAGTTATACTGGCCGCCATGTATAGCCTATCTTGTGGTGAAATACAGCGTTAAACTCTACAACAAGAAGAAGAAGAAGAAGAAGAAGTTTAAAAAGTGTTCATGTTTTGTAAAAGCACGTTTGCCGCGTTACTGACAATATCATGCCAAGAGAGCTAAGTGTATTTGCATAGGACACACCGAGAAAACCGAACTGGATTGTCATGAGCGGGTATTGAACCTTCGACCATTGTATTACGAGTCTATTATTATTATTAGAGTCAAGTTTTAAAAAAGAAAAACCATTCAATCAGTTAGATGCAGATTTTGAAAACATTGCTGCAATCCTGATGTCGCGGCTATACCAAACACAGATGTTATAAATATTGACTTTTTGAATGTCAGTTATCGCCAGTAATAAAGTGTTGACAAATCCATTCTGTTTTCCAAAACATCCTAAAAGGTCACACTGTAGTGTACAGTAAATTGTATATAGTTAAAATATGGATAGATTTCATCATCCCTTTGTTCTTTTATTTCCTATGCAGATAACCTGTAAATTTAGTGTAAAATTATAATTCAAACTGTGCAATACGTGTGCCTAAATATAAAGATCAATGGGTTATTGATTGGAAAGATTTTATATATGAACCTGTCCGTATATATATATATATATATATATATATATATATATATATATATATATATATATATATATATATATATATATATATATATAAAATTTATTTATTTATTTACCAGATCTATCTATATACACACATTTTTATGAGTAATTTGTGTAGGAGATACAGACAATTAGGCGTTTTAAAATGTAAAATGTAAACTGTAAAAGTCCTTTCTTTCAAGCTGCAGTACAGTTGCAGATTGTAGTTGACGAGTGTACCACCAACTCCTTATTCTACATCCGTCTTATTGTAATAGAAACCTTTCAAATGAATTCAACACAACAAATTATCAAAGTTGTTAGGCCCCTAAATTCATCAACTAGGTAACACAAAGAAGGAAAACTAGCAAGTTAATTATCAAAGTTATACATCAAAATGTGAGAGGAACTTACAGTATTATGATGCGAATAAAAAATAATCCTGATAAAGTTCTATGAAAGTCCAAAATAATGAAATGTTCGGTATAAATTTCGAAACCGCCTATGTCCCGCCAAGAATCGTGACGTTGTCAAGATGGCATTGTCCAGAGCTCTTTTGAATAACTCAAAATAGTTCCATAACAATATTATAGTTCAAATAACGAGCACTTTCTAATGCCACTGACCAGTCCAAATAAATATTTGTCCTCTTGAATAATATCTAAGTACAATACAGAACACGTCTGCAGACTTACAACAGGAACAAAAGTAATAAGAATGACTCCAACAAATAAAAATTAATCTGATTGTTCAGTTCTCTCCTTATATGCACAACCGCTCCGGTGGCCTAGTGGTTAGATCGTCTGCCTCGGTTGCGGGAGTTCGTGGGTTCGATGCCCGGCTGAGTCATACCAAAGACTTACAAAAATGGTACTAACAGCTGCCTCGCTTGGCGCTCAGCATGAAGAGGTTAGTGTTAGGACTGGTCGGCCTGGTGTCAGGATAACGTGACTGGGTGGGACATCATGCTACATGTCTGCGGCATGATGCCCCAGTGATAGAAATCACTATAAACTGCCACACTGCAGACATCGTAGCGATATGACTGAAAAATTGTTAAAGTTACGTTACAAATCCAAATCATATCACATCACATCCTTGTATGCACCTTCAATTACGAGAATATATTTTACAACATACCTCACGTGACAGATCTTTCTATTCAATTTATTTCGAACTTGCCTATTCATGTGACATAGCCCAACCAATGGGAAGTTACTGAATTCTTCTAGAACCTTCCAAAGCCCCATCAGCCAATGAGAAATTAACTAAAATCGTCAGTAAGTCTATTATTAGGATTATTGTAGTAATTGTTACACATCCTGGTCACGTAGGAAAAATATAGCTAAAGATATTCTGTAGAATTTACATCCATGTATGAAGATTACAAAATGCAGATACAAATCATGAAGCAGGATTTGCCAAAAATATAGAAATACAAAACAATGTACATTGTTTTCATAAAAGTCAATGGAAATAAGAGTAGATATTACAGTTTGATGATGTCGCCACTAAATACAATTTAGACGCTTTTCGATTTGTATATTGACCATGGAATATCAGCTGTTATTATTTATTTATTTATTTATTTATTTATTTATTTATTTATTTATTTATCTATTTATTTTTTATTTATTCATTGCAAATATAATGGATTTTCTTCTAATTAAAGGTATGTTTTTCTCTCGATCTCTCCTGATTTCTCCAGGTAATTTAGGACATTAACTTAAATTCGGTCCTGTAGAGTGTATTTTATATTGTTATGTATGTTTGATTTAATTTATACATGATTTAATTTAATTGTTTGTAAGTTTTAAAATCGTTTTCTTTTATTTTATTACATGTTAAGTAATTTAATTTTGTTTACTATTAATTTTATATTTTCCAGAAATTAGTTTGACCTGACTGTTTAGTCGAAAACACCTAAAAGAAAACATTGTATCTTTTTCCTGGCCTAGTTCCTGACATTGACTGAGAATGAAGCAAACAATTTCTTTTTTCAAAATCCATTCTTAATGTTTGAATGATAATAGTGAAATCGAGGCTGACTGGGACTATGTGACTTTAGACGTAAATACTTCTACGCTGTTCTCGAAATTCTGGAGGGTTGACCCTCATCCGGGAATCTGTTTTTACATCTCAAGTTGCATTATAACCTTTGTCTATAGAGAAACTAGTCAGTTGGGCTTTTATACTGGAAAATGTTTGTTTGTGACCAGTTTGGAGTTACATTTTAATTTTGATTCAGATTATTTGGATTCTAAAAGATCAATTCTTTTTCATGGAAATCTTTGAGTGCTCATACAGAATTCTCGGACAAAGACATTACTTGAAATTTTATTCGGAAATTCAAACACCGGAATATTTTTTTGTGAAACAACAACTGCAGACACAACAGCACACTACTAGCTATAGCATACGTCACCGCCTTCCATTTTGGATTTTTCGTCGGGACTCCAACTTGAATTTATTAGAAGATTTCATTACTAGGACTCCTAAAATTTAATTCGTGGATTATTCTTGGATCATTTTTTTATTTGATTCTTAAAACCGTAAGTTCTTATTTTTTGTTTGTTTTTACATTGTATTTCCAGGGAAATAAATTATTTGTGAAATGTTTCAAAGCTTGCGTTCACTCTTTCTTTGTTACTGTTTATTAGAGCCTAAACACGTTACATAAGAATATACATTGACAGTCGTTGTTGTAAAAGGTGACGCAAAATGAACGAATCTTAGAGTCTGTTTGAAAATGTACATGACCGGCTTTCAACATTTAAAAGTACTTTTTTAGCTCACATTCCTGTAAATGAAGAAGAGTAAATAATGATGGCATTAAATAAATCGAATCTTTCTCAGTTTAATGATTCAACATCAAGAAAATATAAAAAGGAAATTCTTCTCAAGGCTAGCAGTCAGTTATAGTTATTCCTTGAACCAAATTGAGAAGAATGTGGGAATGTAAAATGTGGAAATGGTTCTCGATCAACAGCCAATGTCTCAATACTTTGATTACATAATGCTTGTTCATACTAAATCGTCGATCGCTGGAATCTGACTTCACCTCGAATAGGGCATTTTTTTAAAAAAAAGACTATACTTATTTTTCCAAAACTCAAATTACAACAACAAACAATTACAATAACTAGCTCTGTTTTGAAACGTATGCCTTCAATTTGAATCCAGTCGTCTGAATTAGTACATAACACCCCTTCTTGTTTTACGTCAGAGCCGCCTTAATATGATTTATTGATTTAAAAGCAACAATAAGCTCGTTATGATGGAATTAGTTTTAATTACATTCTTGTAACGTCGCGATGCCCGGAGAGAGCTCCTTGACACAGCGCGACAAGCCGTATCATGGTACTCAAATTTCCCTCACCACTTCTCATAAGGGTTTTGAAACGATATAAAGCGTCTACATTTATTCATAAGCCCGTGCTCGGTGATAAGTGTGATACTTTGGATGATCCTTCTCGAGTAGCTTTGAAACTAAAACGGACATGAAAACCTACAGTGTACGCAAATCATAGCAGTCTTGTACACTCTTGACTTTCATACTAGAGACACGTGTAACATAGAAACCAGCGCCTCAATGTGCGTAAGCTTGTGAGTTGATGTTGCGCACCACTCTATTTGACTTGCAGTAACCTGAGCTCAAAACTTTAATATTGTTTATTCCTCCGCCGTCGTCACTTTCAAACAGAAAATTTCTCGGCCATTTCCACATGTAGAGAAAGAACATCGTAAATAGTTATAGGACATACAGTACTAATGATATGGAAAAATGAGACCTAGCCTGGAAATGGGTGAACATAAAATAGAGTATATATGGGTTTGGCTGACCAGGATTGGTTAATAATGTAAGTTATGCTTTAGGTCTCACTGAATAGTTTATCTGGTGAATTTTCATCCGAGAATGACCAATTACAGAAAAATGAGAATAATTTTATACTGAAGATACAAATAAAAACAAACTAATGATTTTTGTAGAAAGCATACATGTGAAATTTTGACTGCAGTAATCAGGTTAATTCCTGATGCAACTGGTGGTTTTTATACTGAACCAACACTGCCACCAACCCCTAAATTTTACATTCATTTTTGACAAGAAATACCTATTTTCTATATTAAATATTTTTGTGACAAGGCAGCTAAAAGAATCAGTATGTGCCTTATGCATGAATAAAGTTGATAGTACTATAACAAATTAGCATACTTTTCATCACCCCTCAACCATCTAGATTTTTAGATATTTACCTCTGTAGCAGACACACATAAATACGTAAGCCAAGTCTGCAGCTCATTTGCAGCCCAAGTTACGCATTTGATCTCCAATGCTTATCTAACTGTGACAGGCAGTCACCAACAAGCAAACCTATTTCCAAGGCTAACTCAAAGTAAATCTAAACCACATTATAGATTTAGCTTATGTGTGAATTTATAAATGCTAGGCTTGTGATAATTAGGTTCAAAATACGAAACTATCCAGTGAGACCTTAGGAAAAAGAACCTTTTGAGAGCTTATCCTAGTTGTAAGTGCAAAAATAGAGACACTGTTTTATCGATGGAATTTAAGTCCTTTAACAGTCTTGAGTTTGGAACACTCATTACTAAAATTTGCACCTTACTCTTTGGTGTGGAATTGAGAGCACATGTTTCAAACACATGTAGGTCCAGAAAATGCTGCAGCTCATATCCTTTCCTCAACACAGAAGCTGACATCCAGGTTTCATTTATATGGATCAATATAGGTTTGATCATGAGCACTCAAAACTTTTAAGTTATTGAATTTTTAATATCATGGTGTTTGCATATGTTTACTATGGGAACTGAATTAGTACCGTGAGTCAAATAGAAATCTTACCAGGAGTTCCTTTTTGAAGGTATTTTAGATTAACATATAATTTATTAGGATTTGGACACATTCCACAGTTCTGTACTAAGAAGCAGATTTAGAGACTATATAGAAAAAAATGATTGTGATCATTATCTTGTCATTATTATTTCCTCAAAAGTTTAAATTGTTATCCCAAGTTTATTGTTAAAGATGGACTCATGAAAGTTTGATATGATGTGTACACTGGCTTTAAAAATAGATCCGTGAAATCAAAAATTAAACAATTAAATTTTACTTTCTTTATCGGATTTAAACTTTTAAAATGTAGGTACAAGAAAGATCACATTTAAAGAGAGTCTGCGGGGTTGCTACCCATTATTATCAGCCTGTAAATATTCCTACACCTTATACAAGTTGCAATGGTGTATTGTTTTGAAACTTCTGTCAGAGAAAATATCTTTGGAGAACAGAATGAGGCCTTTATTCAAAACGTCTTTCTAGTTGATAGTGTGCCTTTTGGTTATTTGTACTATTTATTATGTGTCTAACAGTTATTTTAATGTGCTTATGATGGGTTGATTATATGAGTAACACCTATCTGTTTGTACGTCTGTCAGTAATTGGTTACAAACATAGTTATATGGTACTTAACGAGAGAATGGAGATGAAACCTTCGCAGAAGTCGACATAAAGGTCAAAGGATTACAATACACTTTCCTCAGGTCTGGATGTAAGAAAAGAGCAACATGAAGGACGTCTAACACAAAATGCATTCCCGTTATTGCTCATTTTGCTCAAGATATTGATTGTCAGCGTGTGGCATTGTGGTATAAGTTGACATCCCATTCCCATTAATCATATTACTGTATGCATTATTAATTATTAATAATAATTGTTAACCGATACTCTAAACATTCCACTAGAAATGTTCGAATAGTTTTTTTGAATTTAGCATTATACAGCTAACCTTAACAGGGTAACATTTGAGCAAATGTCCATATATTTTGAAAGCTTGGGATCAGAAGTTCACATTCAGTACATCATACAAAATCTCATTGTACCTATAGGTCTATATATATCTGGCTTAACATATCCCATAATATTATTTCCGTCATGAATTTGCATATGTATGGTACTATATTTTAATTTTTGTACTTTGACAGAGTGCAGTATTGTAAAATCAGTTGATATCGCATTCCGTTGAACCATTCAAGTTAATAATTGTCAACCGACACTATCAAAGTGCAATAGAGTTGTACGAACTGATAACTTGAATTATGTTTTGCAGAGTTGATCTTTATAAGTAGATGATGCATGTCTCATATCATATGTGTGTGTGAGTGTGATTAGGATCTTGAACTCCGCTTTAACAATTTTCCAGTTATATCGCTAATATGCACATACAGTGTGGCTCGTTATAGTGATGTCTAGTACTGGGGCATCATGCCGTCGGCATGTAGCATCACGTCCCACCCATTCACATTATCCTGACACCAGGCCGACCAGGCCTAACACTAACCTCTTAATGCTGAGCTTTAAGCGAGGCAGCTGCTATGACCTTGTTATATAAGTCTTTGGTATGACTTGGCCGGGTTCGAACTCGCGACCTCCAGTATACAAGGAGGATGCGCTAGCCACTTAGGCCACTGGAGCGGCGTTCGTTTCCTTTTTTTATACAAAGTTTTGGGGATCAGAATTTCATATGTACTTGATGATGCAGGATATATTAGTACATGTTGTTTATCTGTGAGACACTTAACTTTCTTTATTCACTTGCAAGATCCAAATTTGTTATTTACATCATGAATTAACTTACTTATGGTGATATCTTTCAGATGAGTACATCGTCACTTAACTTCCCTGTATACTGTTATGTACAATTGTTTCACCAATGTTTAAACCATACCATCTCCACATGGCCATACACATTGTGATAGGTAGTGCACGTTATTAGGTATTTATCCTGTAAATGGCCATACACATTGTGACAGGTAGTACACGTTATTAGGTATTTAGGCTGTAAATGGCCATACACATTGTGATAGGTAGTACACGTTATTAGGTATTTAGCCTGTAAATGGCTGAACATTATGTAATACACATACTTCTAGAAACTTACAATTTTGTTTGGACGAACAGTCGCTTTAATACATGCACATTGCTTCACATTTTGAAATCTCCCTATCTAGCACCTTTTAGCTTCATCGTACTTCATTACCCATTGACAAAATTATAAAGTGTAATGATCCAGGCTACTACTTGTTTTAAATACCATTCAATAGTTAACTTTCCCGTCTAAAATTTGTCAGTTTTAATTATAAAATTTATATGAAAATTTAAATTTCGTTAAAATTTAATTTTCTAAATTTAAATGCTTATTTATATTTCTATTAAACTTTTCCAACAGAATATATCTTTTATTGCAATAAAATGTTCACTGCACTAAAAAATTTCTATAGTTAGAAAAATATAGCAATTTTAGTTTCGGATTATCAAGAGCACTTGGCCCAAATGTTGCACTGTGTGCAACATCAAGCACTAAACACTTTCTGACACCTAGTTTGCTTTGAAATTCAAAACGACTTCGGGTGTAAAGTTGAAAATTGGCGTGGAGAGCAAATATAAACGTTTGACTAAAATTGGTCATAAATAAGGTGGACTGATATGGTTCACAATTATTCCTTTTGGTTCATTGTCCACGAATGTAGTCACAGTCTATTTTTAAAATATTTTTTCTTCTTTCGTTTTGATAGCGATACAATAGTTAGATTTAAGCATTCTTGGTATTCGTTTAAATGTAATTGTTTATTCTTTAGAATATGAGCAATATGATGTGGTATTTCGGCGACAGTGCACATTGAGTAATGAGGCACTGATGCTGATCCGGAAGTGAAATATGGGACCTATTGCTCGGTGCTTTGTGTACGGTCCATGGATAATGATTGATTACCTATAATAAATACTTAACTGTAGTTCATCAGGAATGGTATTTAGATTAACATGTGGTTTATTAAGATTTGGATGCAGTGGAAACGTCAGTATTCAAAAACAAATATAGAAACCATATAGGCAAAATAGCTATGTCCAATTGGATTATCATTCAGATACGCTCCGTTCTTTTCGTATGCATTTTTTGCTACCAAGCATAAAATCCAAATTCATTCGTTTGGATGGTTTCCGGTCGTTGTGCCCATGGGTATAAGGATATAGAACACAATTAATTTTACTATATATTCTCTACATTTGTTTCTCAGTACTGACCTTTCCACTGTGTGACAATCAATACAAATCATATGTTAATCTAAAATACCTTCAATGATGACTTCACGGTGAAGTTCTTGTCAAAGGTTGACCTGCATTTCTTTCGAGAAGCTGCACTGTAAACAGAGTAGCATGTACACAGAACACAGATTTCACTTCCTGATCATCACCAAGGCCTTATTACTCACTGTGCACTGTTGCCAAAATACACACGGACAATCACAACCTGAGCTAACATTCTCAGGAATAAATTACCTTTAAATTCCTACCAAAAAATGCATAAATCTAACTCTTCTATCACCACCAAAATGAGATAGGAAAAAAATGTTCTAAAAATAGACTAGAACTACATTCGTGGGTACTGAACAGGAACTATTAATTGTGACCTGATTCCTGACAGGCCCGATTTTTTTATGGCCAATTTTAGTCAAACTTTTATATTTGCATGCCACACCTATTTCAACTTTATACATGAAGTCTTTATGAATTTCCTTGCAAACAAGACATGTGACACCTGTCAGAAAGTGTGTAGTGCTGGTGTTCCACAGGGTGCAAATTTTGGGGGAAGTGCTCTTGAGAAACCAAAACTAAATTTTCTATATCTTCCTTAATTATAGGAATTTTTCAATGCAGTAAAAAACTAATTATAATACAAGATAATGCTGCCTGAAAATATGTTTGAAATATAAAAATATCGATCAATAAAATTTTAAATAGAAATTTAAATAAACATTTAAATTTTAAAAACTAAATTTTATTGAAAAATTAAATTTTCATACAAGTTTTAAAACTCAGTTTGACAAATTTTAGACAGCAACGTTGTCTAATGAATGATATTTAAAACAAATGGTAGTTTGGGTCTGTACAACTGATAACATTTTTCCCATGGGTAGTGAAACAACATAGCTCATAGTTATTTTGGCAGCAAATCGCAATATGCCTGTCCAGATGTATATAGATGTACATACTAAAGAAACAATTACAGGTGCTATGTTCCACATTTATTGTGTCATGTACTTAGGCAGTTGTTTGTATAACTAATAGGGCATTCATTTTAAAGTTATGATGGGACCACTACCATGTTTTATAGCAAATATGCATTCCATTTCAGTGTTGATAACTACAAAAGGTGACAATGGGATAGGAAAATACAGTTTCTAGGGATGCTCTACCTTACTGAACAATGGTGCTAATCTCTCTCATGAAGACCTATGCCATGTCTTTGAGGTGCTATATATCAGTGTGGTGATATGAACTAATCTTGGTCACTTATGGCAGTACATTGCACATGCTTTTATGAAACCTTGCTATCACCACCAGACTACTGGAGAGCTTCCAAGCTGATCCAACTCTAACACTTTGTACCAGATGCTAGGCTAGACCTGAAAAGATATAACATGTTTCACTTAATTCTAGAAAACAGCAAGATATAGGTAAATGAAGTTAAAATGTGTCAGATATGGTAATTTCAAAATAACATTAAGGCTGCAAGCGTGGGAAAATATATTAAACTTGACAGAGTGACATTCAGAAATGTAGAGCGATGTCCATGTATTAAAGTGATAAATTCATTCTAAAATATGTGAGGTTTCTAGAAGCATATTTAGCCATTTACATGTTAAATAACTAATCAGGTAGACTATGTATCATAAAATTTAAGGCAATGTTGGGGCGGTGAGGTTTGATCATTGGTGCAAACATTAGTACATACCAGTATATAGGAAAGTCAAGCGACAATGTCCTAAATTAAAACATATTACTGTACGCATTCTCATTCATGAGGGAAATAATAATTTTTGATATTGCAAGTGAACACAGCCAAACGTAACCACACAGATCAACTATAGGTACCAATAAATCCTATATCATCAACTAAATATGAAATTCTGATCCCCCAAACTTGTAAACAAGGATGGAAATTTGCATATGTGGGATATATTCAATGTACTTGTTAAGATCAAATGTGCAAACTTAATTCAAATGATCTATTTGAACATTTATAGTGTATTTTTAAGAGTGCTGGTTACCAATTATTAAGCTCATTGATTGAATGGAATCAGATATCAGCTGATGATACAATACCGCACACTGTCAAAGTACTAAATTGAAATATGTTACCATACATAGGCATCTTCATGATGAAAATAATACTTTGGGATATTTTCAGTGCACACAGCCAGAAATGTGCCTTACAGATTCACTATGGGTGCAATGTCAGCCCATATGATGTATTGAATGTGAACGTTTGATCTCAAACATTCTAAATTATATGTAACCATGTTAAGATCAGTTGTGCAAAGTTAAATTCAAATAATCTGTTTGAATATTTCTCATGTAATCTTTAGAGTGTCAGTTGACAAATTTTATTAGTAATTAATAATGCATAAAGCAAGATGGATCATTAGAATTCCCATAACATCATATAGGCCTCAATGCCGCAATACACCAATTAATATCTTAACCAAATTGAACAATAAAATGGAATGCATTTTGTGTTCAACTTAAATCATTTTGCTGTTTTCTTACATCCAAGGGTAAATATACATGGGGAAAGTATATTTTATCCCTTTGACCTGTATTTCATTCTCAGACAGCTTAAAATGATTTAGTAGAGAACTTGAGTAGGTTCTAGTATAACGTTTTCATCTCTGTCCTCTCACTAAATACCCTATAACTATATTTATAAACAGTTACTGAAGGATATACAGGCATATATGTATTACTCTGAAAGTCACTCCATCATAAACACATAAATTAACTGCTTGGACCCTTAATAAATAGTTTGAATGACCAATACAAAATAGAATTTTGTCCTCGTATATTTTAAATGAAGATCTCATTTTGACTTACAAAGATCTTTTCTCTGACAACATTTGACAAATACCCATCATTGGAGCTTGTATATGGTATAGGAATATATACATGCTGATATCATTTAATATAAATCCCCAAAAATATTATATATGTACATATTTTTTTATATTTTTTTTTGTTGGGGGGGGGTAAATTTAATTTTAAATAATTTCGTTTAAATTTTTAAAATAAAAATTAATTTTTCATTTTTAATTTATTCTTATATTTTCAACGTCAATATACATAACATATTAAAATTTCATGTGTCTATCATTAATAATAAAGATTTTATACCAATTTAAACCTTACTCAAATACTGCACTGACAGTATTAGAAAGACATTATTAGAACACAATTCATTTTACTATATATTCTCTACATTTGTTTCTCAGTACTGACCTTTCCACTGTGTGACAATCAATACAAATCATATGTTAATCGAAAATACCTTCAAAGATGACTTCACGGTGAAGTTCGTGTGAACGGTTGACCTGCATTTTTTTTTATAGGCTGCACTGTAAACAGAGCAGCATGTACACAGAACAACGATTTCACTTCCGGATCATCACCAAGGTCTTATTTCTCACTGTGCACTGTCTCTAAAATACACACAGGCAACCACACCCTGAGCTCATATTCTCAAGAATAAACAATTACATTTAACTCCTACCAAAAAATGCATAAATCTAACTCTTCTATCACCACCAAAATGAGAGAGGAAAAAATGTTCTAAAAATAGACTAGAACTACATTTGTGATTCCATAAAAGGACGCCTAGTTAGCGTTGCATTAGGTGTGTCCAAGGCCGTCAAACCGTCAAATATAACACAAGTCCGTTATTGTTTGCTGGTTGTTTTGCCTTTCTGCCGTCCCACACCACAGAAGGTACTTGCAGTCAGAGATTTTGTGCCAGTTTTAAAGGTGTTTTTCTTAAACTTCCAGTTAACTGCTTTTCAAGGGAGGAAAACACGATGAACATAGTTATAATGATGTTCCAGTTTTCCCCCTTCATTTGGAGACCTTCAGTCAGATAGCTGTATTTACTTCAATATCAGAATGAGATGCCATACCGTTCTCTCTTTTTTCAAATTCGTCTTTTCATAACAATAATACTAAGGGCATTTACATTTCAAAGGACGCTGCATTACTTTGGTTACTTTTAACTGTCTCTCCATCTGACTGTTTGTCCACCTGTCTTTCTCATTTATATTATTCGTTCAGGTAGCTTTGACAAAGTCACTGAAAATATATCTTTATTAAATTGTTAGTTTGCTAACTGTTTAATAAAGTTATGCACTGAGATATATGTGCTCTAATTTGATAGATTCATATTTAATTCGCTCCATTTTTATTGAATTCACCAAAATCTGAACTCACACATAGTAAGCAATAATTTAAAATACAGTCCACAGACATTTGCAGTCTGATCAATGCTTTTTTGCTTCTTCTGACATTCGGATTAGTCTCCAAAGGTTTCCAACACACGCAATTTTGTATACAAAATAATAATTTCAATTAAGAGTTCAAAATATCGACTTGGTCTTGTTGTTTTCACATAATTATCAGCTCCGCCGGTCTTTCCATAAAATACCAAACAGAAACATTTCCATCTCGACCTCGTGACAGTATTCAGGTTTACTGTCTGGATACTCACATGAAGCTTTCTCAACCATTTCTGTGCGTAACACACTGTAACTCGTCATCACACCAAGGGGTTTACATCCCATTATCTACCAATGTTGTTGTAAATGAGGTATACTTGCATGCAACATTTTTATAATATAAACTGATATATCCATGGAGGTTAAGGAATGTAAACTGTCGTTTCAATGGAGATAAAGAAATATAAATTGTTGTATCCCTGAAGGTAAGTCATTATAAATTGTTGAGAAAACAAGAATTACACTATTAAAATTATCAAGAAACGTTTATTTACTTTATTAACAATCCATATGAACCCTGTCCATCTTTATTAGTATTCCATACGAATTCTGTCCATCTTTGTTAGTATTCCATACAAAATCTGTGCATATTTTCTCTGTCAATACACGTAATTGTCATCATTACCACCTCCATCGTTGTCATAATCATCATCAATGTGGGAAAACGCTTTTACAAAAGCTTTTGGCATCATTAATACATTTAAGTCTGCAGTATATAGAAGCACCTAATGACCTCTATCACGTGCACTAAACTACCTTACATACTAAAGAAAACAATATAAGAGGAACCAATAATAAATGCATTCGAAATTAAAGCAGTGCAAGTTAAAGTTATTAGTGTCAGGAAATAACTTGCCACTTTACAAATGTACCCAGGGCCGGCGCTACCATATAGGCAAACTAGGCAGCCGCCTAGGGCGCTGATTTCGGGGGGGGGGGGGGGCGCATTTTTGTATAAAAAAATGTATTGTTTATAAATTTTGAAATTGATATTTTCCGGGGGGGGGGGGGGCGCCAGAATCTAACCTTGCCTAGGGCGCCAGATAGTCTGGCCGGGTCTGGCGCCGGTCCTGAATGTACCTACTACTTACAGCGGAACATGCACTAAGAACATATTTGTGAATGTACGGAAATAAACGATGTGATTTTTTCACTTGCACACACAAATTGGGCGATTTCTTCGAAATTATAATTGAACTTCTTTATTTTCTTGTTTGCTATTGACTCTTTCCTTACGACACGATATTAAAATAATTCAGCCCATGTATAGCTATTGTAATTTGTTCATAAAAAAAGGTGAACCTGCCTGTAAATGCCAAGAATGATAAAAATATTATATCTTACTTGAAATTATAATTATCGTCACGTGATATGGCATGTCAATCTAGAGAGGTCAAAGAGTCATATGAAAAGCGCTTCTCAATAATGATATACATAAACCAAATACAGTCCTAATAAGTGGATGAAAAATAAAGCAGCGGAATTATGCATGTATCACGAATACATGGGCACCGTCCGGTAGCAAAGTTCGTTAGCTGTCGGAAAATGACAGTCGAACATTTTATAGTTTTATGTCTATTATCAGCTACACTATTTGGATAATTATGTGCTAATAAAAAATTGGGCCAAGGACATAAAGTCTAAATATGTGTTGTTGTGCTTCATATAGTATCACGTGAGAGTGACATCACTCAGTTAAATTTGCATACCCTGATATGTCAATGAGTATAACTCTATATGAGAATGCTAATGTGTTTGTAATGTAAACCCTTGTTCGGAAAGAATCGAAAGTGTTAAAAATTATTATTTTTCTAGAGTCCAAGAAATCTGCCGAGATTTGAAATCTGGGAAATTACATCCAAATAGAAATCATTAAATAATATGGTGAATGCTACTTAGAATTATATAAAATATAAATGATTTATTTATTTATTTTTTTAAATTTATTTATTTATTTATTTATTTATTTATTTATTTATTTATTTATTTATTATTATTATTATTATTATTATTATTATTATTATTATTATTTCGTTCACTGTTACTTTAGGCAGGTCGTATCTCTATTTCGAGTTGTAGTACATGCTTTTTAACTATCATATTTTATGGATAATGTTCTTATGATATTTCAATGTCTTCACCCGAAAGTGCTTATTCTTGTCTATTTTATCGGTCACACCTTAACATGTGATGTATGCTTATCTTTTATCATGCGTTACTTGTGTTGCATAATTGTCCTTTATCATACTCCGTACATGCATTTCATGTGTTGTATATTTATATTTGATCATACTCCGTATATGCGTTACATGTATTGCCTACTTATGTTTTATCATACTCCGTACATGTGTTGTATACTTGTCTTTTATCATACTCCGTATATGCGTTACATATGCTTTGTACTTCTGTTTTATCAAACACCGAACATGCGTTACATGTATTGTATACTTCTGTTTGATCATACTCCGTACATGCGTTACATGTATTGTATACTTCTGTTTTATGATACTCCGTACATGCGTTACATGTGTTGTATATTTATCTTTGATCATAATCCGTACATGCGTTACATGTGTTGTATATTTCTGTTTGATCATACTCCGTATATGCGTTACATGTGTTCTATACTTCTGTTTGATCATACTCCGTATATGCGTTACACGTATTGTTTACTTCTGTTTTATCATACTCCGAACATGCGTTACACGTGTTGTATATTTATCTTTGATCATACTCCGTACATAAGTTTCATGTGTTGTTGACTTATATTTGATCATACTCCGTATATACGTTACATGTATTGTATACTTCTGTTTTATCATAGTCCGTACATGCGTTACATGTGTTGTATACTTAAATTCTATTATACCCAGAATATGCAATGTGTGAAACTCGCCAACGAATCCTGCAAGCTCACAAGACCAGTAACCTGAAAATGCTACTGGTCCTGTCAATAACCAAGTGGTCATGCATTCATCATAAAAGAAGACAAAATGTCCTCAATGATTCTATGGTAAATTCAAGTAGACGTGAATATCTGCCTTCAGTAAGGTTATTTATATAGCGATTCATTGAAAATAATGAAAAAATCCAACAAAAAATATATTTATATCATATGTCAAATTAATTAGATGTTATTAAAATCAGCATAACGTGGCCATTGACCAGGACAATGATCCTTACTGTCCAGCTGGTCCTGATGAATACATAACTCATCTAGGGGCTGGGCATCACTATTATTGACCAGTTGACTCATCTAGGGGCTGGGCATCACTATTATTGACCAGTCTGAATTATGGTCTGAATATGAAGCATCAGTTGGCATGTCAGATTACTTAAATTCTAGCAAACAATCTGATAAATGTCAGGCAGACCAAAGTTTTTTTCCTAAAGAAAAACCGATATCCTCAACTCAAATCCATGTAAACATTTTGTTTACAAATGATCATTATCTTAAAGTATAATGTGAAATTCTAGTTTGGATCTGGAATAAATGGCTTCTAAGGTAACATAACTTCGCCCGAATTTGCCTTACGCTCCTAAGTAGGGTTGTAAGAATGATGGATTATTATGTACCTTTTATTTATTAGAAATGGAATCTTCAATGTTTAGCGAATTATTAACATGCAAGATTATCGTATGCAGATTGTTGGATTGTGTAATTTACTACGTTGCATCGTAATGCATACTGAATTTATTAGTGAATTGTGTTAGAATGCGTAAATTATAAAATAAACAATACCAACACGTAGAATGTCTGACCGGTTTTGCTTTATTGCTTCATCAGACATGATAATATTAAGTTAGCAGAAGCATTTTTCAAATACACAAGATCGTTAAAACTAAAAGAATTTTTCTCACACTCATATACATATTCACAATATGAAAGTAGTTTTCATCTACAGAATAAGCCCTATTTCAATAAAAAGAATCATCATTTACACCTTCTTGTGGATGAGATATTTATCTCGATTTTTATATTGAAGCAACTAAACAAGAAATTTTAAATAGCAGTCCTAAAAGAAAACATTTTACAAACATACCTAAAGAAGAACTAAATTCTTTACGTACCTTATCACAAGACGAAAGTATTATTATTAAAAAAGCTGATAAGTCTAGCACCATGGTAATAATGAATAAGGAGGATTATAATAATGAAGGAGAAAGACAATTAAATGATGAAGAATATTATACAAAACTTTCCTATGCTCCTTCTGAAGAAATTAAGAAAAAATAAGCAAATGTATTAATCAAATCTCTATACACAATTGCTCCATATGTGATGAACTAGATATCTTCCCAATAAAATACGAACACCTCAGTTTTATATTTTACCCAAAATACATAAAACGGTTGATAAGTCACTACCTTTAAGATATCCAGGTAGACCCATTATTTCTACATGTTACTCAATTATAAATAATATATCGCAATATATTGAACATATTTTACAACCACTGATGAAATCACTACCTTCATATTTCAAAGATACTTTTGATTTCATTACCAAATTGAAATCTGTACCTAAACTAAGTGATAATTCATCCCTAGTTACACTCGATGTGGTTTCACTCTACACGAATATACCACACAATGATGGTATCGAAGAGTGTAAATATTATCTTGAAGAAAACGAATATACACGTAAACTATCAAACGAACATGTTTATGATTTGATAAACTTGTGCTCGAAAATATTTATTTTTCTTCTCCATTTGGTAATACAAACTATCTCCAAAAAATGGGAACAGCAATGGGTAGTCCTATGGCACCTTCTTATGCATCTTTATTTATGGGGAAATTAGAAAATGATTTTCTAAATAAATGCCTCCAAAAAAACAAATGTTGGGTTAAGAATTTTAGACGATATCTTAATGAGTTGGAGGTATTTATTAGAAGACATTTTTTATTTTATAGACAGTTTAAACGAATTATATCCAACAATAAAATTTACATTCAATGTGTCTAAAACTAAAGTATCATTTTTGGATGTAGAGGTCGTGAAAAATGAAAATAATGACATCACTACCATGGTTCATGTTAAAAACACGAATATTCATTAACATGTTGAATATTCTTCATGCCATCCTAAATCATGTAAAAACAGGATACCATACAGTCAAGCAAAAAGATATTGTAGAATTATTTCGTATGACGCTGATTTTAAATCATCTTTGACAGAGTTGGGTCAGCTTTTTTAAAATAGAAATTACCCGATTGATATCATTAATACTGATTTCCAAAAAGTATCTTCTGTTACACAACTTGAATCTTTACAATGCAAAATCAAAAATAGAAATGATGATATCATTCCTTTTGTTATTGAATATAATCCAAGTTTGCCGAATATAGGTACGATTATCAATAAATATTGGGGTTTAGTAAAATTATCATGTAAAGCAAGTGTTAAATCGCTACACGAAAGCAAACCCACACTTATAAAAGGACTAAAAATCTTAAAGATGCCCTAATTAGAAGAGAAAAAAAACAACATCAAATAAAAGGGATCATCAACTAAATGTAATAGACCTAGATGTTCGCACTGTTCTTTTATTAATAAAAAATGCTTCTTTCAATAGTAATAATACGAAAGAAACTTTTAATATGCGTTGTGATACTAATTGTGCAACATCAAATGTTATTTATTTGATCACATGCAAAAAAAATGTGGCATTCAATATGTTGGACAAACGAGTCAACAAATATCTAAACGTATGAACCAACATAGATCAGACATAAAACAAATATATCGATCAATCATTCTCATATCATGTTGCCGCACATTTTAACAACAGTTCCCATACTTTGCAAGATTTATCCTTTCAACCTATTGTTATAGCTGATTCTGAGATGGAACCTCTGCTAAAGGAAACCTATTGGATTCACCGTCTTAATACGGTATATCCAAAAGGTCTAAATTCCAAAAAACACTATACGACATTCATTAATCATTTTTTTAATAAAAATTTTTTTTTACAATTAGTTAAGAATATTTTTTTATATTATTCTAATTAACAGAACAGAACAACTTAACTAGTGAAAGTATAAACTAATATCATAAAAATAAGTTAACTAATTCTTTACAAATGAAAGTTCATTTTTAAATTAATTCTCAATAAATTATGATTAATTATTTATAAAACACTTGACCAAATTGTTTTACTATATAAATTGAGTTCTGAAGAGATATTGAACATTTGTCAATAATATATGAAGAATAATATGTTAGTATTTTTTATGCTGATTTTTTTAAAAAAAATTCAGAATTATTTATTTATTGTTTAATTTTTAAAATCTTTTTTAAATGTGCATTATACATTAATAAAATATTAATACAGATTCACATTGAACATTTACACATCAAATATATGTACTAATACCAGTACTTTAAGTTCCTGCTGATGCTGCCCTTTCTTTCAAATAGCATATGTTTTGTTCGAAATCTCTGTTAGGTTGATGTTTTGGACTGCTAAAACTAGCTTGCATCCGATCTTGAGCGTGTTTGAAGCACATAACCAGTTCTTTTCTTAGCTTTTATGTTTAGCTTGATTATCATTCTCTGTTTTAGTGTTTCTATGGCAAACAAACCACACGCTGAGATTTTTAAAATATAAATATAACGTACAGCGACAAATACTTATTAGAGTCCTATGTAACTGTAATTTTCATAACACATTTACATAGACAAAACTACATATGTGTTTTTTCCGAGTGGGCGGAAAGAACGAATTTGATACTACGTAAGAATATGTCGATGCCGTCAGACCAAGACGTATGTACCTACGCCATGTCAAACCAGTTCTTTTCTCTGACTCGGAACAAAGCACGTATGTGCGTTTGTAGTTATTATATAACCCCTTGTTATTCACATATTCGATTTTGCATATTTCTCGTTTTATCAAAGATATCTTACAACCATGTTGAAAAATCCACATCTACGTAACCTGGCTAGGCCTAACAATATACTGTGAATTTGCTGTCTGTCTTTCTGTGTCTGTCTCAAATCATATTAAATAACTGCCGCTATTTATGTAAATTTCATCTCGATTGTACGGGAAGAGCTCATTGTGAGTTGTGACAGCTTGTAGCCAGACACAATTTGTTAACAATTATGGCAATATGCTTTTAAAATGACAGCGAGGTTAAATGTTTATGTACATGTACACTACTATTGCTAAACGCCAATAGCTCGTTCGTAATAAATTCATGTTTTCTATTTTTTTTCTAAATAATACGACTTCAAAAACTGGAACTGAATTTAAGTATACTTTGTGACCAAGTTTTTAATACACCATTTAATTATTAATTAAAAAAATGTTTTGTAAAGTTTAAATTTGGAAATTGACCTATGTGCTATAAATTATATACATGTACAACATTATTGTCATGTAGCAGATAGAGCATAAAACAGGATCTCAGCTTTTGCATCAATTGTAAAATCACCTGTTCGTGCCATTTAAGAACGTATTCATGTTCTCCTCATATTTTATTGTATAAATTAAGTTCATGCAAATGTATTTGTTCTTAGCAGTATGAAATAGATTATAAATTTAACCTCAGGTCCTCACTTTTCAGGTCGGCATTTTTTCTCTTGAAAATTTATACAATAGGGCTTGTAAAAACTAGTCAATTAATAAAAAAAAACAATTTAATACAGAAAGTTCATATTTTAATGATATAATTGATACACTGATGACATGACTATTTCTCTCTTTCTTTCATTCATTCTCTCTATCTTTACTTAAATGTAAACGGCAGCGAAGAAAAAACGCTTCAATGCCGGCCGGTAAAGAACAGGTTAAGAAAATTCCAGTTATCTCCCTTTCGTCATTTTACTTCACAGCAATTTTAAAAACTCCGTTAGTTTGAGAAACGTAATTCAAATTCCTCTTAAATCGTCAACCTTGACGTATGATCGACTACTGTATATTGTATTATTCAACGCCAAATCGGTAGGACCACCGGAAAGGCGCACAGACATAGACATTTGCAGTCCTGACATAGACGTCTTTTCCCTAACGAAACATATGGCTAACAAGATTCAGGCGATGAGCCAAAGCGTATAGATATAACACCATCCAGTCTAATCTTTCCCACGTCACTTCCGCGGGGTGGATTTACTTTTATCGCAACGAACTCCATAATTCACCGTCTTAACTACACTACAACTTTCAGTTTTGAACACATATCGTTTGAACTGTTCCAAACCTCACTCTCAATGGAAGAAAGGTTAGTCCATCTTTTCTTTCTCTACCACCCACCACTTACTCGAAAAATAACAAGCTGACCGAATCTCTCTTATTGGAACAGTTTCCTAACATCACTGAGTATGGAAATTCGATGGCAACCAACGTTCCCTCTAAGCTGCGCGAGCGGCCGCGCAGCTGCTCAGACATTCCGCGCAGCTGAATTGTTCTCCGCGCAGCAGATCAATATTACCAAATATTCAATCGAACATTAATGCTCAAGTCACCGTAATGCTTGCACAATGCAGCGCGCATAGCGCGCACATCTACTATTCTCTTAGAGGGAACGTTTGTGGCAACTTGATTATTCTTGAAGATTTCAACTTTCACTTTGACACTCCTGGAAACCCATACACATCAAAACTACGAGATTCTATTCACATTTTCAACCTCAAATAGTCAGTTGGTCAACCTACCCATGGTCACATTTTAGACTCGTTTCTTTATAGACCTGATGATAATAATCAACAATCTTCATTGGTGTCCCGCGAACTTGCGTCAAATCACCTTTGCGTCATATGCCATCTCATCTCAACATATCAGTCCCTAATGCTCCATCTCTGTTTGCTACTAAGAGAACCCTCGCATGAACAAGACTAATACATGAGATCCAAGCAAACCTAACAACTGTGCTACTTCCTACAGCAGTACAACTTGATAAGTGCTTTCGTTTATTTTTTATTTTTTGCTTGACAAACATGCCTGAGCAGCCAAGTGCAGAGTATCATTTCGAAAGTATTCTCCATTGTACAGTAGTGTTAGGGACCAGCTTCGCACTGCTGAAGGAGGATTTTCCTGTCCACCAGTCTTAATGTTCATGAGTAGATCTGTGAAGCTGCTAACAAGAATGTCACAAGCATAGTTTATGCAGCAAAATCACCCCAATACAGTACTAAAAGCACTGAAAGTTTCAGCTGCAAAGAGCTCTTTGAGATTATGAGCAAGCTAATGTTAAGGAGTGAATGTACAAGACTTCCAACGATCTTCTCTCCAGTCGACCTTCTGGACCTGTTTGCAATTTTTTTCCGTGTCAAAGCTCAATCCATTAAGGCTTGTCAACACAATTGCCACTGTCTCATCGCCACCATACAGTTGTGATACAGAATATGCACGGCAGCCTTTAACAGGATTTGAACCTGACACTGTGGATTTGGTACAGAAAATTGTGATGAAGAGTACTCAAAAGTCACGTGAGCTCTATTCGATTCCGACATCACTGCTTATTGAGTGCTTAGATTCAATAATGCCTTCACTAACCGATGTCTGCAATACTTCTGCAATACGGGGAATTCCTGTATGTTCTCAAAACTGCCATTGAAAAGCCTCTGTTGAAGAAACCGACACTTGATCCTAACGATTAAAAAAACTGCCACCTTGTTTCTAACCTATTATTCATTTTTTAAATATTTGAAAAAGTTGTTCCATCCCAACTTGTAGCTCATCTGAATTCAAATAGTCATTTTAGCAATGCGCAGTCTGCGTCGCCCTCGGCATAGTATGGAAACTGCCTTCTAAGAATAGTTAATGACCTTCGATCTGCTATGGATAGCGGAAAGATTACAGATTACAGTCATCCCCTTCCTTGACCTGTCTGCCGCATCTGACACAATAGACACGATATATTACTTTACCGTTTCCAGTATGTATCTGGCATTTAAGATACAGCCTTACTATGGTTAAAGTCCTACTTAGCCAACAGGGCACAAACTGTGTTAATAAACGGAAAATATTCCAGCCCATTTGATCTATGTCATGTTGATCCACAAGGCTCTCTTCTCTTTCCCCTCATCTTCATTTTATACACTCAGCCGCTCTCAAGTGTCATAGCTCGACATCCGGTGTCTCTCCAACTGTACGCTGATGAAAATTAAATATACAAATCTAGTTGCCCAACTCAGGTTGAGGCTACCATGCAAGGCGTAGAGAGGTGCATTTCCAATGTGAAGTCACAGATGTAATAAATCAAAATGCAAATGAATAATGATAAAACTGAAGTCATCCTGATCACCACGCAAAGACGTTCTCGTTCGCATCCTTTATATGAAACAATAAGTATTATCAATTACCAACATTAAATGCACAAAGTCCGTACAAAATCTAGGTTATTACTCTCAAGAGAACTCTCTCATTACACCAACATGTAATTACCATATGCAAGGCTGCATATTTGGGGTTGAGACTCATTAGCTTCATTCGCAATTTTCTTATGGTTGATGCTACTAAAACACTTGTGTGTTCCTTAGTACTGTAAAGACTGGACTATTGTAATTCACGTCTGTATCTTGTTGGAAACTTCAGAAAGTTCAAAACGCCGATTGTTCGAGTGATCTTTAGAGTTCTTAAAACTGAACACACGTTGCTCTGCTCTGTAACCTTCACTGGCTATCGCTCGATCCAGAATTTAGAAAAAACAAAAAACAAAACAAAACAATATGTACATCTCGCTACATTTCGTTGACTGGCTCCAGTCCAATGTACATATCAGACGTTACCCATGTGTACACACCATCTAGGAACTTGCGCGCCTCATCCGACACTCTTTCTCATTGTTCCCACTGTTAAAACAAAATTATATGGACAACGTTCTTTTCCATATCAGGGCCCAGCTACATGGAATGAGTTGCCCATAGATCTTAGACGAAAAAACACTGTGATCTCATTCAAGAATGCTCTTAAAACTCACCTTTTTCAACTACAAGAACAGACGTAAAAACTTAATAATGTTTACTTCCATAATTAATGCCAGCATGTTTTTGTTTTGTATGTTCATGGTGTTTGTTTTTGCAATCTTTTTCATTCTATACGTTTTTATGAGTTATATAATATAATACTGTAAAGCGCTTAAAGCTCCCGAAGATTAGGCGTTATACTAAGTCCACATTTATTATTATTATTATTATTATTATTAGTGGTAGTATTATGTGCATGTCTCTGTTTCTGAATATAGACATACATCTGCACGTGTATCAGTTAGAATGTTGAACTTGTGTCCTGCAGGGCACAGGTTTGATTCCGACATTAGAATCACCAGAATGGGTTATCGTGGTGTGTCTTTGGACATCGTGGTGTGTCCTTGGACAAAACAGTTTACTGTGCTTCCCTCGGCCCGATATGCCCTTCAAATTGTTGTCAAGTAGTACAACACCACACCCAAAGCAAGTCACACGCACGTACGTACCCATCAGCCGAATGACGATGGTAAAAGTACATATACGTAATGTATAATATAGACTCAAAGACGGCAAGGTTAAAAATTATGTATATGTACATTATACTAATTTTAACCTCAGTAGCTATTTTTTAATAAATTCATGTTTACTGTAAATGGTATGACTGGATAAATTGAATTGAATTCAGTATACTTTGTGACTAATTCATTAATTCACAATACACGTTGTGCGAACTTTACATTGGGAAATTTACCTATGTGCTATATACATGTATCACGTAGTTGACATTTACTACATAACTCATAAAGCCGGATCTCCAGCTTGTACGTCGATTGAACAATTACATGAATGTGCCATTTAAAACGTACTTCCTCTTCTCTGTTAATCTATTTTTAAATCATATTCAAGGAAATATGCTTCTTCTTAGTAGTACTAAAAGATCATATCATTAGCCTCATATCGTTACTTTTCAGGTCAAAAAAATTATTTTTGGAAATGACATTTACGAAGTACACATGTAATGCTTAAAACCACGTAGACAATTCGAGGATTCCATCTTTAATTTGCTGACGGTGTATATACGTTTTATGATCAAGACGAATCTTCTGTAGCATCGATATGGTATATATGCCACATATTAATATGAATACACATGAACAATATGCAGTATGTTAATATGAATACACATGAACAATATGCCATATATTAATATGAGTAAACCTGAACAATATGCAGTATATTAATATGAATACACATGAACAATATGCAATATATTAATATGAATGCACATGAACAATATGCAATATGTTAATATTAATACACATGAACAATATGCAATATGTTAATATGAATACACATGAACAATATGCCATATATTAATATGAATACACATGAACAATATGCAATATATTAATATGAATACACATGAACAATATGCAGTATATTAATATGAATACACATGAACAATATGCAGTATGTTAATATGAATACACATGAACAATATGCAATAGATTAATATGAGTAAACATGAACAATATGCAGTATATTAATATGAATACACATGAACAATATGCAATATGTTAATATGAATACACATGAACAATATGCCATATATTAATATGAGTAAACATGAACAATATGCAATATATTAATATGAATACACATGAACAATATGCCATATATTAATATGAATACACATGAACAATATGCAATATGTTAATATGAATACACATGAACAATATGCAATATATTAATATGAATACACATGAACAATATACCATATATTAATATGAGTACACATGAACAGTATGCCATATATTAATATGAATACACATGAACAATATGCAATATATTGATATGAATACACATGAACAATATGCCATACATTAATATGAATACACATGAACAATATGCAATGAGTAATATGAGTAAACATGAACAATATGCAATATATTAATATGAATACACATGAACAATATGCCATATATTAATATGAATACACATGAACAATATGCAATATGTTAATATGAATACACATGAACAATATGCAATATATTAATATGAATACACATGAACAATATGCCATATATTAATATGAGTACACATGAACAATATGTCATACATTAATATGAATACACACGAACAACATGCCATATAGTAATATGAGTACACCTGAACAACATGCCATATAGTAATATGAGTTAACATGAACAATCAGAACTTGTAATAAATAACAAATGGAGCAATGTGCTTCAACGAATCTAAATTATGTGCAGTAATTATTTTATTTTGTGAGGAATTTATTTATCTGAGTTTCTTAAAAATGCTAAAGTCATTAGCCTTCCGTACGAATTTTTGGATGAATGTAAAAATAACACTTCGCAGCATGCTGGATGAGGTTCGGGGTGTCTTTTAGGTATGATAAAAGACCATTCCTAGTGAATGTACGTCGTTGTTGCTGGGTGACACAAAGTAAGGAATCTAACACTAGTACGTATTATATTCGTTAAAATTTGCAAGGCAAAAGAAAATGATTTAATATGTAAATAGGAATGTGCGAGTATTTCACTCATCACTTATAAGCAGAGGACAAGTAAAAGGTTGGAATATCTTTCACATTCCATCGATTTTATAGGGAGCAACATTTTAATCCATGTATGAAACAATTTGATGAATCAGCCTTTTAATCTTACGTTTTCCTTCCACTCTTCAAAGGTATACAAATGTTTTCAGATTTAAGGAAAATCAGTAATTAAGCCGTATGACGTATCTGATGAGTAGAAGATGTACACTTCTAGCATCTACAGATCCTAGCAATCTGAGGTTGATGTTGTATAGCTGTCATTGCTATAGCAGTCTGAGGTTGATGTTGTATAGCTGTCATTGCTATAGCAGTCTGAGGTTGATGTTGTATAGCTGTCATTGCTATAGCAATCTGAGGTTGATGTTGTATAGCTGTCATTGCTATAGCAATCTGATGTTGATTTTGTATAGCTGTCATTGCTATAGCAGTCTGAGGTTGATGTTGTATAGCTGTCATTGTTATAGCAGTCTGAGGTTGATGTTGTATAGCTGTCATTGCTATAGCAGTCTGAGGTTGATGTTGTATAGCTGTCATTGCTATAGCAATCTGAGGTTGATGTTGTATAGCTGTCATTGCTATAGCAGTCTGAGGTTGATTTTGTATAGCTGTCATTGCTATAGAAGTCTGAGGTTTTTAATGCAAAGCCTATACTATGTAAAAATTCAGCTCCAATATATCATAAACAATTTTGGATACAACACTCTCAATCTTTAAAATGGCGTTTTTTCTTTGCCCAATTAGTCATTTTCGTATAATTTAACATTTGATTCTGAGTATGATCCTATATATATTTCCTCGATTTTTTTCAACATTCATATTTATTCCAGAAATTGTATCGAACTGATGAGACGATTTCAAAGTGTGTTTTAGTGATTCTTCTGACCAACTAATAACAATTGTGTATCATCAGCAAACTGACTTAATTTAAACTATTTGTAATTAATTGATATTACTTTTATGCTTTTGTTTTTCAGAAGCATTTGTTCCAAAAGTTTAAGCACATAACAGAAAACATTAGTGTCAAATTAGCTCTACCTGCCTGCAGCCTGTATGCAATTTATGAAAGCACACACACACACACACACACACACACACACACACACACACATATATATATATATATATATATATATATATATATATATATATATATATATATATATATATATATATATATATATATATATATATATATATATATATATATATATATATATATATATATATATATATATATATATATATATATATATATATATATATATATATATATATGTATGTATGTATGTATGTATGTATGTATGTATGTATATATATAAATGTATTTTGTATTTGACCTTGTCCGAAATCACGTTTACAGTTTATTTGATAAGGGACATTGATTTTGTTAACAACATAATGGATAGGCAATATTCATCTGAGTAGAGATTAAAAATTAGGACCATTAGCAATGGCAACAAACATATTTATCTTGATCTGAGTCTAGAACATCGGTATTCCGCCTCCCCCCTCCCCCAGAAAAAGAAATCCTGGTGTACCTGATGTTTCCCAAGTTCTTTCTTATAATTTTAGTAACATACCCTATCTTGTTCACAACTTAGAATGTTCTAGAAATGAACTTTTGAAACTCATCCTGATACAATTTTGTGTCTTTACTTTTTATATAATGATGATTACTTGAGAAATCACTCATTCGTGCCTTAACATCTTGAAGTACAACCAGAATTATCAATAATATTGTTCGACAGAAACAATAATTTGGAATTATAATGAAAAGGACATTTTGCTGACTATTATTATGATACATCAAAAGACTGTTAGTACATCATCACACTCCAGGTCATTGGTACATTACCACGTTCAAGACTACAGGTACATCTACACATTCAATATTGAACTTATTTTGGAATAACTTTAGAATTCAGTTGGAACTTTGTACATTTGAACTTGTAATAAAACTTGTATTACTGTTGTTATGTATATTTAATTTGCATTGTTTGTTAGTTCTTTTTAATTTTTTAATTTTATTATATGCTGTTGTAATCGTGTTTTTTTTCTACATTAGCTGAATTAATTTCTTTTTCTGTAAACTACTCATACATAACTAAAAGATTGTCTATCTATGTGTATGAGTTTAATATTAGGGTCATTAAATAGGTTTATTTGGGTCTGGGTCTAGGTTTTTGGAATTCCCCTACAATTTACCTGGTATACATGATATAGTCCAGGTTAGACATTATAATGTTAGTAACAGTTTTCTAATAATAATTAACATTTTATCTCGTAAACATTAAGAACTTTCTATTTTCCATTAGATAATGCTTTTTCTTTTAGAAAATGTTAATTGTGACCTGAGGTCAGGTGGAAGACTATATACTCTTCTTATTAGAAGGATTATTCAATCTTACTTTAATATCTAGCAGAATCAGTTTTGCATTATTGTTATGTCCAGAAGTTCATTTGGGCTGGAATTTATTTCTTCAAATTATTTAATGCCGTGATTATTTTCTCTGGAAATACAGAGTGCTCATACATAAGAATGTTCTTGAATACAGACATTTTCTGGGATTTATAGTGAATTCAAACCTGGAAATTATATTACTATGTTTCAACAAAAGACTGATGGCACAACACGATACAGGCCGCCACAGGCAATATCAACACCTTCAGCGTTGAGCTTAATTTGGATTTCCACTATAGTATGTTCGGAACTTTTATTATTAGAACTTGTGTCTGTAATTCTATGATTATTTTTTAATTTAATTCGCAATACCATAATTTTGTTTCATTTTCACTTTGTGTTCTAGAGAAATAAATTATTAATTGAGTTCACCTCATGTAGTCACTGCACAGTATGTAGCCAGTGAAATACCAATAGTCGATTAGGAACTAGCCACTTGTTGCAGTAGACACGTTGGTTCAAGGCAAGTAGAACATCTCAAAAACTACCTGGATGACAACTATTTTGAATTGTTTCAAGTTGTTTTTAAGTACACAATGTTTTTCAAAATTATCATCCAGTGAAAGGACATGTGTTTGCACCGTGAGCACCAGTGTTCTAAAAAGTCGCCATCGGACATGAAAAATGCATGTATAAATTTGGGGGTGGGGTGAAGAAACTTTTTATTCATGGATTATTACTGACTTTACAGGTCACGTGAATGATATTCTTATGTTTGGTTTTATTACACCTATCCAAATATATTTACCTTTTTGACCTCGCTCATGTGATGTGATGTGATTTGGATTTTTAACGTAGCTTTATCAATTGTTCAGTCATATTGCTACAATGTCTGCAGTGTGGCAGTTTATAGTGATGTCTAGCACTGGGGCATCATGCCGCAAATATGTAGCATGATGTCCCACCCAGTCACAGTATCCTGACACCAGGCCTACCAGTCCTAACACTAACCTCTTAATTCTGAGCGCCAAGCGAGACAGCTGTTAGTACCATTTTTGTAAGTCTTTGGTATGACTCGGCCGTGGATCGAACCCACGATCTCCCGCATCCGAGGCGGACACTCTAACCACTAGGCCACCGGAGCGGTCACCTCGCTCATGTAATATTTTTAATGCATATTTATATTAGGCAGGTGTATGCAATATTTAATTGGTGCATAAAACCTGTCCCTTAGGCCCACAACTGCTTCATGCGTTTAATATTTGTTATTGAGTTACTTCTGCTTGTAAATGGAGTGAACATAACCGCATGTTAACTTTGAGACACAAAAGCTACTTAAGGACACATTAATTGTGTTGAAAATGGGAACCGATATGGAAATGGGCCAAGATAAAATAGAGCATATATGGGTTTAGCTGGTCAGGATTGGTTGATTGATGAAAAATAAATTTCAGTAGAAAGAATATTTTTAGAGTATATACTAGTTGTAACTGCAAAAATACTGAGGCATGACTTTACTGATGGAATTGCAGCCCTTTAACAGCCTTGGGTTTGGAACACTCATGACTTACTCTTTGGTGCAGAATTGAAAGCACGTGTTTCAAACACGTGTCACAACCCCTCTTCAGTATCAGGACTAATACAGGAGAAATGTGGACATTTAAATTTTGAATGACTTACGAGCCCCCGAGCCCCCAGTCAGCTATGCCAACAGCCTAAATGCATGAACAACTCAAATTAAACGGTGTAACAATTTAACCAATAATTATAAAATATTACAATTACACTCCACTCATAAATTTACATATTAATTCGACCTGTTACAGATGCTTTCATTAATCCATCATACAAGAATCAAAATCCTAATGCAAGAGATTCTGCTTTCAGTGCGTAATCCCTTGCACTCATCTGTATTAGAGGGTTTTCGTAACACGTCACCAATTCTGCGAACCAATGTTTACGTGGGGTCACGTGATCCACAAACGTATAAACAAGAGAGGTTTAGACCGTGTTCTCGATTTAAAATATTCAAGTTATATTTAAAGAAGCTGTGTTGAAAATGGTATGCGATTGTATCGTAATTGGTTGTAGCAATAACAACATAAAAAGTCCGGACAACAGATTTTTTTTGTTATACCGGTGCTTAGGAAGCATGAAGACAAAAGGGCGTTGAGTGAAAGAAGACGGCAAGAATGGATACGCAGAATAAACAGAAAGACAATCAACTCAAATACTGTGAAGCCATGGCACAGAGTTTGCTCTGACCACTTTATTCCAGGTATGTTAAATGACAAAAAATCCATATATTCCATTATATACATAATGTACTCTCAAATAAGTGGTTCGGCGGAAGTGTACATAACGTTGATACACATAATATCAATATATTTTACCTTGTTAATTCAAGTTTAAGATTAATATACTATGGTGTGTATCTATAATCTTTTAAAAACCTGATAGGTATGTGTATGTCCATGTGTACATGTAATGACGTGTGTGTGTGATTCGCACTGATATACAATTAGCATTATTGTTGTGTATCTGCCTGTCAGCTGATATGTATGTTAATCCTACATATAAGACCTTGACGCTGATATTTATGTTGTGGGCGTCAATGTCTTACAGCCTAACTAACGGCGCTGTGTAGCGTGTTTTGATGTCGACTAACATTGTTACGAAAGTAAAATTTTCAGGAATATTTCAAACAACTGACAACTAAAATAACGACGCTTTTCTACAAAGTAAACTCATAATGTTTTAGTCTGAATTTCTTAATCTGATGTCTTTTCTCTAATAAATTCAAATTCTCACAAAAGAAATGGACCTGTTTTCAAGTTTCGTTGGCCTACATTTCAGTTGGCTGGAAAGCGATAGAAGCCGGGAATGCCGAAATCGGGTTAAGTTGATATATTATTCTTTACGAAACGAATAAAAATATATTATGCCTATTGGAACTGTAGGCAACGGTTCGTTACGTACAAGAAACATATCCCCAACATGTATCTACTTGAACTTACTTCGGCATACTTTGACTACCGTCACATTGCAACAAATTCAAATGTATGTCAACGAAAAGTGAAAATGCGTCCATTTGCTAGTATCATATTTTCATTCCGCCTGGATAAAGACAGCACAGTAAGTATATTAATTACACATACATTAGTGGAAGGGTGTCGATATAGGCTGCCAAGTGTGTGAGATGTTCTGAAACTTTGATTACTCATTCCGATGTCAACGACATACAAGGCCGTCATTTGGATAGTAAGACATAGCACTAAAACAAAAACATGTGATATGTCTTACATTGTAGAACTAATATGTATGTATGTATGTATGTATGTATGTATGTATGTATGTATGTATGTATGTATGTATGTCCACATTTATGTATGTATGTCCACGTGTACATGCAAAGAGGGATGTGTGCATTGATGCACAACTGGTACTAATGGTGTGTATCTGGCTATAATGTACGCATGTACATGCAATGGTGTGCATTTTGATTGTGAGTACATTGATACACAACTTTCAAATATAGGGCTAGGTTAAAATATTGAAGTGGGGGTTCCTTTGCATTGTCAATATTTTAGAGTTATTGTTAATGTAAAATGTCATTGTCTGACTACATTTCATTATGAAATTTTCTGATTTGGACACAGGAAGACCAACTGAGCTAGCCGACTTTACCAACCCAGACTGGACACCCACTGTGAAGATGGGGGTATGACTTGCATGGTCTCTCAGCCGCCTTGTCCAATGACCGATATAAGCGAAAACAGATATGACAGCACAGGAAAGCGAGAACACAGTTAGTTCAAGGATCTCCAGAAGGCATTACGGTTGAAAATCCTGATGTGATGAAAGAAAATATTGCATTGCCCGAGACTGAAAAAAAATGTACAGAAACAGAACTTTCTCTGCAACTGCTTGATATAAAAGAAACCGAGCTTAACAGATTAACTGTGGAGAACATGGATATTATAAATCAGAAAGAAAATTTGAAGGTGATGATCAGAAGGTTCTATTTTATACTGGCTTGCCAGATTATGCAATTTTGACAATATTATACGAGTATCTTGAGCCATTCCTTACAGTAACAACTAGAAGTAAACTGTAAAAATTCCAACAGCTACTATTGGTATTAATTAAGCTAAGGTTAAATGTGCAACACCAATTACTAGCTGACTTGTTTCGTGTGTCTGTGTCTACAGTGTCAAACATACTGCCAAAGGCCATATATCATGCATATGCGTTTAAAGCCATTTGTTCACTGGCCAGAAAGGGAATGCTTGCAAAAGACTATGCCCACTAAATTTGTCAAGACATTTGGAAAACATGTAGCAACAATTATTGGCTGCTTTGAGATTGAAATTGAAAGACCTTCAAACTTGAAAGCAAGGGCTGAGACATATTCTCATTATAAACATGGACACACATCAAATTTCTAATTAGTGTTACTCCACGAGGGATTATCTGTCTAAGGGTATGGTGGTCGTGTCAGTGACCAATTAAGTGACCAATTCATCACAGAAAACGGTGGTGTTTTTTCTAACTTGCTTCCTGGTGACCTTGTGCTGGCAGATCTGGGTTTTGACATCAAAGAGATTGTTGGTTTTAAGTGTGCTGAGGTAAAGATACCTGCATTTACTAAAGCATGAGTCACTTTCATTTTTTTCTGTGTACTGTCTCTTAGCTAGATCTTCCATTTTTACACCCCATACCATTTAATGTGTCTGCACAGAAACTGATGCAGACGTTAGAGATTTCAGCAGAGAAAGGGATGGTGCTTCAGGATTTGTGTGGCAGACAGAATGAAGGGTAGTGGGTGTGATTCTGCCTTCTCGAACATGGTACCAAAGTTTTTGCATTTGTTTTGCAATTGGGTCTCTTTCTCAACTGCAACTACTTGCTCCTTGTTAATGTAAAAGGAAATTTTGCTGCAGTAATCTAACAACTGTTCAAGTGACACTGAATATGTGTTCTCATTCCGAAGAGCCCACAAAGACGATGGCAGCTGTTCATTTTGTGAAAGAGGTTTAAACTTTTCACAGAATGGTTCAACCAGTGTCATTATGGCAGGTTTTTTGTTCTTTCCTTCTAATGTTTGCAAAATCTGTTTCATATCTGATATGCCTGCCACTGGAACTGCTGATAAATTCAAGATACGATAGCGTGTAGACTGGTTGGCATCAGCAACATGATTGTCTGTTAGCTGTTTCAGTTTTGTGGCTGATCGAAAATCTATGTTGCTCAATTCCTTATACTCTATTGAGGTTTGGCTAGGTTTCTTCCAGTAGGCTAATTTACCCATGACTGAAACTCGCTCTCTATATTTAAGCATCTCTTCAATATAAAACAAAAGTGCAGCGACACGTGAACAACTTTCTCTCCAAGTCCAGCCATACATCTACAGTGTGCTGAAAATACTGTACCTTGTGGAGATGCAATTATCCAAGGTTCTAGGGGTTTTGCATTTAACCTCTATGAGTATGAAACCTGTAAAGAGATACGTGTGGTGAAAATATGACTTTTTCCATCATAACCTTATGTCAAAGTGTCATGTCACATTGATGTCTGAACTTTTAAATGAAAATGTTGCTGTACCATAACATTACACTTGAAAGCCACCCATACACCATAATTTCTGACACTTCCAGTGTTGATTATGCTCTCCGAGTGCACATGTTTTAATTTAAATTGTAAAGACAAAATTGAATATATAGTGTTAATTTATTTTCACGGTGAAAATCCAAGTTACCTTTAAAAGCATTATTTGCTTACTAATTTGCTCAAATTATTTTAAATTTCAGAATTGTTACGATCTGTAAATCATATCAGAGTATATTTAAATTAATTGACTTTGTAATCAAAGAGTTATGTATCAAGAAACGAGAAATGTTCTTAGATGATAATGTCAAGCCATAGCTTAGCTGTGACAATGATGTTGACACAACCTTCAGGCTTGTACGTATTCACACTGTCAACCCATCCACTTACAACATAGTTGTAAGCCATGAGAGATTTATAAGCTTTGAATTGTTCGAGTGTGTATGCACTGGTACCATTGACCAAATACACAACAATGTCGCCGAAAGAAATGTCTGGGAGTTGCTCTTCGTTGGCATTAAGTTTCTTCAGATCGACTTGATATGGATCTATACCACTCACATTTTTAATTTTCTGAATGTATCTTTTACGTTCTTGATGGTCCAGGGAGTCTATGTACTTCGATTTTGAAGAACATTTGGAAATTTTGCTCGCCATTCCAATTTGTACGTTATCTTCTTCATGAACAAAAATCACGTGACCCCCACGAGCTTTGTTTGCATACTACGTCATCAAGAACCATCTATTCTACTTCCCTCCGGCCCTCTTCCTGTGCCGCTCTTTCTACTATTCTTCTTTTTCTGCACCCTCCCATTTGCTACTCCTTGTATACTCCGCTACTCCTTTTACTATCATCGTACTTTCTCCTACCCTCATTAAGAGTTTAGTGCGGTCTCTACGTGCACCCTGGGAGCTTCCTGTGGAAAATATAAAGGACGTGTACCCTATGCATCTCCTCGTAATCTACCATTCTCTCGCAGACTTTTCATTAGACAAATGGGGAACACTTGACCAGGCCCTCTCTCAGACATACTAATGTCTCTCTTTCCCAACACGCCCTGTCTACATACAAATATTATTACTTAAGGTAGTTTCGTAACACACGGACACACATCTAAATGTTACATTCTGACAAAGCATTCTACCGTTGTAACGTTAATCGTTCACATTGCCTGTGTCCTACAAATAATATAATGATACATACGCAAACAAATTTTCTGTCTTCTTCACGTAATTCTTATTCAACATCCTCATAAATGCAGATACCATCCCAATTCAAATTCTAATAGATTCAACTATACACTTTGATGTAATATTCTCTAATAATTTTACGGTATGTTATGTCCCATGTCCTAATAAAATAGCTATACGTTATAATACACAACCAAACAAATTCCTATTTACACGAATCAACACAAATATTCGGCTGAGATATTTCCTGCCTGCAGAAGGATTCTGTTTTCTATCCAGTCCAAATCCTCTTTCCCTTGTTTACGAGTCTTTGGCTCGGAGTGGTTTGTTTTGTTGTTGAGTTTAATTATAGTGGCGTGCGCACAATTGTGTGGTTTGTTTTTCCTAGAATAGCGTTTTATAATTCTTATATCCTCCGCTCCTCTCAAACGGTCAGGAACCATATTAATTTCACACAGGTACTGGCTAGAGAAGGGGTGGGCAAACTACGGCCCGCGGCCCGCCAAGGGTTTTCATGCGGCCTAGGAACAAGTCATCATTCGCACTGACTCTGTTTATGTTACTCTGTTTATCAACTAAATGTGCTTCTTTTGAAATTTAAGTTTAAGTTTTCAAATATTAACAACTGAAAATTAATTAGATGTTATTTAGAAAAACCTTTTGTTTTTGCTATTTCAAATAATAATTATTTAACTTAATGAACTATGCGGCCCTTCGACAAGGTGTACGTTTGTGTATGCGGCACTTGCACTGGAAAGTTTGCCCACCTCTGGGCTAGAGGCTTCATTGCCCCCAGGGCTGAGCAAATTTTTTTTTAAACCACTAGTCCAGGACAAGTGGTTTCAGAAAATTCACTAGTCTCACCTTTCTCTTCACTAGTCCCATCTAACTCGTCACTAGTCCCACCTTATTTTTCACTGGTCCCAAAATGGTAAACACTTGCCGAGATTTGATGAGACGTATGTGTTTAATCCATAGAAAAAAACAAACAAAACGATATACAACATAATTATTTCTTAAAAGAATTTAATTTTTCAAAAACATTGGTTGTTATGCATTTGGCTTCTTCAGGTTCATGTATATATGTTTTAGCTGATGGATTTGAAAATATGTCCATGTATATGTCTGCCACCTGCACCAGCACTAAGCCAGCAGTTGATAGCTGTGTCTGGGTTAAAGTCCTCAAGCTCTGGTCCATTTGCAGAAATGTTCATTAGCATTTGTAAACTCTTTTGGATTAAGGAACTCCCTAAAGAAGTCTTGATTAAGTTCATTGAACTAAATCCTCGTTCACACTCAGAAATAGCTACCGCACACTCAGTATCCGTCTTACGTTTTATCCCTCCATTTTCAAACAAATTTACCTTCGCCGAATCGCCGTTATTACCTTACTTGCGAAAATAATTTAGCAAATTCATTTCATCCACAGAATAACTATCAGCTTGCTTGACAACTACTTCTAAAGTGATCATAACATCAATTTTCTCTTTTAAATACGAACTGAAACAGCTCATTAATTAGCGTAATTGTTTCGCTTCAAACACAATATCGCACGTGGAAGTTAATCATCTGTATAATCAATTATAAATTAAAGAATCATTACTGTCATTTAATCAGTTCATAAAGGAAACCAACACTGATGTCGGTAAAGTATCTTTCATTAATCTCATTACACTGACTCGCTGGATTAAAATCATAGTGAGCCGCTCGATATGATCTAGATTGAGTAAACTCATTGCAACAAAACCGCTTACAACACTGCTAATTGATCATACTGGCTTTCTTTTGTTTGACGTGTTTTGATTTGCCGATAATTTGGTCGCTTAGCCCAATATGTGGTCAAGCGGTAAAAGGATGTAAATGTATACACGAAGAGTAGTAGAATCAAGTATTAAGTACGCCCAGAGGGCATGATTGGCCAAATAAAGGCAGATATAGTGATTAAAGCAAGAAAATAAGGACTAGACTTTTTTAAAAAGCGCTTGTCCCGGACTAGCGACTTGGAAAATCTTACTTGCCCGACTTCAAAAATGACTAGTCCGGGACGCCAGGCTATGGGATTTGCTCAGCCCTGGTCCCCATGTCTGTCTGAGGCATTAGCTCCTCCTACTGGTAGGTTTTTAAATTTCCGTTTCGACGGTTTCATGTTCTCGCCTTGCCACAAGCCCCTTTTCACACATGCCCGTTAACACAGACATTTGGCTGTCATAGCGATACAAATACCTTAATCCCTTTGAAGCGAATAGCCGACTCGTCCGTCTAATTACCTGATTAAACACACAGCCGGCTACCCGCTGTGTGTCTCACAAAGCCTTCAGTCAACTGTCATATATTTTACGTAACCCTAAGCCAGCAAAAAAGTTAAAATCACAGCCGTAAGCATGGAAACAATTCTATTTGCTCACAGCCTGTAAGACCAGACTATGGAAAGCCGCAGGTACCCGGCGGTGATAAAAAATTTTCCCTATATTATTATATGGGCAACATTTAGCGGCTCCGAAAACAATTAGTGGCTCCTAAAATGACGGTGATTACAATCTTTCCCTATATTTTTGTATGAAATACAATTAGCGTCTCCTTCTACAATTAGCGGCTCCTACAACACTTTTTTAATATACGGCTCCGTTAATAAAAATCACAATTTACGGCTCCAGAAACACGTGAAGCTCAGTCTACAAACTACAATCACTGGCTCCTTCCACAGTAACGCCGCTGAAATTTTGATCTCCGTCGTTACTACCAAACGAGATTCGAACGAGATTTCAACTCAAAAAAGAGATCTACTAACTATAATCACCGGCTCCTTCAAACAACAGTAACGCCGCTGATAATTTTGATCTCCGGTTGTACTACCGAACGAGATTTAAACTCATAAACGAGATTTTAATCACGTGCTGTCATATTCGGAATACCATCATCTTATCCGCATAAGTGTGTTGTATCTTAGAAGAGGGAGAATTATCGATTTATGTCTTAGAAGAGTGAAGGCCAGTTATCCAGTATCATTCGATACAAGGTATTTTTTGCAAGGATTTACATTTTTCACAAATATTGGTTGATGCTACATACTTCGCTGCTTAATGTGTATATGTTTTGCTACTGGAGATGGATGTGGCGACTGCCTGTATGCCCTCATTTTTGCTGTTAATTCCAGATGATTGAGAAAAATCTTTAGGTCTTTCCTAACATATTTCATCAAATCTGCCCTCTCATGCACAAAGTGCATCTTCTAACTAAAAATACATTGGTTTAATTTCTAACCTCTGCCAATTTCGGATATTCTTTACAATAACTGCAATCTAAGTAAATAAATTAAAGCCAACATTTTAACCATCCACTTCACATGAAATTTCTTTCTTCTGATCTTCTTTGTTTCTGTCCTTGTGAAAATATTTTAGCAAACTTATTTTATTCATGGGGTAAATATAAGTTTGTCTGGCAACTAATTCTAAAGTGATCACAACATTTTATCATTTAAATACAGAGGCAGCTCATTGATTAGCGTAATCGTTTCACATGAAAAGTAAAAGTAAAGCGTGGAAGTTAATCCTGTATATTGAACTAAAAAATAAAGAATCATTACTGTCATTTAACCAGTTCATAAAGAAACCAATGCTCATTTCCCATTGCCGAAAAAGAGAAGGGGTGGGTGCATGATACTTGCACAGTGGATAAACACTATGTCTTCCGCATCCAAAGTGTTTAATGTCTAATTATAATAATTGCCCACCCACCCCTCAAAAATTGGGTTAAGAAACGTGTCCTTACATCACTACATAATGGGCATGTACAGAATCATCCAAAGCTTACAGAACACTATAAACTACATCATTCCTGTTGTGTAAAATAGACTCGCCCAAGCATATATGGATTAAGTGTTAAAACTATATTAGGTGTTTAAGGCGAAAGTTTAGCAATTCGTGACATTTCTTAAAGTGAACAAGGGGATGGTGTTGTACGCTTTTACTTACGTACAGAAACTACAGAGCTAGAGGCAAGGAAAGTAGTGCCCATGGGGCTGATTATAATATACCTATTACCCTATGCTAGTTAACAACTAGTTAAATATAAAGAGGCAAGAACCATCAAAGACTGCACCATTTAAGTACAAAGCTGTTTAGTCGCTAGTTCATTAGAAGAATTTCAATTTCAATCCAAACTACGCGATAACCCCTACCCCACCCTTCCCTGAGATACTTAATTTTGAGGTCTTGTATTATACAGATACACGACAACTTGTTGGTTTAACCATGATATTTTTTTTTTCTTAGCATATCCGCGCCAACAAATTAGTTTATATTCTTTGTTAATTGGAAAAATACCTTGCACGAATAATATTGAATGACTGACCTTTGCTCTTCTAAGCTATATATAACTCGCTAAACGCTCACTCTGCCAAGAGAGAACACATTGATGCGGATAAGATAGTGGTAGTCCGTATATAAAAACACGTGATTAAAATCTCGTTTATGAGTTTAAATCTCGTTCGGTAGTACATCCTGCATTCAAAATTGTCAGCGGCGTTACTGACAAAGGAGCTGGTGATTATAGTTTGTAGATCTCGTTTTTTAGTTGAAATCTCGTTCGGTAGTAAAGACGGAGATGAAATTTATCAGCGGCATTACTGTTGAAGGAGCTGGTGATTGTAGTTCGTAGACTGGGCTTCAGATGTTTTGGAGCCGTTAATTGTGACTTTTATTAACGGTGCCGTAGAGTAAAAAGGTTTTTAGGAGCCGCTAATTGTAGTATGAGCCGCTAATTGTTGTAGGAGCCACTAATTGTTGTCCATATAAAAATATAGGTAAAGATTGTAATCACCGTCATTTGTCGGAGCCGCTAATTGTTGTCGGAGCCGCTAATTTTTGCCCAACACCCATACTAGTAAATATAGTTTTGATCATGAACACTCAGAAATGTAAAGTTACTGTATTTTTAGTATCATGTTGTTTGCATATGTTTACTATGGAAACTGATTTAGTACAGTGAGTCCTTAATGTTTTTATTATACCTTTGATAGTTGTTTCTTTTTGAGAGTACCTGACGTTACAACTTCAATCAACAAATTATATTTCAAGGAAAAAGAATAACTTGCGATTTATTTTAGCAAACGTGTTACTAAAAGTAGGATTGAATATAGCTCAATTTCTATAATTTGGAACAGCATGCTTCATTGCGTCATATCACATCTAACACGAAATTCGTTTTCAACATAGAGTGTATCAGAATCATATACTTGAACATTCATGTTTTAATTAAGTAGAATTAGATATTTTATCATTTTATCTAATTAATATTCATTAGCAGCTGAGATAAAGTCACCAGTTGCATTAATTTTGTTATTCTTGCTTTGCGCGCATTTAGACAACTTTGAACCATGATTACCTGTTTAAGCTGTTTTGTTCACTATGAACAATTAGGTTACCTTGATTACTATTCAGGCTGCTTTATTCTAATTATAATACGAGTAATAAATAACTTTCTTATCGACCAGTTTACAAATTGTTAGTATAAATGATATAGGATAAACAGCATGTCGATGATGTACACTCAAGCCAATAGATTGTTTCTATAGGGTGCTGGTATTTTATTACAGTAAGGTAAGTAGTTTCATTTTCTGAATTTATTATTATGTCAATGTTAATGTTTCCTTTTTTAAAATGAGCATTTTTCTCATCTTAGTCTTTTTTAAAACATTTTATCTATAAGCCGTTAGTGATGAAATGTATTCTCATTTTAAATTGCTACTTGTGATGTTGTTTTCGTGATATTGATCATTACAAGGTTTTGTGGAGAAGTTTCGCTTAAGGGATAAGATGGAATGCAATTATCTATAGTTTACATGGTATATAATTGCTTGGTCATATATATATATATATATATATATATATATATATATATATATATATATATATATATATATATATATATACACGCGCAATGCAAATATGGCAGCGGGGAGATACCCTGTTATAAATTTATAAATATATTTAATCACTCTTTCAATATTCATGCCTGTAAATTGCAATACAAATTGTTTTAAAGATATATGGTAATTCTATTTTTGATTTATTTAATACCCAGAGTAATATTTGATCTAGTTTTTTAGGGAAAACAATGTGACCTTGACAATTATCCCATTTGATAAGGTACCTAGGATAATATGACGTAATCCATGTTTTATATATTAGTTTTTTATGTCATCAATTTATTTCTCTCTGAAATGTGTGACAGCCTGTTCATATCTATTCTAATATAACTCACCTTTTAGTACACTAAATAGGTTATCAATATGCCTATGTTTATCTGTGCCTACCATTCAGTCCATGTGCCCGTCTATCTGTCTGTCTGTCTGTTTGCGCTCTATGTTGCTCTACAAACTGATTGTTTTACACCTGTAGTTTGTGCGCATGCGTTCCGATTTATCTGGTTCAGTTAACTATCTCTTTATATGGATACTCAACAAATATAAGAGGCAGTAAGTCATTGTTATTAAATGTGCTGGGAGATTAATTAATATGTGCCTGCATAGATTAGTAATGCGCTGATGACGGTATTGCTATGCATACTTGTGCTAAATGGTTGTTTTTTTTGCATTTGTACGGTAAAAGAAAGGAATAGAAATAATTCATTGTCATGAGTTATTTTATAGGACGTCACGAACCTTCTGTACAATAAACCCAATTTTATTACAAAACTGGACTTGTTTTTCCTGTTCTTGGAAAATAGAATAGGCGCTGTAACAGAGTAATAGCACGTAACTAAAGTTATCCTTTGCATTGCACAAAAAACGAAGGAAAAAATGAAAAGAAGATAAATATAAGAAAACATAAGTAAAACTGCAGACATTACGCAAGCCAATTGCGGTGAAGTTCACATATACAATTTAAAGTGAAGCTACAAGTTTAGTTAAAGTAAACAAATCATATAAAGCTTGTCATCACCGAGGATCGAATCACAACAAACAATATTACTTGATGGAATCGGGGTTGAGGTTGATTGATTTTCTTTCTTGCGTACCTCTGTAGGGTTGAGTTTGACTGACACAGGCTGCCAGCCTATCCTTCTTGTGTACCTCTGTAGAGGTGAGCTCAAATGATACAGGTTGCCTACCTATCTTTCTTGTGTACCTCTGTAGAGGTGAGATCAACTGATACAAGCTGCCTGCCTATCTTTCTTGTGTACTTCTGCTTCTAACCCCCTTTATGGATTTAGGGTTGAGGTTGAGGTCGGGTCCAGCTCATACTTCTTTCATAGGGCCCTCGCATGAAAAACCCTTGTTATCTTCACTTATCTCTCATTTCTTTTAGTTCTTCTCTGATATGATATATAATGTTTAAAAATTTACTTTGATGACAGAGGTCGTTGCTTCGAACCCCGGCCGAGTCATATCAAAGACTTCTAAAAATTGTCATAGCAGCTGCCTCGCTTGGCGCTCAGTATTAAGAGGTTAGTGCTAGGCCTGGTCGGTCTGTATAATGTATTTAGGTGTGATATGATACTGTATGTCTGCGTCTTGATGTCCCAATGCTAGACATCACTATAAGCTGCCACACTGCAAAGATCGTGGCGATATAACTGGAAACTTGTTAAGGCTATGATAAATATCACACGCTTCAGCTCTTATTTCTTTCAGCTCTTCTCTGAATAGTTGAATCCTATTTGAACATTTACTGTCTAATCGCATCCGTTCTTATCTGAATTAATATATAATGTAGGAAAAAGTATTTTCTCATTTGTCTAACCTTTCACGCACGTTTTGTTTACTCAAACCGCTCATGCACGTCGTTCATATAATTTCGTACCTTTCAAATCCCGATTTGCTAATATCAGTGCTTGCGTGAGAACCATTTCGAACCACACCATTTTGCATTATCACAAATGCTTCGATTGCCAATTTTAAGTACAAAATGTTATTTGTACATGATGCTATACTTTCTCTGACTAAATACAGATACACTATCAAATGATAGGTTGTCCACGATCAACTGAATTTTACGACAACAATCACAAGATGTCTTTGTTAGAACCTCGGATGCGGGAGGTCGCGAGTTCGAAACCCTGCCGAGTCATACCAAAGACTTATAACAATGGCACTAACAGCTGCCTCGCTTGGGGCTCAGCATTAAGTGGTTAGTGTTAAGACTGGTCGGACTGATGTCAGGATAATAGTACTGGGTGGGACATATCTGCGGCATGATGCCCCAGTGCTAGACATCACTATCAACTGCCACAATGACGACACCGTAGCGATATTACTGGAAAATTGTTAAAGCTACGTTAAAAATCCAAATCTCTCTCTCTCTCTCTCTCTCTCTCTCTCTCTCTCTCTCTCTCTCTCTCTCTCTCTCACACACACACACACACACTGTCTGGGGTTGGCTTTAAAATCCCAAACTGACGATCCAGCAAAATGCTACTATTGGATAGATAAAGAACACATCACTGTCTTACACTAATATCACTATATCTCAGCTTCCATTCTAGGCACTTCTTTCACAGAACATACATTTGCGACGCTTTCTCGGTTGTTTAAAATCTACGACTTGACTTTTTGTGTTCTGTCATTGTGCATCACCGGAAGTACAGTATCTACGTTTCATTTTGTCTTTGAGTATACAAAGATAAATCGCGACATTCATTCTACACTTAAAGTATGGGATACTGAGAAGTTAGTGAAGTTTATAAGCCACAGTGCCCTGCCGCTTTTAACATGAGATTTCAAGTTCGTGTAGCATATGGTGTAAAGATTCATTAAAAAGAATGTAATTATTTAGTTTTCTAACCAAACCATACCAACATTGTTACAAGCAGATTTTTATCTGGTTTCAAGATATAAAAAACCCACAATGAATAAAGAACCAAAAAACTGAGTTTTCGAATTCTAAAGATAAGGTGCTTCTGTACTGAACACTTCGTAGTTGATATAATTCAATCGACCTTCCAACGGTATCCAAATCCACAGGAGTGGTACCTATATTAATTAGTCAAGCTAAAGACTAGGTCTGCGGTGATACATTTTACTACGTTGATTGGTCAAGCTACAGACGACGCATAGGACTGGGAACATCCGCATAGTCAAGCTATACACGTGACCTGGGACTATGTTGATTAGTCTTGCTATTGACGAAACATGGTGTTACATACGTTATTACAGTGATTAGTCAAGCTAAAGGCAATTAGGAACATCATGTACCTTTTCCGTTAAGTCGGGAAAGAAGCATCAGATGTAATTCATTGTTTTTAAGAACTATATTCTGAACTACTTTCATCAAATGGAACAATATGGCGGCCGAAGGAGACATAGTCGGAATCGGAACACTCTTTCATTGTTGTCGTAACATGTGCTACATTCCGCCAGACGCGAATCACATCAAATTGTTTATTCATGTAATTGCTTCTGAGGTTATTTCAAGATCTGACGGAAATGGCTGAGCGATGTTCCGAACGTTTAAGACGAAACCTGGGACAGCAAAGTTTACTATCTTGATTGGTTAAGCTGCAGACGAGGTTTGGGGGTATTGTTATGTGTTTAGGCTCATACAAAAAGAATAAAGAGAAAAGTGAAGACTACAAGCTTTGCAAAATTTAACATATTATTTAATTCCCTGGAAAAAGAATTTAAAAATGAGAAAAAGAACTTACGGTTTTACAAATCAAATCCAACAATAATCCAAGAATTAAAAAATAGAAGTCCTAGTATTAAAAAGTCCTAATAAAACTAAGTTCGAATCCCGATGAAATCCAGAATGGAAGGTGACGACGTATGCTGTGATCAGCGTCGTACTGATGTGTCAACAGTTCTTTTTTGAATCACAGAAAATAATATTCCAATTCGAATTAATGTATAAATGTCGATAAATGTCTTTGTCCAAGAATTAATTTAGAGCACAAGTACTTCCAGATAAAAAATCCCTTGGAACCCAAATAATTTGAAGAAAAATAAAATAATTAGCCTCAAAACTAGTCACAACATAAAACACTTTGACTTCTTAAACGTTATTGCATTAATGCATTAATGACTATTAGATTTCAAAACATCAATAATAAATCTAGCTACAAAGCAAAAGTGATGCCCGGATGTGTGTGAATCGACTGAAAAAACCTAATTGATACACGCTATTTAAAAACGTAGACCAGATTTGGCCTTGATTACACTGTATGAGTCTTACCGTAGGAAAGAATAAAAATAATAAAGTAGTTTACTAGAAACCATAATTGGTTCTGAATCAAGGTTAGGAACTAGGTCAGCATTATATAAAAAGTTCTTGTTATTTGTTGTTTACTTTGAAAAAAAAAGAACTAGTCACAACTGAACTCTATTCCAATAAATAAAGTTAAATTATAATAGCATGTAATGGAATAAAACATGATTAAAACTAACAAACAAACAACTAAATTAAATCAAATATAAATTAAATCAAATATACATAATACTTCCCTCCATAAAGAAAAAGATTTATATAATAAAGCTTTCTTTTTATCATAAACTAATTATATATGAGGTTTTAAACATTAACATAAGAAGAACTCTTATGAATTATACAACGTGTACATGAAATAATATTTGTTCACCAGGGAAAGTGCATCTGCTATTAAAATGTTTTTTCTCTCTTGGTATGCCTTACGTCAATATTTTATTGCTGTAACAACAAACTTCACCTTAGTAGTCTTTGATTTTATTCTTCATCTTGCCAATGAAAGTAAGGAGGTTGTGATCACTAAACACAATAATCGAAAAAGGAGCTGAACTAATGTAAACTTCAAAATGTTTGAATGCCAATATCAAAGCCAATCATTCCTTCTCGATTGTTGAATAATTTCTTTGGTGCTTATTTAACTTCTTAGAAAAATAGCACACTGGATGATCAACCCCATTTTCGTCTTCTTGAATCAATACTTCTCCAGCCCCAACGTCACTTGCATCAACAGACAGTTTAAATGGTTGGCTGAAATTTGGAGCTGTAAGACCTGGCGCGCTTTCAAGTATGGCTTTTAACTTATTAAAAGCCTCCTGACATTTTTCAGTCCAAAGAAGCTTTTTTTTTGCTCAATAAATTTTTCAGGGGTGCAGCAATTATGGAAAAATAGGAACAAAACTTCCGATAGTAACCAGATTACCTTAAAATCGCATCAGTTGGTTTTTACTGACAGGCGCAGGGAATTGAGAGATAGGCTTGACCTTAGCATCTATAGGTTTAACTTGTCCATGTCCCACAATATGTCCTAGAAATGTTACACAAGCTCGGCTAATCTCACATTTGGATAAATTGATTGCCAAACTTGCGTCAGTGAGTCTGTCAAAGACGTTCCGAATTGTCTCTAAACGTTCTTTCCAGATGTCTGTGTAGATGATGACATCATCGACGTAAGCATCACAATTATCTAGACCAGAGATAATCATATTCATTAGACGTTGAAAAGTACTCGACAACCCTCCATCCCAAACGGCATCACTTTATATTGATAAAGTCCATCTGGAGTTACGAATGCCAAAATTTATTTTGCCCTTTCCGTCAGTGGAATTTGGCAAAATCCTTTCAGAAGGTCAAGTTTGGTGACATATTTGGCATTTCCGATTTGATCAATTCTTGGTAATGGAAATGAATCTGTTTTAGTCACAATGTTCACCTTCATATAATCAGTGTACATATGGAAATCTTTATCTGGTTTCGGAACAAGTATACGGTCACTTTTACTGGGCTCAATGAAATCATTCTCCAGAAGATACTGAATTTATTTTTTCAAGTATTCCTATTTGAGAGGGTTCATCTTGTATGGGTGTTGTTTCACAGGTTTGAATTTACAATTTCAACCTCATGTAAAATTGTGTTTGTTCTTGTAGGAACATCTGGAAATAAGTGCTCACATTCAAGTAATAACTGTTTAAGTTCATTCCTTTCTTGTTGTTGCAATGTGAAAGTTTCTGGTCCAGATTATTCATCATTTCTGCATTCCGAAGATTTCTCGCTCAAAACCAGTAGAGTCCGATGGTATTACTTCACTTAAATCTTCACTGAGTGGAACAGGTGCAACTAAATTAATTGCATGTATAACATGGCAATCTCTCTCAATATACTCCTTTAACATGTTTATGTGGCAAAGTGTTTTTTGTTTTCACTTCCTATGAGTATTTATGATATAATTTAAATCATTTACTTTCTTGTCAATGGTGTAGGGACCATAATACTTGGCCTGAAGAGGATTTTGTTGTATGGGCAAGAAAGACAGAACTCTATCATCGGACTGAAACTCCTTTCCTTTGAGTTTTTATCATGCCTTACTTTCATTCTTGACTGAATAGAGTGCATATTAGCTCCTGCAATCTCAAAGCTTTTGACAACTTATACTTAAAATTGGAAACATAATCAAGACGATTGATTTCAGTATCTTCATTAGAACGAAGCTTCTCTTTTAACAGCTTCAATGGACCACACACAGTATGTCCAAAAGCTATTTTAAAGGGACTGAATTCTAAAGATTCCTGAGCTACTTCCCTAACAGCAAACAAAAGTTAATGAATGCACTCATCCCAATCTTTGCCTGTGTCCAATCAATATGACCGAATCATATTTTTCAAAGTTTGGTGAAATCTTTCTAAAGCCCCTTGGCTCTCAGGGTGATAGATAGAAGATTTGAATTGTTGGATGCCTAATTCTTAAATAACTTGCTGGAAAATTCCAAGCATCAGATTTACAGATTTGGGAAGACCAATTCGAGTAAAACATCTTTATCAAAAGTTTACTATTGTTTTGGGTTTAATAGTCCTCAAAGGAATTGCCTCTGGAAACCTTGTTGACGCACACATTATTGTCAACAAGTATTGGTTACCTGACTTGGCCTTAGGTAAGTGACCAGCACTATCTACCATTATTCTGCTACATGGTTCTTGAAATGCAGGAATAGGTTGCAGATGAGCCTTAGGTATTTTCTGATTTGGTTTTCCCACCATTTGAAACTTATGACAAGATCTGCAGTATTTACAAACATCACTTTTGATTTTTCGCCAATAGAAGTGAGTCAAGACCTTGTGATAAGTCTTATTAATCCCTAAGTGACCAGCCAACGGATTTTCTTGGGCTAGGCTAGGTATTTCCTGTCTGTACGATTTTGGAACTACAGTTTGATAGTTCACTGACCAGTCGTCACCAGTAGGTACCTCGGGAGGTCTCCATTTTCTCATATGAATTCCAGTTTTAATGAAATAACATACATGTACTTCAGTGGCTTCAGTTTCACTAATGACCCTCTGAAACAAATAGGAGATCTGATGATATTTTTCCTTTTCGACGACAAGTGATTGTCGTTTGTCACCCTGATTAGAATAAAGAGAATGAGTTGCTAAAAGAGGATCATTGCAATCAATACCTTTTAGTTGATCCAAACAAGGAGTGAAAGTGACCTCATCAAAAGCCTGACCACTACAAGTGTCAGCTAAAGGAATACCTTCCTGATCAACATCATTCTCAAGAGCTTTCTTTGCCATAGCTCTAGTAACTGCGCACGCTGGGTATAAATCAGGGAATTCTTTATCAATAGGATCCACTTTCTGATCGAAACAAGGTTTGTCAGTTACAAGTGGATTAACCACAACCTTGTCTCGAGCTAGGTCGTTGCCTATTAATAAATGAATGCCCTCAACGGGTAAAGCAATTACTGTTCCGACTGTCACGGGTCCTGAGACTAAGTCTGATGACAAATTTACAAAATGGACAGGAGCATTAACAAAGCCGCACTCTACTCCCTGAATAAGAACACTCTCATTAGAAGAACATTTCTCAGAAAAAGGCAAAGTACCTGATAATAAATGCCTCTGAGAAGCTCCTGTGTCCCATAACATTTTAATAGGGATGGGATTGGCCAAATAAAAAAGTGATATAGAACACCTCGACATGAATGGTTCATAATTCTCCATAATAAGACCAGGCTGGGGTTTATTAGACCCAACAAATGTATTGCTTTCAATACATGGCTGTGACCTTGATCTCTTAGAAATAAGAACATGTGTAATAGGGCTGTCTTGATTCTCATGCTTATTTTTCAGTTTTTAGTAATCGGAAATAAAGTGTCATTTCATCTTGTAATAGGTAGAAATAGGAAGAGACAAGGAGTTTTTATCAAGCTTATTAGATGTTTGATTTTTGAAAGTTTTGCCAGATTGAGATTTAAAAGGGCTTGTATTATGCAGAAATACTTTTCTACCAGAAGACTACTGCGTGGAAGACTTGCGTACAAAAGGAACGTTATAAGCTAAGAAATTCTTGTCAGCAGCACGACCAGCATTTTCCAAGGTTTCGACTTTATGCTCATCAAGATAAGTTTTAATGTCACTATAGACATAGTTCTTGAACTCTTCAAGTAATACAAGTTTGTCTGAGACTTTCATAATCTTTATCAACTTTCTTGGCTAAGCACCATCTATCAAATAACTACTCCTTTTCTCTTGCAAATTCGACATGAGTTTGTCTAGCTACTTTTTTTATACTGTTTCTGAATTTTTGCCGATACGCCACAGGGACTAACTCATAACTCTTTAAGATACATTAACCACATCTTAATCATGTCTTTGCTGTAATGACAATGAATGGTAAATATCACTAGCTTTACCAGTAAGTACACATTGTAATAATAGAGTCCAATGCTCCCTTTGCCATTAAAAAAAATTCAGCAACTTTTTCAAAACGAAGAAAACATTTGTCTACATCTTTTTCTCTGAAAGGGAGCACTAACATAATATTCTTTGTAATATCAAAACTTGAATTTGTATCTAAAGTGGGAATGTGCTTTTCACGTGCCAGTTCTATTTATTTTATACTAAATTGATATTCCCTCTCTTCTTTCTCTCTTTGCATTTGCGTCTGTCTGTCTGTCTGTCTCCCTTTCTCCCTTATCTAATTGCATTTGTTTCTCCTCTTTATGTAACTGCATTTGTTCTTTCTGTAACTGCCTTTGTCTTTCTTTTTTTCTATTTCTTCCTTATCTAATTGCATTTACATTTGTTTTTCTCTCCTCTTTCTCCAATAATATTTGTTTTTGTTCTTTCGACCGCTCAGGTGGCCTAGTGGTTAGAGCGTCTGCCTTGGATTCGGGAGGTTGTGGGTTCGATCCCCGGCCGAGTCATACCAAAGACTTACAAAAATGGTACTAACAGCTGCCTCGCTAGGCGCTCAGCAGTAAGAGGTTAGTGTTAGGAATGGTCGTCCTGGTGTCAGGATAATGTGACTGGGTGGGACATCATTCTACATGCTAAAGATACGTTAAAAATTAAAATCACACACACACACACACACACACACACACACACACACTTTTCTTCTTTCTGTAATAACATTTGTTCTTTCTCTTTCTCCAATTGCAACTGCATTTGTTTTTCTTCTTTATCTTTCTGAAGTTCCAGCTCCCAAACTCTTAATTCCATCTTGTATCCAAAATGTTCTGTTCCAGCAACTACTGGCCTCAAATATTCTTTATTTCTTGCTTCGTTACGGAAGCTTTCGCTTCAGAAAAATCATATTTTCTAGCAAGTTGAATCAATTCATCTTATTTTTCAAACAAACTGTTCCTGGGCAGGATTTGAAAGAAGGATCTCCACTTTCAATGACATTGTTAAAAAGCTTGCTGATGTTAAGTAATACTTAGGCTTTAAATTGTTTCAAACACCAGGGGAATTTAAATTTCAAAAAACAAAGTTTTCTGAAATATTTTAGCCAAAATTCATATTTCCCAAGGACAAGCGCCCAATTTTGTTGTTACTTGTTTAGGCGCATACAAAAAGTAGTAAGAAAAAGTGAAGACAACAAGGTTTGTAAAATTTAACAAATAATATATTTCTCTAGAAAAACAATTTAAAAATGAGAAAAAGAACTTTGTTTTACGAATCAAATCCAAAAATAATCAAAGAATTAAAAAATGGAAGGTGACGACGTATGCCGTGATCAGCGTCGTACGGATGTGTCAACAGTTCTTTGTTCAATCACAGAAAATAATATTCCAGTTTGAATTCTGTATAAATTTCGATAACTGTCTTCGTCCAAGAATTAATTTAGAGCACAAGTATTTCCAGGGACAAATAGTCTCTTGGAATCCAAATAATTTGAAGAAAAATTAAAATTTCAACTAAAACTGGTCACACCATCAAACACTTTGAGTTCTTAAGTGTTATGGCAAGAATGACTATTATTTCTCAAAACATCAATAATAAATCTAGCTACAACGCAAAACAGATGCTCGGATGTGGACCAATCCTCTGGAAAACCTAATTGATACATGCTATTTGACACGTAGCCCACTTTATGAATCTTACTCTGAGAAAGAATACAAAAATTTTTTTTACTAGAAACCATCACTGGTTCTGAATCAAGGTCAGGAACTAGGTCAGCATTATATAGAAAGTTTTTAATAATAGGTTGTTTTATTTATAAAAAAAAAGAACCAGTCAGAACTGAATTCTATTCCAGTAAATAAAGTTACATTGCAATAGCATGTAATGGAAAAAGTATAACTAACAAACAAACAATCAAATTAAACAAAAAATAAATTAAATCTAATGTATATAACAGTATTAACATCAAAGAAACTTGCAAACTCGTGCTCGCCTACGATTGTTTTTCGCCGGTTTTATTTATGTCTCCATATACTTTTACAGTACCCAATTTTTCTATTTAATCTTCGTTTAGATGAATAGGAATATTGACTTTGTTGCTATTAATCATAGGCTATGCTTGCCGATGTATTCGAATGATTAATGAACCACATATCAATAAAATCAATGGATTATATGGAATGAACAAATCATTTCCATTTCATCAACCTGAATAATAATTATTCATGGAACAAGAAATTTAAATCTGGAAAAAATCTCCAGCTTTATCATGAATTTTGACTGAATGACGTACTTCACGGTTTTCTCTTCATTACATTCAACACCTCTCTGTGTAAGGAGTTTTCGTATAATGACTGCCAGTTTGATAAACACTCTGCTGCTTGAAAACTAGAACTGGTACACTCTACCTTTAGCCAGTTTTAAGATGAGTGCTTGGTCAGTGATGGGTGATGTACCGGCGAAAAACATTAACACGAACACTGTTAAATATAATTGCATTTTGTATGTTCAACGTTCTCAACCTTATACGAAAAAAGTAAAATTACGATACCCGGTTACACTTTTTGTTTATACTGAATGTTCCCAACTAAATCATATTAACCAGTCGGTTACAGTCTTTGTTTATACTGTATGTCCCCTATGAAAACAGATTACACTAATCAGTTACACTCTTTGTTTATACTGTATGTCCCCTATGAAATCAGATTACTCTAATCAGTTACACTCTTTATTTATACTGGATGTCCCCTATGAAATCAGATTACACTAATCAGTTACACTCTTTGTTTATACTGGATGTCCTCTATGAAATCAAATTACACTAATAAGTTACACTCTATATTTGTACTGGATGTCCCAAATGAAATAAAATTACACTAATTGGTTACACTCTTATTTATACTGGATTCCCCCCATACAATCAAATTAACCAGTCGGTTACAGTCTTTGTTTATACTGGATGTCTCCGATAAAATTAAATTACAACAATCGGTTACAGCCTTTGTTATCACCGGATGTTCCAAATAAAAGCTTAAAAATCATACTACTGACTGTTTGGCTTCCTATGGTTAAGTGTAAAATGTTTTTTTTTTTTTGTCTGAGATATTAAAATTTACCAGATTTACATTTATGAATTCAACTTGTTAACCCAAATAAATTCACTGCTTTTGAAATTTGATGGTCTTATAAATGTTAACAAATAAACAGATCCAACTTAGAAAAACTTAAAGTCTATCAAAATAATTCCCGCAATTTTAAACGATGTTAATTTTTTTTATTGTAGACTCCTGTGATGGGTTCGTGGTTATTCATCACCGGCTTAGTTACCGCCATGGACACTATTGCACTGTGTCATGCCTGCACGATGATCGATACTGTTTGTGAATTTTTCCTGGAGGTTGACCACAGATTAACCATGATGAGAAACGGTGACCTTGTATATCCAAAGGACGGGAACATTTACAAATACGATGTGATCGATACGTCAGTGGCAGATCCAATTAACGTGCAAGATGTAATTACTGCAGATGGATGGGAGAATCCGAGGCTGACAGGAGCAGTGAATGGGAAAATGCCAGGTCCCCCAATTATTGTGTATGAGGGGCAGATGGTCATCGTCCATGTGACAAACAAATTGATAAATGAAGGACTTACAATACATTGGCATGGTCTCTTTCAGAAGGGAACTCCTTGGATGGATGGCGTTCCGTTCGTAACCCAATGCCCAATACTTCCCGGACAAACATTTATTTATAGGTTCAAAGCAGAACCTATAGGGACCCACTGGTATCATTCCCATTCAGGCACACAGAGGACGATGGGTATATTCGGTGCATTGATCATTCGTGAAAGGAAGTATCGCAAGGAGGACGAGCATATCATGACTATCACTGAATATAATCATGACATGGATTCACTTTTGTCCTACATGAAGGATGTGTACGGTCTCTATGACGGAAGAGCACCTGCTACTCCTTCAAAGTCTATTGACGGGACGGAGTTTGACAACTTTCAATTTCATTCTGGTCTGATTAATGGAAGAGGAAGGTTTCATGATCCCGTAACAGGAAACCATAATGGCGCACCGTTGGAGGTTTTCAATGTGTACCGAGGACGGTCTTATAGATTTAGAGTGATAGGTGCCGGAAGCATGCTTGCTTTTAGGATTTCTGTGGACCACCATTCAATTCTTCTTGTTGCTTCGGATGGTCATGATCTCGAACCCGTCAAGGTTGAGTCTTTCATCATCAATCCTGGAGAATCTTTCGACTTCATTTTAGTAGCAAATCAGGCAGTTTCTAATTACTGGATAAGAGCACATACTTTAGAGATAGATAAAAATCATAGAGCAGAGGCCATTCTCAGGTATTATAGGGCTCCTATCGTAGAACCAATCACTTCGCGTATGACGTGTTCTGTCTTTAGTCGGTGTTTAGTGGCTAACTGTCCCTATCTACTTTATCCACCTTTTCACTATACAGATTGCTTAACTTTTAATGACTTGAACGGTGCTTCCTGGAACGAACTTCCTCCAAAGATTGAAGAATTTCATTTTGAGGAACATTTTCTGAATTTTGGTATACTTGACAAACATCCTTCTTCTGTCAATGGTATAGTGTTTAAAGCACCAACCGTTCCGGCTCTTACTCAGCCCAAAGAAGGAATTTTCTCTTGTGATGAACCAACTTGTGGAGAGGACACAGTTTGCACCTGCACCCACTCAATTGATATTACATATGGCAATGTCGTGCAACTCGTTTTTACAAATATGGGTTTAGGAAAGGGCCAGCCACATCCAATACACCTTCACGGACATCCTTTCTATGTGATGAAAATGGGTTACGGCAAGTACGATCACACAACGGCTAAAAATATTGGTGAAAATTTGGATGTCAATTGTAGGGGTAACATAAATAGGGACGAAAGTTATTGCAATAAGGCAACCTGGTCGGACCTCTCGTGGCTACAAGGAAATGTGCCTGGTCTTAAAGTCGAAAGACCACCAATAAAGGATACTTTAATAGTCCCTTCTGGCGGTTATGCGGTTGTTCGCTTCCGTGCAGACAACCCAGGACTATGGCTTATGCACTGTCATATAGAGGTACACAATATAGAAGGAATGCGCCTATTATTAAATGAGTCATTACCTTTAGTTCCCTCACCGCCAAAAGAGTTTCCAGAATGCAGGAATTTCCCATAAAAGAAGGCACATGGGATGAAGACAAAAATGCCGGAACAATAGACATTTCACGTGGCAAGTTAAATATATGTCTTTAAAAATTAAAATCGTTGCACAGCCGTCTTTTATATGTTTTCTTGGGAATCGTTTATTTTCGAGTCGTCAAATCACCGAACATATTCAAAGTCCGACTGTCCTTGAGAAAGCCGGACTGTCTTTGAAAAAGCCCGTCTGTCCTTGAAAAAGCCCGACTGTCCTTAAAAAAAGCCCGTCTGTCCTTGAAAAAGCCCGTCTGTCCTTGAAAAAGCCCGTCTGTCCTTAAAAAAAGCCAAAATTTTCATTGAAAAAACAAGATGTGGCTCCATTTAAAATTAATAAGGTGGAAATTAGTGTACTATTTCTTTTCAACTTAAAACTGTAAGATAATGTCAGAAAAGCAATGTAATTTCAAACAAACAACTGATCAGCAATAACGAATTAGTCACTCTGGGTATATGAATAATCTTAGTCTTAAATAGTTCCGATTCCAATTTACCTGTTCTACTGTAAGGAGCTACACAAATTCAGCCAAAACGTATAAGAAATGACGTTTTATAATTTGTATATTGCGGAATGGGTACGTTTATGAAGACAAGCAAAATTATATTAGACAATCCTATATTAAGTCACATTCCGTTGCAATATCGTATTAATTTGTCTTACTTAGCAATGGTTGATTTGTTGTCATTGCAAAACGAACACAGTATTTGCTTGTCTTTAACGTACACACGTGCCAAAATAAGATATCCAGATGTGTCGTCACATAATGCATGGAGAGATCTATATCTGAGTTATTCAAAAGGGAATAGTGCAAACTAGTGTATGTATATATGTATGTATGTGTGTGTGTGTGTGTGTGTGTGTGTGTGTGTGTGTGTGTGTGTGTAGGCAGGTAGGTAGGTAGGTATGCATGTATGTATGTAAATATCCATGTGCGTGTGCATGGCATGTGTGCGCGTGCGTATGTATGACCAACTGACTGTATTACCTCTTCAGTAAAGAAGTCGTGCCATTATGCCTGTTTTGCCCTTTTTTTCCTCTTTTAGGACCGCGTCTATCCCCCATGACTTGGCATGCGAGCTATATGCCATGAGCAACCTATGGCTGATTAGCACTTATCCACGAAACTGAAACCCGGAAGGTGTAGAGGCTTATAACGTGTATATGAGGACCCAAAAGAGCAAAAATGGTTGAAAGCCCCGGCCATTACACTACTCATACTATGTAGAACCAATGGATGATTAGCACACTTTTGAGACGTATACGGTGTCTGCATACATCAGTCAGGTCGCTAAGTAGCTAGTGCTTTATCGATTTATACTTCCGTACCTATAAAAAAAGCTTGCGGTTGGATCACAACTGAAGAAGATTTTATCAAAACGGCCAATCTTGCGTGTGTTGAAATTCAAAGAGAGATAAGCTTTAACATTACGAATCAGTTCCGATTTCACAGCGGCTCTACGTCGTCGCTTCTCGCAGTTTACTATGACATCAATGGCAGACATTTATACAATTTTTTTTTTTATTGTTGAATTGATGTGTCCAAACCCGCACGATATTTCCTCCTGCAGGATCACGCAAAAATCAAATGTGAGAAAATATGTGGATGCTTAGTGATGCATACAAACGTATCACGAAATTCATCCCACGTGTTTGGCGGCACACCAAGTCCAATGAATATTTCTTAGACCATTGGTGTCAGTGCCACAAAATACCATCATCATGTCACTGTTGTCACTGATCACTTTAAACATATGTCCGTATCGATTAGTCAAATAGATGACATTGCTGTTTCTGTGTCGGCCTGGTGAGAATATTTGTGAGTGATTGATTTGATGATCAAGAATCATATCCTCGTACACTACGATGTCGTTTTCGCTTGCTTCCAAATTGTCAGTGGCAGGTGCTACATCAACGGTGTAAATGAAATCAAAAGAAGCTTGTTTTTATCGTGGTGTTACCAATCTTGTCACTCAACGCATTCTAAAGTCCATTAAAACATCATAAAACAGCTGATGTAAGCTAAAGTCGCAATCACGTACAACCGATCCCTCTTCAGCCATCTTATAATTATATTCAACAATAGTTGCATTTAACCTGATCCAGCACGCCAATGAAAATGCATGAGCTGAGTTTGAAAGTACGGAACTTCCAGTTCAGTTACCATGCTTGAACGGTTTAGGTGCAGCCTGTGCAGAGTAGTCAACGATGGTGAATACAGTAGCAAATTTCTTTTCTCGTAATACCATTGAATACAGTATACGATACAATTATGTCGTCGTCTTTTGTACGACGTCGGTCAAAAACAGATACCGCAAATCCAACTCTAGTTTCAACACGTAATGAAGAGCTGCAAGTCTTGGAACTTTTGTTCGATGTGAAGCAAAAACGTTTACGTTTATACATTATACAATATAAATTAGCCTTGATATCTCTGCTGCATTAGCAAAGTTACCTAGAAAGCCGTGAAGTAAATATCTCGGTGAAAAACATATTTCTGGATACAATTACCGGTTATACGACTCGATTCTAACAACCAATCAAAGCCTGGTGAAGCACATGTGAATAGCATTGATGCTGCGTGCTGTGCTACCGATAAGCCTTTGCTAGTAAAGCATCAAACGATATCTGAGCACGTCAAAGCACTGATGTCGATCTCATTCATGACATAAATGCGATTGCATGACCAGGTGCAGCAGAACAAACCGCAAGATGGGCTGTCAAAGGAGGTTAGACGGCCAAGATTGCAATTGGAGGCTCTGCCTCCCATGGCTTTCATTACATGTAAATAATCTTACTCCGAAAATAGACACAAAAGCCTAACATTATAAAAAAATATTCTACAGTCCGATTGGATATTGGAGATGTGAAACCAGCGTGCGGAAGTTAGCCAGTGCAGCAAAGGTCACTTATACCATTGCTCCAAAATTGTTGACCAAACAAGTATCGTGTCAATTCTACTTGCCAGTGCCAAGAACATGTTCAAGTGGTTAGTTTTATGTCCAAACTTTAAATGAGGTTCATCAGGCTGATTTGTTGTTTCTTCCCGACGATAGTGTCCGTGATCGACAAGAGCGATTGCACATCTACAAGTGCTACCGACCCAGTATGATCGGTGAAAAACCCTGATGTTCTTTCAGACAATCGCGGATATCAAATTCATTGACCAAACATGGTTGTGCCACGTCCTTTGTACAAAGAGTTGGTAGTGATTTGCATCAGCAGCAACGCATTGTCGGTGTACAGCTTCTTAACCGGATCCTGATAAAATGGTTTGATCTTGTCAGAGTAAAATTCGTACATGAGCAGCTTCGACAAGTCCAACACGGACGAGCCGAAGATTGGTTTTGTCAGCTTGAGTTTCAACTTTTTTTTATACTGTGAACGGCAACAAGTCCATCATTAAGATCTTCTGGATTCAAAGGTCGAGATAGCGATGGGCCTTAAAGTTTGGCTTGTTCAATGTCGACTCAAATTCTTTTCTAAGGTTTTTCCGAACACTGAATCGTTCATGACTTTGCAAAAGCCCTTCTCAAACTCAGTGATGACCCTAGTTCTTAGATCCATATTGCTACGGCGCCATCCAAGCGTTCAGTGGAGTTTAGTTACACATGTTCACAATCGCAGATACAGCTGGAGGCTTCGCACGTGCGGTACATAATTGTGTTTCTTCCTAAGAAGTGGTACTAGTTTGGTGCATTCGATGTATTTACGTTCGGATTCGTCAACGATCGATCACTGATATGGAGATACCATGAAGTTTTGTTTTGTTTGACTAAATTCTCAACTGTAGATTACAGTGTTTTCATCTCCTCTGTATGCGCCAGTGCTGTGACAATGACCACAGACTTTGGAACCGAAACCGGAACTTTCAGGTCCAACGGCGAAAGAGCTTTGCCACAGATCCAGCAATGAGTAGCTGCAGAGAACTCACGAATGTTATGAGCGGTCATGATCATGTTTGCGGTGAATGAAGCTGTTGTCAAAATCAGCTGGCTTTAACCTTGAGTAATTTAAGAAACGCCTGAAATTGTGGTGGATTTATTGCAAGTTTGGGTCTCATTAAGCCTGATTTGTCTGCTTTTCTCATACGAGTTGATATTTTCATTCCATGCTATTGTAAGATTTGCCTTAACTGAGGTACGATAGGCATGGCTATATAAATGAAAACCTTATATCTAAATAAGTCCATCAATAACTTGGTTTAGTCTTTGCATTTTACCTGAACCAGAAACTGAAACGGCTTTGATCCTACTAAATATTTATTTCTTTATCTTTTTGTGCAGTCACATGTCTTTGTGTTTTACGCGCCTTGTAATATTCAAGAACAGATCCACATGACATGAGTTGATTTTGATGCCAAATTTAAGACATGCCGAGCACTCTGACCAGTATGCGACACAAACATATTTTGTATTATTCATAATGGCATGCTCTGCTGCAGAGTTAATATTTTCCAAGGCATACACCTTTTACATTTGTTGCGTCCCAATGCCATTGAGCTTTATATATCTAATTGGGGTGTAAACACATGATATACAGATCATCATTGGTCTTGATAAAAAATTCTACACGATGGTCTTGTAAATATACCGGCGCGCTATCAGAATAATCCTTAACAAATAAATCCATAAAGCTATGGAGAATGTTTCTTAAATTTATTTCATCTCAAATGATCCGTCACTGAGTATTGCACCAACTCCCATAATATCACTTGGATCATCCAATCCAATGACTTTAAGTATGTGCTGGAGCGTTTGTATATCGCAGATATATATGTTGCTTCTCAGGGCTTAAAATGGGGGTAATAAAATTCCGACAATAGATGAGTGGATGCTGTTGTTCGTTCCAGTCGCTGGCGTTGTATTTCGTTATAAATCTATAGTGGTATTTTACCCAAATCCCGTCCGCCAATAGCAACACGAAGATGTAAATCAGACCCTGTCAAATAATTAAGTGTGCCTATTTCAAGGTTACAAAAGCGAAATTCCTTGTAGCGTTGTTAGAATATGTTTCAGAAAGGAGTAAGAGTCAATAACATCAAAAGACCCATCCATAAATTGAATACCAGCATTACTTTTGTGATACTGACGTACGTACCCAACAGTATCGAACTATACTATACTATATCGAACGTCTTGTATATCAGTTTGTAAAACTGTTCAGATTCCATTCCTAAACAATACCCCCCAAACACCTGTTTCATTCGTTTGCTCGTGGATGTCTTCATCAATACAACAAGAGCATTAGCTAAAATCATCAGACGCTTCATACGTAGTGGGCGATCTAGTCAGAGACTCTACTTTTTCTTGCACCATATTATATTAAAAAAATGCTTCTTTGTTTTCTCAAAAGGCCTGCAATAGTTTGTTTTGTTCCATTTCTAAGGTCACTCCCAAGTTAATAAGTGTATCAAATTATGTATTCCGACTAGTCTCTTAAAACGCATATAACATAGTTTGAGCTTCTTTGATAAATCCACATGATGTACGATACAGCAAACAAAGTTTCTTTGCTGCAGACTTTATATCTTAGTCGTTTGGCAGTTAATACCAATTTTGGAGACCCACATAAACCCCCTGAAAACATTATTATTATCATCTGATTTTTCCATTATATACCATTCTTTAATATAAAAGGAAATTTCCAATCTGTGCTTTTGAGTTAGTTCTTTGAAATGTTTGTGTACGCTTGTGTAATTTTACACTAAACTGATGTTTGCAGTCAAAATCAGTTTTAGATATTATTCAAAATATTACGCGTGCAGCGTTTGCATTACTGAAATCAACCTTACAATCATGATATTCGACTTTCAGTTTCACCAGCCCGACTCAATAGTCTCCCTGCACATAAAGAAATTTTTATCCGAAACTTAGGTTCGAACCACTGATCTTGTGTCTGACAGTTCATCGCGTTAGTTCTCATAGTCATGGCCTGTGTTGAGAGTGTAAATGAAAACGACGTATATAGCATCAAGAAATTATTTGGAAAACACGTGATAGGCCTCTCCATTTATGAGCTAATATCGAAAAATAAGCCATTGCTATTTATTCATCTCATAATGGCAAGCGTAGATAGTAAGTATATGTTAGGCGGATATTTCCAGCATGGGGACTCAAAATATACAGTTCTTTTTCGATATTATCAAATGTTGTTCTACACCTGGTGCAGATTAAATCAAAATAGCTTATCTCTCTTGGAATTTAAAAGCACGCAAGATCGGCTTTTTTGATAAAATCTACATGAGGTGCAATCGAAAAGCAAGCTTTAAATACAGACCGGGAAGTATCGATCATAAACACTGGCTACTTAGTGACCTTAGCGATGCAGATGCCGTACACGTCTCAAAAGCGCGATAATAATCCATTGGTTTAACATAGTATGAAGAGTGCTAATCTGGCAGTTGCTGCCCCATTTTTACCCCTATGGGCCCTCAGATACACGTCATAAGCCTCTATCCCCATGGCTATTCACTTTCGTGAATTGTTAATGCTAATTATCTATAGGATGCGTATAGCATACTGATCGCTTGTCAAATCACAGGCGATAGAAGCGGTGACGTGTATCAGCGGTCCCAAACGGGTACAAATAGGACAAAATCGGCAAACTGACACTACTAAAAATTACATCATGTTAATGCAAACACGGACAATACAAGGTCATGAAACACAACAAGTAACCGAGAGAAGAATAAAAGAGATATACTGCGTCAACTAACGCCTTGAGAAGATGAAACGTATTAATTGATTCAATCATATAATTATGTCGAGGAAATTTTTCAACTAAACATAATTTGGCTTGATATGACCCCAACCTTCTTTAAAGATTTGCCTGGATATGTTAATCTCAGTACACGAAACATATTACATGATTAACAATAACCTTGGAATAAGAAAGATATGGATGTTATGCGTGTTTTAAAATATATTTGAGATTTATGCTGGACTTAATCCTAATGATGGTAAGCGGTACATGTACTTTGAACAAAAAATATTTTTTCATATGCGAATGAATATACAAAATTTCTGGAGCCAAGCCACGACCGCGTTATATCCGAATTCGCATTATAGCGGGGTTGTACTGTACGTTAATACATTTATACATATCAAGTCCTTCAAACAAGCTTTAAATGGAAAATTGATACAAACTGTAAGAAGCTAAACTGCTAAACAAATGTATGCGTGCATGTATGTTTCCTTGCATGTATGTATGTGCGTGCGTGCGTATGTATGTATGTATATATGTATGTTGCTGTTGTTGTTGTAGGTTTAACGCCATTTTTCAGCACACGATAGGCTATACATGGCGGCCAGTATTAATGGTGGAGGAAGAACCCGGGAAAACCCTGGAAAGAACCACCGACCCAAGAGAAGCTACTGGCAAGCTTTCTCACATACTCACATTAGCCGAATCCGAGACTCGAACCCACGCAGACCGAGGTGAGATGGCATTGATCCGTAACGGAGAGCGCTTTAGACCACTCGGCCACTCGGGGCCCCATATGTATGTATGTATGTATGTATGTATGCATGTATCGATGTAAGTATCAATGCGTAGATATATGTGTGTATGTCTTTCTTTATGTGTCTTTCTTTATTTCTGTCTTTATGTCTGTCTGTCTTTATGTCTGTCTTTCTTTATTTCTGTCTTTATGTCTGTCTGCCTTTATGTCTGTCTGTCTGTCTGTCTGTCTGTATGTATGTATGTATGTATGTACGCACGCACGCACGCACGCACGCACGTACGTACGTACGTACGTACATATGTATGTATGTATGTATGTATGTATGTATGTATGTATGTATGTATGTATGTATGTATGTATGTATGTATGTATTTATTTAGTATGTCCTTGCTGACAATTTCCTTGTAAACAGAAATAACGTAATGTTTAACAGATTCAAGATGATGAGTGATTCTGAAACAAAGCACCGAATTATATTACAAACTATACATGAAATGCTGAATTTTGCGTTAACTATCATATTTATGAAGTATGGTATCTAATTATGTATGGTCATAAGAATATATCTTTGCATGTATCAGATCTGTTTTCACTTAACTTAATATAACACTGGTCAGTTTATAAACATTTGCCTCGTGGAACCAATGGCATAACAAATAATATACGTACAGCGTGGCATCTATTGATAAACGATGAATATTTACTTTGCGTGCTTGGAGTATGACTTTTCTTTTATGTGGGCACCTATTCGCACCCGAGCCATTTGGGCTGGCGACTTTCAATCTTACCCACCTTTGTACCGAGAATTTAAAAGGCTTTTATATGTTATTGTTTTCCACCATGGTCTGCTGTGGTGTGTACAAATTTTAAACATAATTTGGGGAAAATTTATGAATTTGATTAGGGTTCATGTATGCATGCATAACTTGTTCAGTCTCTTTAAAGGACGACTGCTTCCGGGCCTAAAGTTGAATGGCTCGTACTACCATTCGCATGGTTTGTATTTCACCCGTGGCTGGTATATTCCATTAATAGTGATCTTTGCCGGGAAATCTATTCCTGTCCAGTGTTTGCTGTAACTAATATTACTGATAAACGATTAACATTTATTTGGTGTGCTTAGAGTATAACTGATATTATACTAATTTTAGCACTGAAACGTTTGTAGAAAATATTTAGTAACAACAGATAAGAAACAGTATGCAGATAATAATAATAATAATAATGATAATAATAATAATAATGAGGACTTTGTATAGCGCCTAATCTTTAGAAGCTCTAAGCGCTTTAGAACACCAGCCAACACCTATAACACAAAAAACATATATAATGATATGATTACAAAAACAAACACCACGAAATTAGAAAACAAAAAAAAATGCTGAAAATATGTAACTGTGGCAAGGGCGGTATGCAGATTGTACATTGCTAAAAAGATTTTTGATATGAATGGGATATTATAAACTGGGCGATAGTTCTTTAAATCGTTATGGTCTATTGTTGGTTTCTTCAGCAGAGGCTTTACAATGGCAGTTTAGAAAAATGATGGGAATTCCCCGTAAGAGAGAGAGGTATTAATAACATCAGTTAGTGAAGGCAATACTGGATCTAAGCACTCAAGCAGCAGTGATGTTGGAGTTGGATCAAGTTCACTTGACTTTGGTGCACTGGAAGTGGTGTACATTTGTTCCTTGAAATTAGCTTGTTAGTAATCTCGAAGAGCTCTTTACAGCTGCTACTTTCCATGATAGCTGTTATTATCATTTTTATGTCTTTGGAATGACTAGGCCGGGGTTCGAACCCGCGACCTCCCGCATTCGAGGCGGACGTGCTAACTACCAGAGCTATCACTCTCAGAGAGATAATAATTCTTAATAATATGCAACATATAATAACTGAGCCGACAAGAGTAACAAATACCTCTGCGGCTCTGTTAGATCCAATTATTATAGTATAGTATGGCTTTATAATAAAACATACTTCCAAACATTTAGTAACTTTATCGCAGGTATACTCTGGACAACTAAGTTAAGAAAATGTGGTGATGTAAATAACGCCGTTGCAGCATTGATTGTCGTATATTCAGCTTCCTAAAAATTGTATACCATTTTGCATAGTAACCGTTAGGATGAGGAACAATCGTTGGTTTGACAGCACAATTCGCATTAAAAAAAAATGGAAGCGCAACCGCATGAAACACTAGCTAATACTAGCAATAATTCAAGTCAGTGGAGGAACATAAAAAAATTACGTAATAAAGTCAATAACCAGCAAAAAGAGAAAAGGAAAATTATGTTATTAACATGGAGGATATTAATTATATTGGCGTAAGTGCCATCCTTCTTGTGTATTTTCTTCCTACCCCCACCCCCAACAAACCTTGTAGAAATATGAAGCTCATGGACCTCTTCAAGTTCGCTCTATTGTTCTCTCTCGTACATTTCTTTAGCTTTCAACATTTATTTTGCAAATAATTCCTTCGCTTTCTTATAATTCACCTTTGACATATATTCCCAGCCTCTTGGCCTATCATCAGAGATCCATTCTCTACGATTCTGCCGCATTTCCTTGTGAAACTACTTTACATTTAGTAGTTGCCAATAGGGGTTAGCGTACGGGCAAAAGTTCTTTATGGGCAGACACTGAGAATCATGAGTTGAATAACAATTCCAGTATCGACATTGACCTCTTGTTCTGCCTTAACCAGCTGGGTTTAAAAAAAAAGAAAAAAAAAGGAAAGAAATCTTCCTTCTGCTTAATATCTGTTGTGCTGAGACTTTCTTCAAATTTACGGATTTGGCCCATGTTGTATTATTACAAATGTCCTCACTAGCTCTGTTTTCACAGAATGATCTAAAATATTCAAAATATAATCATCTATTATATTGGCCTTTACCACCAAGTCAAACTTACTTCTTTGCAATAGTAAGTTGTCTGTCAGAGATTTGGAGTTACCAGAGGGTGAGAAGAATGCAAACTAAGGTCCATTGCGTATGAATTGACTCACACAACATTTTCTAGACATCTAGCGCTTGCTGTGAAACACATGTTGGGGAAAGTTTTCTGATGCTTCATGCTTCATGTATACACATATTTTAAATATCTAATTCGTAGCAAAATTACCTCGAATACGTACTATGTAAGATTACGACTAAGGACCAATTCTGGACAGCGAAACTGTTGTTTACCCATTAGGCAACGACCCATTCGTGGTTAAATTCAAAGGGAATTCTACAACCAGGTAGAGACGCCATTGAAAAATTTGTATCGCACAGTTTCAATATCTCTACTCAAGTCATATCCCCAAATTTCGGACCTATAGCAATCAATTGGTTTGGAAAATATCCTGTACACTAAAACAGCCAAATCGTTTTTGATATTTCAAAATCATTGATGTTGCTTGAGCCGGTAGAATCTTCATAGCTTTTGATCAAACCAACTTTGGGTGTAAAAATAGACCCTTCTATTTTCAATAAGTTCACACTCATTCCGACTTTCTTTGGAAAACCATACCTCCTTCTGAATGAGATAACCCCTTATTTCTGAAAACAATGGCTTTACTTTTATCAAGATAGACCAGCAGACCATTGTTATCATAGAAACCTTAGATAACATTTATTTGGTTCTGAAGTAGCTTTACTGTATCGGCGTACTTTGCATCATCAAGTATTGCAAAAAAAAAATGTTGAATATCTTCTGAGATATATTCACTTCTGTTGCATTCGAGCTTCAGCTGTGTAATCAAGTCATTAATAAAAAAAGAAGCACAACATTGCATTGTACCTAATGTACATATGAAGTAATTAATTAAACCGCTAGGTGTTCGGACACAGCTATTCAGGTTTTTGTATATATCTATTAAATTGTTTACTATTTTGCCATTCATACCCTTTCGTATTAATGACGATCATAATTTATCATGCTTTACATTGTCAAAACCTTTTTTAAAATGGACAAATAAGGCAAAAAAATCATTTCATCTGGATATATATTTCGGAGCTACAGTCTGAATAATAAAGATATTCTCACATGTGGAGTATATTTTTTCCTGAACCCTGCTTGTGATTCGTCTATCAGACCATTGTCTTCAGCCCACGTGTATATACGATTATGCTATGTCAGTAAAGAGCTTGAATAAAGTATTAATATATGATATCCCTCTGTAATTGTTTGGATCACCCTTGTCACCGCATTTATATATATAGGATAGATATTACTCTTCTCCCACTATTCTGGAAAATAGCCGGATTCAAAGATTTTGTTGAAAAGAACATTAAGGAATGCTGAGATCATTTCATTCGTGCACTGATAAAGGGTCCAGGTGATTTTTATTTTTTATTTTAAGTAAACTTGTCATAATTTCATCATTTGCAATAGGTTTATTTAAGTCATCAACCCGTAAGTGAGGTAGTTCTTCACTAACAATATTGTCAGAGTGATGAAACTCGAGGCTTCTTCAAAGAAAGATTTAAAGTATTCAAAACCAAAAATATATCAAACATTTTTCTTCTCGATTTTGTTAATTTTTTCATCTGGGATTCTCTAGAATATCTTTTCTTGAGCGCGATTATTGATTTAAAATGCTGACGTATTATCTTTTAGGTCAGCTTCATTATTTGAGAATAATTTATAAATTGCCTCATTGCATTATTAATCCCGCCAAGGTTGTTGTTTTGTTAACATATTAGGCGCCTTGCCTAAGGTCTGAAAAATCGAATATATATTCTGATATAATGTAGATAAAACTATCAGGAGGAAGTCAATATCAGTTTCAAAATATCTGAAAAGGTCATTCTTTGTATCGTCATGGGCTGTTCTAAACATTCTTACAGATGACTGTATAATGTCTTCAGTAAGACTAAAATATTCCCATTTCGTAATGGTTCAAATATTACTGTTTCATCACAGTAAGTTGGATGATCATTAAAATTCACTATTTGGCAAATTCTACCATCAAATTACATGCTGACTTGGTCGAATTGAGCAATATATTTGAAAATGTGTTGATCCATCTCCATTCTCTACTCCAAAAGTCTAAAGCATGTCGCATAGAGATGGTTGTAGCAAAGATTATATGTCAGATTCAAAGTATAGCTTGCCGCATGATGTTCTTGTGAACAGATTAAACAATTCAAATGATCTGAATACAAATTTACTCAAAATGTGGTCAGACAAGGAGCAGCTCAAGCCCTCAGATATGGCAGCAAATACCTCTAGTTGTTCTAGTGAACCAAGTACTTATCGTATACCTCTGAACATAGGACCAAGCAAGTCTCAGAGTTCAGTTCCTGTTACAGCCTGGGCTGCTTGAGGTGCAGAAAATGCAAATACTGCCATTGCCAGTTCCCCTGTATGCCAGTGTCAGTTTCACTCTATGCTGCTGTCCCTTCCATTGTATGCCAAATCAGTTCCATTACATGCCAGTGTCATTTTCGCTGTACCTGATAGTGATCCTAACTGTAAGTTTACAATAAAGACATACAGTCAAGCAATCAGTGCTCAAGGTAATACTATCACGATTTTCACGTTTAGACAATATAAATTATTTACATTATTAATACGTTGGTACTACGACCATCTCAGTTTTGGTTACTCTCCACAACTCTGTGTTGAAAACTGATCAGTTGAAAGAAAGTCTAATAAAATAATCCTTTGTAAGGAGGAAGTAAAATAAAATATACGAACTTTGTGCAATTATATTTGTTAACGCTTGTATCAACAATTTGTAAAGTCTGTGAAAAGGTGTCATTAAAGGGGATGCATAATGATCAAACGTTTTCCAAGCTTGCACATGATTCAGGTCTTGGTTGCAATATGACCTATGTTAGGTCCATGAACAAGTTGGTAATTTTAACAAAGACCAAAAAAATTTCCATTATTTTTCTTAACTCCGGGACAGATCGGTCCATAGCAGAGTTGGCCCATTAACGTTCTCGGCCTAACCAAATCGGTCCGTAACGTACTCGGCCAATTACATACTCGGTCTATGGGTAATGCGAATGGAATGTTCTTTTTTTTTTCAATTGTCACTTCATTTTTTTTATATCATTTTACGTTTCTTTTAACGGTCATTCCACGGATGTCAGCAGCAAAGTAATTGCTCTCTCTCTCTCTCTCTCTCTCTCTCTCTCTCTCTCTCTCTCTCTCTCACGTACATACACACACATTTGATGTCACTTTGCACACCAACTTCTTCAGAGAACTCATTGTCAAATGTTCTATCCAACATATTGTTGTGCACCTCAACTATGATTTCTCGGTCTCTGAACTGCTCGTCGCTGCTTACGGTACTCTCCCATTATCCCCAGCGGCAAGAGCAGTCATTTTCACCCAATATACCTGCATTTCTTAAAAATTACAAACGTTACATATTTTGGAGTAATTTAAATCATTCCCGATATTGTATATAAATGGACTCTCATTGAATATTTCAAGTTGTAAAAGCAGTTCCAAGACGAGTATGCGATATGGAAAGTTTAGGTGTGTTCCATATGGAAATGTTAGGTGTGTGCGATACGGAAATGTTAGGTGTGTGCGATATGGAAATGTTAGGTGTGTGCGATACGGAAATGTTAGGTGTATCCGATACGGATTCAGATTTATTATCTGTATCGAAAGCTAGAAAATCCATTTATGATTAAATGCTTATGTAGTAAATAAAAACCTATGGCGAGTGCATTTTTGTCAATCTTTTAAACTGGACAAGGACTGTGAAGGGCGTTTAATGATTTCATCAGTTTTACATGTGTATTTTTTGTGTACAAGTGTTCTATATGGACATGAAAATGCGGTTCTCTTTCGTTCTCTCGTTCTGCAAACAATGATCCGAGTTTACGTAACAATGACGTCAGGTTGTTTTGGCGCAAGAGTACTTGTATGAAGTATAATGTATCAATCTGTGGAGCATCATTCATCATTATATATATATATATATATATATATATATATATATATATATATATATATATATATATATATATATATAGTGAATGCTGTCAACATTTTTACTTCTAATTATGAATGAGTTTGATGTATAGGTTGACAATTACTTAGTGGTTGTGAAATTTGTAGAATTAACCTTCTTTGCACATTTCAACATTTTGATTTCATACAAAAATATGTATGAGTGTATATATTTCTTTCATTAGAGTATAAATTATGCTATTCACCTATAATATTACAAATTATGTCTTTTCTCTCTTTAATGAGTACACTATTTGGTTAGCTCATCTTCGAGCCTCAATTTCAAATCAACTTGATGTCACTTTAACTTGTGACATGCAACAGTTTGGTACAGTAATATGATGGAGATAAGACATTTATAAGCCCTGCTTTAATGGATTCTTCAAGTATACAGTGACATAGACTGGTCTCATTATTATTTGGTTTCAAAGATATTCAAAACGTCCGGTTGACCAACAGTTTGTTCTAGCCATACCTCATAAAAAACAAGAGAAGCTACAAAAATCCTTTATTATAGTTACAAAATGTACTTTATTTGAAAATAAATTTGAATCATTGAATAACAGTTTATAAGCAAGTGTTCCATATATATTTCTATTCAATATTTCACAATAGCAGGGCTATGGCAATTCTTTTAAGTTTTTTTTTTAAATATCAAGAATTCTTCACGCACCCACAACATACATACATACATACAAATATATAAATAAACACCCCACCCCTATATATATATATATATATATATATATATATATATATATATATATATATATATATATATATATATATATATATATATATATATAGATTCGTGTTCCTAAAACTTGTTTGAAACTAGAATAGAGTACATTACAAGATGACGCTATACCATACTCATTTTTTGATTCTTTCTTTGCCCATATTTACTGATTTAATTAACCAAGTTAGTGAAGTAAAACTTCTTTCTCTATTTCACTCTCACAGCTGTCATAGTTATTCTATTATTCTATTTTTATGTCCCTGACAATTCTCCAGCGACAACGTGTAAAATAATGACGTTACTATTCATAATTTTTACATTGCTGTTTAATTTCTTATTATTTATTTCCAAACTTGATGTGAGATATACGTTTAGCTGAGTTAACAAGGGAATATGGTCAGCCGAGACTATTTTGTCTAAAATTTAATTGACACATTTGGATTCTTTCACGTATTGTGTTTGATTGATTGTATAATTAATAATAAGGAGGAAGTAAAGATATAAATCAACCAACCAAATCACTTGTCTCTTTGATTGGTTACCTTCTTTGACGGAGTCACGTTAACGTTGCCATTTATTATGAACGCTACACTGCTATAAATTTAAAAGCTCTTGCAATCTGATACATTTTTCAGGAGCCTTAAGAAAAAGGTAGATAATACTCTCTCTCTCTCTGTCTCTCTCTCTCTCTCTCATTCTGACATACACACATGTTTCTGAATACAGACATACATCTACACGAACATCAGTTATAGTTTAACCAGCAGGGCAGGGGTTTAATTCCCACACTGGAAACACCTGAATGGGTTATCGTGGTGTGTCTTTGGACATCCTGGTGTGTCCTACTAGAATATGCTGACTTTATATGCGATGGTTGTTCGGTCGAAAACTCTGTCAAATTAGAGAAAGTACAATTAGAAGCAGGGATAATTGTAACTGGGCTTACTTGAGGTGTCTCGTGTCCTAAGATTTATGAAGAAACTGTTGGTCTACCTTGGCAGATAAAATAAAGTTACACAAACTGTTTTCCTTTCATAAAATTGTACTCAGAGTTTCTTTTTCTTATTCTGCTGGCATTCTTCCACCATTGGTTGGCGAGATGAACAGGTTAAGTATAAGAAATAGGAATAATAATAATGGTATTGATGCCAGACTCGAAATGAGGAGAAACTCATCCCTTCATTTACTATTCATGTTTGGAGCCCACTCCCAAATTCAATAAAAAGTGAAAGTAACTATTCTATCTTCAGAAGTAAATTGACATTAAGAAAACACTAATACGTACCAATGTTTTTCGTTCTATTCTGCATGATAAAATTAGAAATAATTGTAGTAAGTTAAATAATGATTCATATTCTAATCATTAGAGAGATTATCCATTGTGTGATTCTGGAATTGATATAACAAATGCATGCCATTACATATTTACCTGCAAATACTACAGCGAAAATCATAAGTAAATGGTTCATAATCTAAAATAATCTCCATATACGACTGACTACAAATAATTTGTATACAGATCATCTGCCTTTACAGGGAATGTTATTAATAATTTATTTGACATGTTCAAAACATATGTTAAATAAAGATTTTGCTTTAGATTTATCTTATTCAATTAATTATTGATATTTTTAATTGAGAAAGACACGATTTTCTTAATTCTTAGCCAATGAATTCATTTTGGTGTATGACTCTTATTCGACTTCTGTCACAATCATAATTTTATCATTAATTTTTTAATGTATTCCTCTCTCTCTCTCTCTCTCTCTCTTTTTCTCTCTCTCTCTCTCATATTATGCATGAATCGTGCATGTTTACTGTGACAAACTACACGGTTGGTGTGGGGTACTCCCAATTCCTTCTCCTTTTCGTCCCCGACCTTTCTCCTAATTCTTTCTCCTCCTTAAACCTGCTCTTGACTCCTTCTCCTCCTTCTCCTCCACTTTCTCTCTCGTGACTGCGCTTCTGTCGACTTCGACTGTCTCGGCTACAGTCTCAATTCCGTCACCAACTCTTGAAGACCAGGGACCCAACGGAACCGGAAGTTGTCTGTCCGCTAAAAAAAAAGCTTCCTGTGAAAATACAAGGACGATACAATCTTTTTCCTTAGCTCTCTCATCTCACACAAAATTAATTCTGACCACAAGCTAACAATCTATATAATTCCGCCTCGCATATAATAATTCTGCACGTAAGACTCCAGCTCATTTCTCAAATACGCATGTAAATTAAACACTACAAAGGTAATTCAACATACTAAACTATCCTAGCAAATAAGTGTACATACTACAAAAATTATAATTATGATGCCGTAATATTCTGCAAAAATCGAGTAAATAACTTACTGACCTTTTCGAAGCTTTGTCTTTCCTTAGAATCTACCTCTAAGTTCTGCCGCCGAATTACGAGTGGCTTCTATCTCACATTAAACCCTATTGATTTGCAATCCTTCAAGGCGAATAATAAATTACTAATTACGATTTCGGCAGGTATCATTCGGGTCTGAATTGTAATCACGCCCTTTGTCTCGATTTTGATTGGATATCAAACTTGCCCCTCTCGCCGTCTGTCAACGTTTGGACGGATAAGAACACGGACCGTTCACCCCGTGGACTTTTCTTTTGATCCTTGAACTAACATTAAACCTTAAAGCTATAGGTGTGATAACGGAAAGCCTTTGTTAAGTGACGCGACCGGTCGTCTTCGCTGACTCAAATGTCCGGTCTCTGGCTGGTCATGGTAACCTTGCGTAAGAGTTCAACACTTACCCTTCAATCTTCAGAGATCAAACACAAGTCCGCGTTAATATTCCCAAGACAGGTAGATTGTAGCTTATACATGACTTTAGCTGGGTGCTAAGCAAACGTGACATTTACATTAAATTACTTGATATCATATTAATTTACTGCCGCTATGGATGTAAATTGTTTATCGTTTGTACGGGACGAGCTTATTTAAGTTAATTTACTGCCGCTTTCCATATACATTTAGTATCGATTGTACGGGAAGGGCATATTCTAAGCTGCGATAACTTGTAGGCCACCACTGTTTGTTAACATTTATGGTAATACATTATATTAAAGAAACATAGTGGCTAGGTTGAACGTTGTACATGTATATGAAACTATAGGTAAACCACAATAACCCTTTTTAAATAAATTAAATTTTTCTGTATTTTCTAAATAATATCATTTCATAAATTGGAGCTGAATCTAAATATACTTTCTGACTAAATTATTAATGCACATTTTAATTATTAATCAAATTATTAATTCCAAATAAATGTTTTGTAAAGTTTACCTTTGGACATATACCTGTGTGCAATAAATCATATTCATGTACAACGTGGTAGACAAATGACAAATAGAGCATAAAGCCGTATCTCAGCTTTTGCGTCATATGCAAAATTACATGTAAGTGCTATTTAAAAATACGTATTTCCTTTTGTCTACATATTTTCTTTTATAAATTTAGTTCCTGGAAATTTATTTCTTCTTAATAGCACGAACAGTGGATTATGCCATTATCCCCAGGTCATCACTTTTTCAGTCAATTTTTTATTTCAGAAATGTACACAATAAGACTAATAAACTATTCAATTTACAAAACAATAATGCAAGACATTTATAGTTTCATTTTGTCATCGATGCATGATCTGTGTAAATATGTGCATGTGTTTTAAATAACTCTTGTTTATGGGCAGACTATGATACCTACCACCTCGGTCTCTGGTTTTACGTTGTCATTGACATTTACTATGCATACAGGCCATGTTAATGCCAGGCAGTAAATTTGTGGATTCTGTCTTTTACGTAGCCATTGACATTTACTATGCATACAGGCCATGTTAATGACAGGCAGTAAATTTGTGGATTCTGTCCTAAAGTTGATGATGTTTTGTATATGCTATATCATCAAGACAAATCTGCTGTAATGTCACTATGGCACATGCCATATATTTACCACCTTACGAAAAATAGAATGTCTTTCTCTTTCTGAAATACATGCATGTGCATGTCTGTGTTTCTCAATACAGACACATATCTGCACGTACATCAGTTACAATGTTAAACCAGCAGGGCATGGGTTTGATTCCCACATTAGAATCACCAGAATGGGTTATCGTGGCGTGGCGTTGGACATAGTGGTGTGTCCTTTGACAAACAGTTTACTTCCCTCGGCCCGATATGCCTTTCAAAGTGTTTTTAAGCCGTACAACACCACACCCAAAGCAAGTCACACGCACGTACGTACCCATCAACCGAATGACGATGGTAAAAGTACATATACGTAATGTATAATATAGACTCAAAGACGGCAAGGTTAAAAGTTATGTATATGTACATTATACTAATCTTAACCTCAGTAGCTAGTTTTTAATAAATTCATGTTTACTGTAAATGGTATGACTGGATAAATTGAATCGAATTCAGTATACTTTGTGACTAATTCATCATTTCACAATAAACGTTATGAGAACTTTACATTGGGAAATTTACCTATGTGTTATATACATATATCACCACGTAGTTGACATTTACCACATAACCCTGAAAGCCGGATCTCATGCTTGTACGTCAAGTGAACAATTACATAAACGTGCCATTTAAACATGTATTTCCTGTTTCCTGTTGTCTGTTTAAATAGACATGCGATGCCAAGGTATGGGTTCTTTGATCATCGCATAGTAGATACACATTTATATAACATATCAAGGTTGTAAAGTGAATAAGAAGAGCAGTTTGAAAATACAAATCCCTAAAAGGTATTATCATCTGGGTCTTCCATTATGTATACGATTAAAGACATACATAGTATCGCATGACATAGTCAGAGAGAGAGAGAGAGAGAGAGAGAGAGAGAGAGAGAGAGTTATATGAGGCTTTTAAAACAAACCTATAGTATGTAATTATGTATTAGCACTATGTTTTGGTTCCTTAATTGTTCTTTTTGTTTCCAGTCGTACGGCATTATTTTAAAATGTAAGGTAATCTTGAAATATCCTTTCACATAATGGTATTTTATCAGGCTATTTAAGGACAAGAATGGACCATCTTCGTTTAAAATTATAAAATTATTATTATAAAAAAAACTATAGTCTGTATGCATGTATACGTTTTAGCAATAGTGGACAAAATAAAGTCTCACTTATGAAATAGATTTCAACCTTATCTATAAAAGAGGATCAAACTATTAAAACATCATCCATGAATGGATTGTTTTGCTGTAGGACTAACGTGTGAAAAGTTTCTCTTATCTATAGAAAATTCTTGTGAAACATCCATGATTGTAAGATGGGTCAATTTATGCTATTATTAACTCGCTGTAGCCAAGTAAATTTCAGTGATTTTTTAAATTCAACGAGATCAAATATTTTTTATTCTTATGACTGTGTTACGTTTAATTCTATTTGGTCCAAAATTCCATACAAATGTGTATCACATAGTCGGTACACTTCACCTATAGTGTGTACAGTTTAATACTTTTGATCTTACAGCATGTTAACATATCACTTTATGTGATTCTGATTGATCCAAATAAGCTTATTAAATTATTGTGCCGTATTCTCTTCACTGATTGGCTGTGATTGTGGAAAACTTTTTTTTTAACCCCACCTTTTGGAAAGTGTTGTTTTTAATGAACATTTTGGCGGTTATTTTTCGACTCGAGTCACGAAAGGAATTGGGGGAAAATGGTCTCGTCTGTCTGATTATGGCCAATTTACCCCCACAGAGGCTTGTTATGTTATGTCTAATGTATCATAACATGGCTAAAACTCAGCAGCGTCAAGTATAACTACGGGTATTGCTCAGTTGATATCGGGTGTGTGGAGTGGGAGGGCGGGTCGGTATACCTGTCGTATGGAATCCGCCCTATATTCAAGCGTGGTTTAAAAGTTAATTTACAGAAGTAAATAAACCCACCTCTGTTCACAGTAGAATGTGGACATTAACTGGTCTCCAAACTGACAGAAGTTTCTCCAACCACATCATATTTACGTGTTACTCTACTAATATGTGATTCAATTCCGACTCAAAATGATTTTTTTTTTACATCTTATATAGTCTACTGTTCTAAATCAAATACTGGGAATTTCTGCATCCAGTAATCCTCATTTCACATGAATATCGCAACAATGTGATGTTCGGTTGTGAAAGTGACACTTTACGTTACGTAAGCATTGATCGGTAACTCTAACGGGTACTGGATCAAACAATGTAACATCAAACTCATTGAACATTCTGTGTTGAAAATTGTTTTTGCCTATGTAAAATGTTTTGTTTATTATTAAGGACGCTTGTTCTTTGAGTTATCGTTTGCAAGAAAAGTATAATCTACTTTTAAACTTTAATAGCAGTTCAACTTTGTTTGGGACTATTATTTTTACGCACAACAAATTCTTTCTGTCTAAATAATCTGCACTGGAATAAAAACAATGTGATAAAAGAATATCAGATGGATAATGATTTATTATTAAATTTGTGAAACTCGTTGAATAATGTCCAGCTTTTGCGAGCCTCGCAAGCGCCGGACAATATTCAACTCGTTTCATAAATTAAATATCAGAATTTCTCATTTGAATCTTCTATGCATATAAATTGTATTGATTCTCTTCTTCAAATCTAATGGGAATTAGGTAAATAAATCAATAAATAAATAAATCAATAAATAAATCAATATATAAATCAATAAAAGTTAATAAGTAGATAAAGATAATCTTTTAATTTCTAGCTGTCTTACTGTGTTATTACTGATATTAATAAAACCTTGATTTATTTCGTTTGTGGTAAATTATTTTCCATTTCAAGCTGATTTTCGTTTCTTTCTTGTTCGATATTATCTTCTTTTTTGATCCATATTATACTATGTAACCTTTTATTATAAGAAGCAATATTACCAAAAATAATCGATTATCAATATAAAATTTTCGATATGGATATGAAAGTTCGTCAATATCAATATCATTTTCAGTATCCTCTTTTTTCGGTATGTAATAATCACATATTTTAAACATCAATTGACGAGGATCCTGTATTCTTTCAGTTGTAAATGAGAATTATTAAATTTTGGTTAAACTTTTACCCCTTTCTTACTCCCGTAAATTAAGTTTTGAACAACTGCAGAATGATTACTTCTATATGGTGACACAATGGGTGTGTTCCAGAAGTAACGTACATGGTTACCAGATAACACAAAATAGTCGAAACCTGCTTGAAGGTTAGGATTGTTTCTTCTTTATGTAAATAAGCATTCACATTCATGGCAGTGTCTGGAAATATCAATCAAATTGTTTTCTTTCATCAAATCAAAACCGTTTTAGTGGAATTACAATTGGGAACACTCACATAATTTTTAAAACCAGAGCAGGGTCTAATACTAAATTCCAATCATCCCAAAAATTAGCATTTGGTTAGGATCTTTTTAATGTTTCAGCATTCTGTAAAAATAAGGATTAGCATTATTTTTTACTCCATAGTCTGAATAACGTTAACTCGAATGTTTCTATACTATTAAACAGAATTAAATAAATACTTGAGGAAATATATTTTAGATATGTACAATTCATTAATATGGATGTCCTGCAAACAAATAATATTATATTTCATTTCTCTTAAAAAATGAAAGTTGTCTATTCGTTTTGTATTATTTTTGTCTGTAGCATTTTCGTTGAGAATTTATAGAGATTCTGTTAGACTTTTTTCGATGCAATATTTAATAAAATAAACACCCAAGATCTGCAGCTCGTTCCTCTTCCAAGAGGTAAAGTGATGAAGAATTTCAGGAAAACACATATAAAATCTTGACGAGAAGTTCAGGAGAATGTAGTCAAACAGATTCATATTCCGAATGACTGATAATAGAGGGCCGCAATGACCAACTTTAAAATTTTCGTTTGTTTAGCTGGTAGGCAGTACAGCTTAATCTATGTTGACAGACCTTTACTTTCACCCAAAAAATAACAATTTGTTATAAACACCATGTACTCAAATTGGCCATGTCCTGAGTTTCATCAAGATGGACAACTGCCACAGATGTGGTCCCTTAAGACAAGCCCCAAAGCTCAACACACACACACACACACACACACACACACACACACACACACACACACATCTTACTCCTGTGAAGATATCTAACTATACTCGTCATATTAGTTTAGAAGGTGTCCTCCATTTCTGCTGTGACTACACAACTTCTTCTCCCACCATCGTGCAAATGAATTGCTTCGATCCTGTCTTGTATAGAGAAAAAGCGGTTTGCTTTCGAAGCCAATATATTGACACCTTTGACTTTGACTGAGAGTGTTACTGGAGTAGGTTAAAGTGCAAGATAGATATGAAACACTTCAAAATCGATATCTCTTAATATACTTTTATCTAAACAGCTCATCAAACAAAAGACGTTTGAATTGGCTCACTGCTGATAATCTCCAGGGTGAAACAATTGTTTGGGTAGGAAACATCTGCCACTCACAACAGAAGACATGTGACCGTTAAATACAGAACAGCTATATAGGAAATTTGCTGAGAGGAAATACCTACCTATACCTACCTACACACACACACACACACACACACACACACACACACACACACACACACACACATGCATACATACATACATACATACATACATACATACCATAACAAACTTTAATGGGATCAAATTGCCAAAATAACCCGAAGAAAACAAAGGATATTAATTAATGGATTCAGGGCTGATATTAAGACAGGCTGTATGTCTATCTTGGCTCTAGTGTACCTCTACAGAGTTAAGGGTGATTAATAAAGGCTGCCGAATTGCCTTTTTTCTTGTGTATCTCTACAGGGTTGAGGTTGATTGATAACGGCTGCCGGATTATCTTCTTTCTTTGTACCTCTGCTTCTAACCTTTGATAGAGTTCGGGTTGAGGTTGATGATCACATCCAGCTCATCACACTTATCGGACAGAAACCTCACATGCACCCTTGCTATCTTCACTTCAGCTCTCATTTATTTTAGCTTTTCTCTGAATTCATTTATAATGTTTGAAATTAACTTTCCAACTGTTTCAGCTCTTCTATGCATTCCTCAATAGCGTAGAAAAAGGTCGTTCGCGAATTGCACGTCTTTTATATAATACCGCACCTTATCCAGTCCTGCTTCGCTAACATCGATGTTTATATGAGTCACAAGAGATTATTTCCAACCTCACTCTTTTGCATAATCGAAACTGTTTTGATTACCAATTTTAAGTACAAAACTTAATTTATTTGTACATGGTGCCATACATTCTCAGACTGAATACCAGTTTTAAATACAAAACAATTTATTTGTACATGGTGTCATACATTCTCAGACTGAATACCAATTTTAAGTACAAAACTTAACTGTACATGGTGCCATACATTCTCAGACTGAATACCAGTTTTAAGCACAAAACTTAATTGTACATGGTGCCATACATTCTCAGACTGAATATCAATTTTAAGTACAAAACTTAATTTATTTGTACATGGTGCCATACATTCTCAGACTGAATACCAATTTCAGTACAAAACTTAATTTATTTGTACATGGTGCCATACATTCTCAGATTGAATACCAATTTAAGTACAAAACTTGATTTATTTGTACATGGTGCCATAATGAATACCAATACACACTTAAAGATGGGTTGGTGATTTTACTACACCAATGACAAGATGGTTGGGGTTAGCAAAATTATGCTATTGGATAGATAAACAACACCTCACTGTCTTACACTAATATCACTACTAATCAACCTCCATTCTTTTACAGAACATACCTTTGTGTGGCCTTCTTGGCTGTTTAAAATCTACGACTTGACTGTCTGTGTTTTGTTCCGTACTGTATTTACATTTTGTTTCGTCTCTGAGTATGCTAAGATAAATCTTGCAGTCATTCTAAACTTAAAACACGGGATACTGAGAAATGAGTGGATATTACAAGGCATAGTGCTCTGCCACCTTTTACATGCGATTGCAACTTCGTATAGCATATGCTATCGGAATTGATTACAGGTTTTATAATTATTATGACCTTTCAGACCCCCATAACAAACAAAACCCCCCAAATTGTTCCAAGCAGATTAGGATCTGGCTTCAAGATAAATCTTAATGATTATACAATCTAAATCAACAGTTTTAAAGATAAGGTGCTTTTTATGTATTGCACACTTCGTAGCTGAGATATTTCACAGGTGTTGTACCTATATTAATTAGTCAAGCTAAAGACTAGGTCTGCGGTGATACATTTTACAATGTTGATTAGTCAAGCTATGGACAAGGCCCATGGTCTATAAACCCCACTATGTGGATTAGCTAAGCTTCAGATGAGGCCCAAAGACTATAAACTTCACTATGTTGAAAAGTCGAATTATAGACAATGCATATGATTATAAACTTTAATATGTTGATTAGGCAAACTGTGGACGAGGTCTGGAGGTATCAGCTTCAAAGAAACCTGTAACCTTGTGCTCCCCTGCCACTGTTTGATAGGAGCTATAACATCGCCGGTTTTATTAATTTATCCATAATATATGCTTTTACAGTACTATTTGTTGGTACTTTTTGTTTGCTTTTATCTTTATTTTGTTGAATCTTGGACTTTGTTTCTATTATTCACATGTCGATATATTTCTGATGGTTAATGAATCACATGTCAATAAAGCAATTCGTGGATAATATGGAATAAACAAGAAGAACCTAAACGGAAATTCCTTATGGAACTATGAGAGAGAGAGAGAGAGAGATGACTCGGACAAATAATTACAATACGTAAGGAGACTAAATAACTCAGTGGTTAGCTCAAAAGACCAAATAGGTATAATTCTACAAAATATTTTAAAATGCCGCAAAATTTAACTTAAACAAGAATTAGATAATATATAAATGTTCTGAAGATAATCCGTATTTCATCTACATACATTGCAGATCAATTATGTTTATAACCTAAATTAAAAATGGGTTGAATTTGTAGGCAAAAGAAGTTTACTGACATAATTATCTTTGGGTTGTTTTGTGACACATGGTTAAACGTTTTGTTAAATTCATGATTTCTACTTTGGGAAATACTCCAACTGACTGGACATTTAACATCCTCAATTTAAATCTGGAAAAAACTTAGGTTGATGATGAATTTGGACTAAATGACGTACGTCAAGGTTTTCTCTTCATTAATTTCAACACCTGTCTATGTAAGGAATCTTCGTATAATGACTGCCAATTTGATAAACACCCTGCTGCTTGAAAACTAGAACTGATACACTCTACCTTTAGTCAGTTTTAAGGTGAGTGCTAGGTCAGTGATGGGTGATTGATGTACAGGCGAGGAACATGAACACGAATACTGATAAATTTAATTTTATTTTGTATGTTCAACGTTTTCAACCTTATCATAACAAAAAGTCAAATTACAATACTCGATTACACATTTTGTTTATGCTGGATGTTTCCAATGAAATCAAATTACACCAATCGGTTACATTCTTTGTTAATACTGGATGTTTCCAATGAAATCAAATTACACCAATCGGTTACATTCTTTGTTAATACTGGATGTTCCCTATAAAATCATTTTACACCAATCGGTTACACTCTTTGTTTCTACTAGATGTACCCGATACATTCTAATTACACCAGTCGGTTATACTCTTTGTTTGTACTAGATGTCCCAAATAAAATCAAATTACATCAATCGGTTAAACTCTATGTTTATACTGGATGTACTCAATAAAAATCAAATTACACCAATCAGTTACACTCTTTGTTTTTAAATAAATTCACTGGTACCACATGCATATTCCTTATTTTAGATCAATAATCTCTTACTTTGATGGCTATATAATTGTTTAGATATAAACAAATCTCACCGAGAAAAACAAAAAATCTTTCAGGAGAATTTGCACAAGTTTAAATGATGTTATTTTATTTTCTTTTGTAGATTCCTTTAATGGCTTCGTGGTTATTCATCTTCGGCTTAGTGGCCGCTATGGATAATATTGCACAGGGTCATGCCTGCACGATGATGGATACTGTTTGTGAATTTTTCCTGGAGGTTGACCACAGATTGACTATGATGAGAAATGGTGACCTTGTATATCCAAAGGACGGGAAGCTTTATAAATACGATGTGATCGATACGTCAAACGCAATTCCAATTAACGTAGAAGATGTAATTACTGCGGATGGATGGGAGAATCCGAGGCTGACCGGAGCAGTGAATGGGAAAATGCCAGGTCCCCCAATTATTGTGTATGAAGGACAGATAGTCATTGTCCATGTGACAAACAAATTGATAAATGAAGGACTTACAATACATTGGCATGGTCTCTTTCAGAAGGGAACTCCTTGGATGGATGGTGTTCCGTTCATAACCCAATGCCCAATCCTTCCTGGACAAACGTTTACTTATAGGTTCAAAGCAGAACCAAAAGGGACCCACTGGTACCATTCCCATTTAGGCACACAAAGGACAATAGGTATATTCGGTGCATTGATCATTCGTGAAAGGAAGTATCACAGGGAAGACGAACATATCATGTCTATCACTGAATATAATCATGACATGGATTCACTACTGTCCTACATTAAAGATAAATACGGTCTCTATCAGGGAAGAACACCTGTTACTCCTTCAAAGTCTATTGACGGGACGGAGTTTGACAAGGTTCAATTTCATTCTGGTCTGATTAATGGACGAGGAAGATTTCATGATCCCGTAACGGGAAACCATAATGGTGCACCGTTGGAGGTATTCAATGTGTACCGAGGACGGTCTTATAGATTCAGAGTGATAGGTGCCGGAAGCATGCTTGCTTTTAGAATTTCTGTGGACCACCATTCAATTCTTCTTGTTGCTTCGGATGGTCATGACCTGGAACCCGTCAAGGTTGAGTCTTTCATCATCAATCCTGGAGAATCTTTCGACTTCATTTTAGTAGCGAATCAGGCAGTTTCTAATTACTGGATAAGAGCACATACTTTAGAGATAGATAAAAACCATAGAACAGAGGCTATTCTCAGGTATCATGGAGCTCCAATCGCTGAACCAACTACTTCGCGTATGACGTGTTCTGCCTCTAGTCGGTGTTTAGTGGCTAACTGTCCCTATCTACTTTATCCACCTTCTCACTATACAGACTGTCTAACTTTCAATGACTTGAACGGTGCTCCCTGGAACGAACCTCCTCCGAGAAGTTATGGATATAATTTTGAGGAGCATTTTTTGAATTTTGGTATACCTGGCCAAAATCCTGCTTCTGTTAACGGTAAAGTGTTTAAATCACCAACCGTTTCGGCTCTTACTCAACCCACGGAAGGGATTTTCTCTTGTGATGTGCCAACTTGTGGAGAGGACAGAGTGTGCACGTGCACCCACTCAATTGATATTACCTATGGCAATGTCGTGCAACTTGTTTTTACGAACATGGGTTTAGGAAAGGGCCAGCCACATCCAATACACCTTCACGGACATTCTTTCTATGTGATGAAAATGGGTTACGGCCAGTACAATAACATAACGGCTAAAAATATTGGAGAAAATATGGATGTCGATTGTAGGGGAAACATAAATAGGGAAGAAAGTCACTGCAATAAGGCAACCTGGTCGGACCTCTCGTGGCTACAAGGAAATGTGCCTGGTCTTAAAGTCCAAAGACCCCCACTTAAGGATACGTTAATAGTTCCTTCTGGCGGTTATGCGGTCGTTCGCTTCCGTGCAGACAACCCAGGACTATGGCTTATGCACTGTCACATGGAGGTACACAATATAGAAGGAATGCGCCTATTATTAAATGAGTCATTAACATTGGTGCCCTCACCACCAAACGGGTTTCCAGTATGCAGGAATTTCTATTAAAACAAGAAGACACAATGGATGAAGAACATTTAAAATGCCAGAACAATGTACAGCTCACTCGCTGGTGAAAACGCCAGTCTTTAAAAATTTAAATCTTTCCAGTACCCTCATCTATGTATTTTCTTTGCACAAATTTTTTTAAAGCCCGACTGTCCATGAAAATGCACCCTTTGTTCTTCAGTAAAAGCAAGATTTGTCCACATCTAAAATGAATGATTTGGAGACCAATGTGTTATTTTTTTTTCACCTCAAAACTACGAAAATATCAGTCGGAAGATCAATGTTGCCTGAAACAAATAACTTATTTGCAATAACGAATTAGTCACTCGAAGTATTTGAGTAATAATGATTGTAAAAATTCAGATCCTAATTTCTATGACCTATTCTAAAAAGCTAAACATTATACGGAATCAATTTTTGGGTTTTGTATGCTGTTTTGAAAAGGTACGTTTATGAAGAGAAGCAATATTATATGAAACAATTCACATTGTCATATTCCATTATAATATTGTCTAAATTTGTATTATGTACTCTTACTTATCAATGGTAGATTTGTTGTCATTGCAAAACAAACACCCTATTTGCTTGTCTTTAACGCACACACCTGCCAGCAAAATATACCCGAATGTGTCGTCGAATAATGCATGGAAAGATCTAGATATATGTATGTATATTGTCAGCATCTCTATGTACCACAATCAACCCGTAAAACAATAAAAGCAAATGACGTTCACTATGATCAAAGTGCTAGGATTGAGTTGAATCAAGAGCTATTTCAGGGCAAGTATTCAAATTGGTCAGAGACATGGGGATAATTTACAAAAATCGGAAATAATAAAATATATAGCCTTTATGGTGGGAACTCACAGATAGATATTCTGTGGATACCAGTCCTACTTTTATGTTGCATTCAGATCAATATCCCCATTATACTTAACAAACAAAAGTACAGTGTTTACATACATGATTTATTAATTTGCAAGAGAGTCTCATTTACCACAATATATGTATGTATGTATGTATGTATGTATGGTATGTATGTATGTATGTATGTGTGTGTGTGTGTATGTGTGTGTGTGTGTTTATGAATGACTGTATTTTTTCCATTGCGTATGTAAAAAATCTGTCCATCTTCTTTTACTTATAAAAAGATGACAAATCTCTATAGACATATCAATAAATCTAGAATAAATGATTCTTTTTTTCTTCCTGACTGATACTCCAAAAATAAACAATATTTCTAAACAAAGTTAATTTTCTAATAGAGTCGAGTAGGGTAAGACCACATAGCATGGTAATTATAGTAACTGATAGTGTACTTACATCTAACAAATTATTTTACTGGATGTTGTACAAACACATAACATTGCGAAACATGTTAACGTGTGCTGTACTAACACCTAATATGTCGATAATATTTTAATGGGTGCTACATTGAGTCTATGCATTTAACTTCTTTTTGTTCAATATAACTATAATTACCTGGCTTCAGTCTTTCCGTAAGCAGATATGTTTCCCCGTTTGCTTTCTTCCATATCATCCCCCACAATGCTAAGAAAATAGCAAATAAAAGGGTAGACAATCATATGCCATTAGAATCCCAAAATAACCGCATAAGAACAGCTAAAAGTATTCTCACCCAATATTAAGTTAGCACAATTTTAGAAACTATGAATTATCACACCACACCGTTGTGATACTGACATTATTCCCACCAAGAGAAGTACTCATTTTTTAAAAATTATTTTTAATGTATTTCCTATCCCACAAATCTTATAGTTTATACGTCGTTAGGTAAGTTAAAAAAAATAATGGCCATTTAGGAAGGTTAATTTCAGATTCGCTTGGGTTTGATGCAAAATCATTGCATTCCATACGTCCTTTCACATAGGTAAATAATCCAGTTTAAGGCACAATACAGATACACTAGTAGTATTATTAAAGAGGGCTCCTAGACTACATATGCATCTTTCCAAGGACAAACATCCCTTTTCCCGTGTTAAATAACAAGAGAGCATACAGAATCAAATTCATCCTCAGATGTAAGCGCTGCCATCAAGTCAGCTATGGAAACGAATTTTGTCTTCATACTTTGGTTATCGGAAAAAGCTCCGAAGAGTCTTTTTAAAAAACATGTGTTTGAGACTAAATAATCCTCTTTTATCCATACTATCTTTTATAGCTGTTTATATTCTTGGTGAAACAAAAATAACAGCAAATTATCACAAAAGGAACAATATAATGGTTTTACACAAAATGATGGCTATAATGATAGTGCTTCATCTCTCAGTTTTACGCAAACTAATGCTTGATTAAAGAAACCGTATAGTATAAATAATGGACTTAAACGCAGTCTTAGGAAAATTCGTGACAGCGCACCAGATGAAACAGAAATCAGCAGAATGGTACTCGATTATACCAACCCTGGTAGGTGGCTCTGAGCTGGTTACAGTCTTTAATATATATACATGTGCCTATCTCCATCACAAGAACATGTAGCCAGAAAAGCCTTAGCAAGCAGCAATATTAGAAACCTTGCCATGTCTTTGGGGAACATTATTTGAGCATGTCATCGGAAAGCATCACCATGGGTGAACAAATTATTGACAACGACATTGACATAAGAAAGACATACGGCTTCAGATGGCTTCATAGTAGACGGCAATACAATTTTGCTCCTATACTTCAAACGTCTCTTTGTGAGAGATGTCATCAAGCAACCAGATTATTATTTGCCAGAGGTGCTATCAGGTTCAGAAATTTCAGTCCTTGGATTATACAGTCGACACACTGTTTTCCGAAATATTCTCTCAGCCATCTTGGTTTTTATCCAGACTATGAAACATTTAACAGCAGAGACTACAGTAGATATGAGGAGGATCACATAATAGGATGCTATTGCTAAATTGGGCGAATCTACTGAAGCAGAATTACAATTGTTTCTGAAGAAAGGTCTTCATAGAAAATACGGCTACGTTATATAATTCGTCAAATAGATGATATCGCATCTTCCACAGCATATTTGTTTCTCATCAAATCGTTGAGTGCAATATTACCTCTACTTAGCAGATCAATATAGCAAAACCAAGTGCCATATATAACACGCGGTAGCATTTCTCTGTTGAATTTTTTTTTTTGTGTAAGCTTGTGCTCATTAATACTGTAGCGGCTATGTATATCAGAAATGGAAACAGTATCAAATCCTGCCCCAAACATGCTTCCGATAAAGTGCATTTCTTTTAAAGGAAACGTGTCACCACGCAACTCTCTGCACCACACTTGCTCGCGAATGAAAACAAACTGTTCGTATTAGAGTTTACGTTAATACCACTATCTGTTACATCGAATACAAATATTAAGCACCGCTATCACTATACTATATGCGGCAGAAAGCATAATTTCATGGTGTTACATGGAAATGCAAAAAAAGTCTATGAAATTACTGTCGTGGCTTTTACGTATTTTATATGCCAGGATGAATATGTTGACACGTGGCACATACGCGACATGGGAGACATGTAACAGAGAACATACACAGCAGAGCAGCATGTGTGGGTGGCTCATGTTTTTGCAAACAATAGCATAATGCCTAATGCCAGAATAGATGAGCCAAAAGATAACCATGATGCTATGCTAAAGTACGTGGAGCAGCAGCAACAATTACGTGACTGTGTTCTTGCACGAAAAAAAATGGTGAGCAAGAATTTCAGCGCGACGTTGCACAAAATCTCTTTCAGCCCGTTAAAACAGCTATAACTGAAGTAGCTGCTGAATACAACAACATCATGAAAAACAGATTATGGATCAAAATGTTACTTATGCTGTCGTGGAGAGTTGGAGCTGGTGCTAAATATCAAGCAGAAATACTCGATTATAACATCAGACGCGCTCTCCAAAACGGTCACAATGAAGTTTGTATAATTCTACCTCTAAGTTCTGTTTTCGGTCTTTGCGTCGAGATCGAAATGGTATTCACAGGGGTTAAGCACGCACTGGTTTTGGAAAGATGCGATCCTGCAACGTCTACGCATAATCCAAAGGGCGTGAATAACGGACAAAATTTATTTTGGCAACGTTACCTCTCTGGATGCCAACGATAACACCTTCTATCTGTCATACGCTTGAATTAGATAACCTGATGTCTATATTCAGCAAGAACATTATTTTGAGGAAATGCGAATCTACTTGAGCGTTACGTATATGGCAACGCAGTTATCTACGACGTGGATAATAGCTACGTTGCCATGCAACGAATTACGTAGGTACGTATTTGTAGCTTTTCAAAGTGCTGTATGCGATGGGGACCAAGAGGAATGCAGCCAGGCATTTGACTACATGGGGCTGGCTCTGATTTCTGCTACAGTAAACAGCAGACAATATCACCAGCGTGAAATCGAATGTAATTTTTCTGATTTTGGTAAACATTATGAGAACGCGAACTTTATGCTTCAAGAGGCTACGTAAACAAGTATCTGTGTGTCGTCATAGGTATTCCAATAACTTGGATTAATTCGCTAATTCGAATCCTAATTTTCATTTTGACGTTTCAAAGCATCTTGAGCACACAAAGCAGTATATGGCTGATCTTGAAGTCAGATGGACCCTAGTACCTGATCTAGCTGCAAACAGCAATGTGTACGGTATGATCGCTGCAGACAGATTTCTCACGCTAGATGCTCTCAGCGTCAAGATGACTGTGATCATGTAAGACAAGTTACATTTCAGTAAATGCTCTTCAAACACCATAACATCAACAGTCGATTCAGACGGCACGAAGCAATACATGAGGTCGTGTGATTAACGTTTCAGCAGCCAAGGGTAGCATTTTCAACGGTTCATAAAGCCATTGCTAAATTTACCATAACCCATATTGTTGACAAAGGCCTTAAACTAATCAGCCAAGTATTATCTCCTAATGGCTGCTTTCTCAAGGCGATCGTGCATCTTCTAACAAAGCTGGTGCCAAAATATTGCTAGTGTTTGTCACTCTTCCAACCGCAGCAGCCATATAGCGGAAAGGGCAGTAAGGTTTAGAGTACTTAGGCTAAAAACAACAAAATATTTTGCTAGAGCTTTGTCTAAACATTCTACATAGAAATTAGGAGTATCGTGTGAAGAAGATTCTCTCTCTCTCGTGATCTTCTTAAATAAATTCAACAGCCTGTTCAGCAGGCAATCCCTTGTTCATAAGGCCGTCAGCAAACTAGCTGTCATTTGGCGGTGATAACCTCATGTTCACAAAGCACCAAATACGAAAAACCAAAGTGCAGCAGGAAAATGCATCGTACTTCATCTTTCTGCATCGAAATTGAAGAAATGTTATTGAAAGGCCTCGAGGACTGCATTATTCAAGAGCACAACGCCACTAAGTCACAGTGGCATCAAAACAGTGCTGAACGACATAAAATCGGGTATTTCGCGGCGTCTTCACCAAAGATGCCAACATAAATAGGGTGTGATGAGTGCTGATTTGACAACATCGAAAATGTTTTGATGGCTCTGGAACGCACAAGGTCACCATTGTGAGCAAGTCAGGTAGTGGTGACACAGAATATATTGAGTCGTTTGGTCTGTCACCGTGCGAAGCTGCTTGACACCTATGTTATCTTCAGGCAAGTACCGAAATAATTTTATCGTATTCTTCTAGTACTTTTAGCTAGCTACGGTTTTGCACACAGCCGGCTTAACTAGCATATCTTGAGTCAGAATATAGTTTGGAAGACGCAATCGAACTGGATACATTTCTGTCTTCCTGGCTAGTTTAATGTGATGGACCTGTCAATACTTCGCTGTATCACGCTAAGTCTTCATACAAGTTAAATTTATTTCTGATATGGTGTTTTCTGGTATATCTCTGCGATTGTGAATTATATTGCAGGTACGCATTTTAACTGACTTGTATTAGTCATAGTCACGAACAGTGGAGTCTTCGTTTCCGTCTGAGTAGAAACGATGACGATCAATAATCTATCTTAGGAGGGATACACACACACACATCTCTCTCTCTCTCTCTCTCTCTCTCTCTCTCTCTCTCTCTCTCTCTATATATATATATATATATATATATATATATATATATATATATATATATATATATATATATATATATATATATATATATATATATATATATATATATATATATATATATATAGTGGATATGCATACAGTGAACGGTAAACCTACAGACAAACCTTCCTCTGTCTTCGAACCCACTAATATACAAAGGTACCAATAACTCCAGAGGAAAAAAGAAATGCATGTAATACACGCAAATGGGAAAGTAAGAGAAGCAAACCAAGAAAAATAATGTTTTGTTGAAAGCTTATCTGTGTAGTAATATTCGTATTTGACAATTTTTTACAACTTTTCAACTACATGCACAAACACTAGAGAAAGCTAACCTGAAGCTTTCGTCCTCACGCTAAGGACTTTATCAGCAGACTGATTTAATCTCTACTGACTGTTAACATCGCTCGATGAAATGATGAGTTATGTTAACAGATTGTCCCAGATATGCGGTAGGCTGTAACGGCCCCCGTCGCTGTTCAGCGCCGGTTTGTGCTCATGGATGTAGAGCAAGTCCTTAATCCCCCGCTCGAACCAGGCTTGTTCCAGTTTATGGTATGGTCAGGGCAAATAATGTGGATGTGCCGTGATACTTCAGACGAACTTGAACTCGGTCTTCGATGCTCATTAAATCTCACTTTCAGTGTCCTTTCCGTTACCACAATATAGTCATGATGTCATGACTTTCACCCTGTCCTTCACACTTAATGTGATAGATAGGTCCACAAATATCTCTCTTTTCAGTCTTATCCTTAGGGTGAACCAACATTTGTCTTAGGGTCTGGTACGGTTTGAAACACGCATTAATTTCGTGTCGTTGGAAAACGCGCTTCAGGCATTGGGCAGTCTCTTTTAGGTATGGTAGGGCGATGTTACCTTTCGAAACTATCCTCACAGTTGGTATACTTTCCACAGTCTTGTCATTCGGACAAGGGTTGAGCCTGTTCGAAACCTTTTTAATCGCCCATTCCGGATAATGACACCTCTTGAGGGCAGCACTGACACGGTATACTTCGTGTTTTAAATCTGTTGGATCAGATGTAACGACTTATGCTCTGTGATGTAATGTTTTTACCACCCCAAGTTTCTGATCTGATGGATGGTACGAGTCAAAATCAAGGTAGTGGTCTGTATGTGTAGATTTACTATAAACCGTTATTTTCGATGTGCCGTCGTTGTTTCTGACGGTGTTTGTGTCCAAAAGAGATAATATGCCATTCCGTTCCTTTTCGATGGTGAATTTAACAACCGGATAAGTGGACTACTATTAATGTTATCTGTGAATTCCGTCACATATTCTACTTTCTGCTCAGTGTGTGTGTCGTCAACATATCTGTACCACCAACACGGGGGATGGGGAGCAGTGGTGGGTGTTAACGACTCAACGTGTTCCATATATAAATTACACACTATTGGGAAAACTGGTGAACTCATAGCAGTTCCGTGTATTTGAAGGTAGAAAGTTCCATCATACACGCAGTATGTGAACTTCAAGCACAACTCCAACATCCTTGTTACTTGTTGTGGTGAGAGCGGTGTCCTCTGTGCAAGGGTGCTGTCTGAATATAACCTGTCATTAATAACTGGCAAAGTCTTAATATGATGTTCAGTATTTTCAACTAATGGTGCTAAAATCTTGGCCAAATAATTTCCACAGTTGTAAGTGATAGAGCTCACAGTACTGACTATTGCTCGCAACAGCAAATCCTGCTGAACAGGGGCGGGGGCCGTTACAATCTGTTAATATCGCTAACCATTCATACGAGCGATGTTAACAGTCAGTAGAGATTAAATCAGCGTGAGGACGAAAGCTTTAGGTTAGCTTTCTCTATTGTTTGTGTATGTGGTTGAAAAGTTAAAAACATTGTCAAACAAGAAAAACAATAATTATGGGTATAAGCAGCAGAGAGAGTGAGCTTACCTTTTTCCTGAATGTTCCAAAACCCGAAATAAACCTTGTAAAAATGAACGAAAAACCCTCGTAAATAACGTTAAAATTAATCATTCTAACTCCATCGAGGCTGCCTTGATATAGTTAGTTCATTATATTTCGCTATTTTTTCCCGGTTGATATCATAAATTATACCTTTGTAAATTACCACGCTGAACTTATTTCGAGGTCACTCACTCCTCTGCTGCTGTAATTAAATCATCACCAATATTAATAATGCCACCAGCTAAGGAATCTTTCACAGCTAGATTAGCATGAGAACGACTAGAAGCAATAAGGAAATTTATTCCCATCCGTGATGCTTTTAGACAAAAAGTTCAACAACTACAACAAGCAGCAGTTGAATTTGCAGAAGGTTCAGAACAGTTATTTAAGCCTGTTACAAATTTTCTGAAAGAGTTGCAGTAGCTACTGAGGGTCTACTTCCGGCAGTAAAACAAACTGCTGAACAAACTGAAATGATCGCGAGAAGAACTAAACAATCAATAAGTCCAGGGGAGGAATATATTTTTCCTGGAATGTTCATAGAACCTGATACCGGAGCTACTAGAAGTGATTTAGGGAGTGGCCTTATTACTTGTCCTAACAATATTATTTCTGACGTAGATAGACTAGAAATTCTGATTGGAGGAAAACGTGCAGGAAATAATTCTTCAGAAATCGTTAATGAAATATCTGATATTTGTCAAAGATTTTTTATTGGCGGCGTCATGGATATTAATGTTTATGAGTCTCTCATTAATGAACGTATTGATGATTATTATAGTGACTAAGTTATACGATTAGATAAATGAATAACAAATAAGATGATCATACATTATGCTCAACGTGGACCAACCACGGTTAGAGTAATGAACTCGCGATTACCGGTTTATAAAGCGACTTACGGAGATGGACGTGGTGATGTTGTTCAAGGTTCATTTACCAGGGCAGCCCCAAAAGCAATACCAACTGCAAAACAATTAGGAATGAAAACTATTGATATTATTCGTAAAAAAATTCCTGGCGTAATTGGTAATCTTGTTAGTAAAGCATTCTCATCAATAAAGGAAAGACTAGCACGATTAATACGCATCAGAAAGCGGTCCAACCAGAACCACCAGTGAAATTACCCAGCACCGAGGTTATGCCTGCAAATGTCAGTAAGGTAATAAACTAGGCCGCAAATAAAAAACTAGCAGAATTGGCTAATGAAGCAGAAATAAATATAACCGCAAATGTAAAGCTGGAAGTGGTCTTTATAGACGATCATGATTTAGATCATGGTAATTATAATAAAATGTTTAAACTTATATCCGATCCAGCATTTGACATGGACGCACCTGTCCTTAAAGATTAATCGATACGTAATTATCAGTATTATTCTTACGACGCGCGAGATGCAGATCGGCGTGGACGAATTGAATTACAAGTTCAAGATACAAGCCGAACTTTCTTACCCGCTGAAGCATCTATCGAAGTAGAAGGTATAATTAAAATAAAACAGGTGCTTGTGATTACGAAGAAAATTTTGGAGTTGGTTTTGTTAATCATGGCATCATGACATTATTTGATAGTGCTGCGTACATGATTGATGGGAAAAATATTGAAATTATTCAAAAAGACGTTGATGTTGTCACAACGATATTAGGTTTAGCAGGGTATTCAGATGATTATGCAAGATCAGCCGGTTTGTCAATGATGTTTGTTAAAGACACTACTGATAATGCTAGTTATCATCAATATACCAAAATGCGGACACCACGAAATACTTCATCTTTTCCACAACCAGATGATTTTGAACTCGCAGCTAGACTAGCTGATGTTTCTGATATTTTAGGAAGTCATAATACAAATTTCAACTTAGGATTTAAAACACGACGATCAACGCCAAAAGGTGGAGACAGACATTTTTCATGCGCAATTCCATTGTCTCATATCTTTGGATTTTGCAGAAATGTTAGAAAAGTTATTTTTGGAGTCAAACATACAGTTGTACTTGTAAGAAAAGCTACTGACAATGATGCAATTTGGCGTTCTGCCGGTGATGATGGTGTAGTAAAATTAACAAAACTTTCACTGTGGATGCCGGTAATGACTCCATCGCTTATCGAAGAAGAAAAATGTATTTCTTTTATGAATCAAGGTGGTAAGTCGATATTATCCCGGTTGACGATGACCACAGATAGTGTTGAAAGCCCCGCCAAGGAAACACCTACATGGCATATAGCATCACAGCAGGGTGTTTCAGCGCCAAGGCATATTTTTTATTGCTTTACAAGATGCTACACGATTAAATTCACAAACACGTAGTCATATGATATTTGACAAACTTAGTATCTCCGAGGTTTCCTTAAGAATAAACGGACATCAAACACCATCTGAAGATATATCGATACATTATACCGAAAATCATGCAGCACGTGCACATCATCGTTTAATGACGTTTATGGGACGTGATCAAAACATAGACACTGGTTTACAAATATCGCAATTAGATTTTGTAACATTGTACCCGATCTATTATTTTTCGTCAGAACATCTTGATTTAGCTAAACAATCTGTCGTTGATATTCACTTTCGAGCTAAAATAACCGTTGAAGCTATTGCTAATTACAGAGCAGTTGCTGTTATTCTTAGTGATAATACGATATTCCTTGAAGGTGCTTTTGGACGAATGAGATTTGTTGATGCACCAGTGGAAAATATGTAATATTTCTAACACGTAATTAAATCGCTTATCATATTAATAATGCCATATATTCACGTTAATGTTACTTTGACTCCTGGTCAAGTGAAAAAATTACAATCATCATTAAAAAAGAATACCGGTACAAAAATAACGTTAAAACGAAATCAAATCGCAGGTGGCCCAAATAAGATATTATTGTCAGAACGTCAACGTATACACTTTAATAAAGCCAAACATTCAAAGATCGGCGTGAAAATTGATCTTTCCGCGGGTGCTATTAAAGATATTGTTAAATCGGGTGGTACATTTTTCGCTTCTCGCAGCTATTCCAGCGTTAATTTCCACAGCTGCACCTGCCGTTGCAAAAGCAGCTGCACTTGGTGCTGTTGGAACCGCCGCTGGAATGGCACTAAAGAAAGCAACAGGAAAGGGAATTTAAGAAAAGTTTGTGGTCTAAGATTACCAGGAACAATGTACGGACGTGGCCTAAGACTTCCAGGAACAATACCACGCCAGACATAAAACGTATTCTTCCAATGTCAAATTTTGATTTACTTGATGCTGCTACGCGATTAAACATAAAAAATTCAGAGGTGTTTTTATGCGTGACCAATTACCGGATCATCCAAATAATGTTGAAACCGGGATTATTAATCTCGATACAAGTTCAGGTCCAGGTACTCACTGGGTTGTATAAGCGATTGATCCACGTGGAATTGTTTATTTTGATTCGTACGGATTAGCGCCACCAAAAGAATTTTTAAAATACATAAACACAATAAACATTCCAATTTGGTATTCAACATTACCAACACAAACAATAACAGATCCGCCTATAATGTGGTCGTGAAGAAATATCTATACTTGACGCTATATCAAAATCAACCAAACTGCCTCATAAAGTCGTGCATATGTATGCAAGTAGCCATTTTCTTCACATCTTAATTTAATAATGGTTGATATTTATGGAAGATCTTTTCGTGTTAGTGTCACTAAGAAGCGCGATGATATTGATTTGTCAAAATATGCGACTAAAGATGATCTAGCTGAACTTATGAATCTTTCTGGAGTTGATCCAGATGAGGTTGTTATTTTTCAAGATAAACACGGTGTTTTAAAGACCAGTAATATCAAATGGAATGACATAGTTAGACGAGTTCTTGGTGCCACCATGGATAGTATTCCTGTATTTACTGAAAGCGGAAGAATCAAAGACTCAATTATATCAATTGCATCCATTAGAAACCTAAGTATTCGTAGTGTTGCTAATCGTTTAAAATCAACTGGTGATACAATGACGGGTGAACTTAGCATGAACGGAAACAAGATAGTTGTTTTAAGAAATCCAGCATCTGATGAAGATGCCACAACAAAGAAATATGTAGACACCGTAGATAATAAATTAACCGCGTTACAACTTGAGTATGAATCTCATTTAAGTACTTTTACAAATCTTCGTAAAAACTTTCAAAAACTTAATAAAATCGGGGAAGATTTCTTTGGAAGTCCATTATCTGTTGTTGTAAAACTCGCTGAAATTAACATAAAAATCAGTGATATTGAAACGATTAAAAAATCTCTGAACGATATTATTAGCGGAATTCCTGACATCGTTAACATAATTAATCTGATTAAAATTCCCCATACAAAAATCACCAACAACACGTACGTGATATCATCAGGATCAGCAACATGGTCACAACAAAATAAAAGTATAAAATATGCCGCAACAGTTACTGGTGTTTATCGATTATCTGTGTTTAGTAGTGCAAAATTTGAGATATTAACTATGTATCCATGGCGTCATGAATCCGATAAGTTCTCTGGAACTGTGTCTATTGTGTTGAATACTAGTGACTAAGAAATATTTATCTTGGAAGCATCTGATAAAAAATTAAACAGGGCGACTTTCTGGTGGTGTTTGGAATTTGTTGCTGAAACACCCCAATTAACTATTAAGTAAACATAATGAATCTTTCTATGCCAGCACAACGTTTTAGATATAATCAAGTGTGTATCTGGCAAAATAAATTAAAATCCGTCGTTGATAATTATATAATATATCATGACGGTATTGCTTTTGCAGATTTTTCAAATTCAACTAATTATAATTTGGATAATAATGCAACATGAACTACGTCAGCAAATTGTAGCGAATACAACACCGATAAAAACAACGATTTCAGTAAGCTCAAATAATCCAGAGTTTAATTTTAATTTTCCAACTGCAATTCGTGCGAATGAGATTGTACTTGCACAATTACAAGTATATTACAGGAGGCCGAATATCAGATCAAAATCATTTGGTAGCTTACAAGCAAATAATTCGCTGTATTTGCCACACACAAAAAAAAACCCAGATGGATCTCCTGATTGGCAAGTTTTTGGAATACCTACGGGCAGTTGTCAAATTGAACAAATAAACGATGAATTTCAGCGCAGAATAAAATCAATAAAAGGAAAAGAATAAAAAATAGCCATAACAGTTCACGAACCAACTTTATCGGCATCGATTAAAATATATTCACCCGATTATGCCGTTGATATTTATCAATCGTCAGTCAGATCCATATTAGGATGGCCTGATATTGAGCTAGAATATAAAAGAATACCAGAATCAGCGCGGGTTGATTTTTATCACAAATGAAATCTTTTTTATAACAACTCCTCAATATCAAAATGTTGTTCCGTGGTCATATAAAATGAAAATAAATAATGATGAACACGTTGATTTTTATTTGTTCAATGGTAATTTTCTTTATTTAAAATTACCATTACATACTTTTATTAAAGATATTAATGATGATAGTTATAGAATACCGATCGTTGATGAACCACGTATTAAATCATATTCCGACGCAATTAAATCCGAGCATCGGCAAATAATCATCAAACTACGACATTTAGTTTCTAGTGTTATATACAATATTACATCGATGATACAAAACAACGGATCATTGAAACAATACAACATCTAAATCAGGTTGTAACAGATCTTGAGCATGTTAATAAAATTATGACCGGAATACGATTCTGGTTATTTTACCATGCACCTTTCTAGACCCTGGGTAAGTAAACGTTCAATGATACTTAATGATTTATTTCTCAATCACTATAAAATTACCAGGGAACAATTACCAACGTTTGTAATACCAGGATTTGAAACCGACGAATTAAAAAGAAATCACTCAACGATCTTATTAATGATAACTTTCCTAAAATTGTTACGCAATGGGTAAAAATAGCCCCACCAGCAGCTATTCTTAGACATGACAATGATCCATACGGTGCCGGGCGTCATATTTCACCAGGAATTGCTAATATAACTTCAACGATCGCGGTCAATCTTGTATGTGATGTAATTGATGGAGGCTTTCAAATAGATCTTGAAAAGTCTAATCAGGCTCAACAAGGATATATTTTATATACGTTTACTCCGCATGTTCCTCCTGGGTATTTAATTGTACAAGAACCGATTAATCCTGTTTATCTCCGCGCTCATAATAGTTTATTATCAAGAATAAATTTAAACTTACTGATCAGAAAGGACATTTGCTTGATTTAAGGTGCGCCATTCTTAGTATAAATCTGTATGTAAACTCCTAGAATTTTTAATTCTGAATATATTTAGGAAGAATTTTAAATATAACCTTAAAATAATAAATTTTTACAATAACGGTTATAAAATCTTAAGATTTTTGAATAAACATGGAAAAAAATAAACGTATAAAATAATCATAGAAAAATAATCATGGAAAAATACACAGAAATAAACATGGAAAAATAAACGCAAAGTAAAACAGTGTAACGCAGGTGCCGTGTTTGTACCTGTGTTGTTTATTTTTCTATGTTTATTTCTAATTTTAGTTTTCCATGATTATTTTTCCATGATCATTTTTCTATGATTATGTAATAATGCCTAGGATTCCGACATATTAATCTAACGATGATGAACAAAAAATAATAGATTTACGCGGAGAACCCCCGCAGAAAATTGCTGCACAGTATAGTATTGGTCTAACTCGTTTGTACAAAATTTGGGAACATGCAAGTGAACAAAAAAGATTTCCTGCAGGTCTTGCCGGAACAGTCAATGGTAAACATCTTACTGAGAAAATAAGCAAAATTAGTGAGGAAATTAATATTATACGAAAAATAAAGAGTGAAACAAAGAAAAAATTACACAAAGTAAAAATAAATTAAAAGAATTGAGGCAGATTTATCTAGTAAAACATTAGAAAATATTTAATTAAAAATATATGAAAATGAATGCGCGGATATTGAAAAACTTAAAATTCGCTTTAATGAATAAGAAAATATTAAAGTAGACCTTAATGATAATTTAAAAAAACCTCAAAATTCGATCTGATGAATACGAAAGCTTGAAATGGACCTTAATGAAAAATTTAAAAAATTCAAAATTCGCTTCGATCTTGTTATATTAATAAACGAAAAATTTGAAACAAATATTAAAAAAAGCGAAAACGAGATAAAAATTTTGATATCGCAATAAATAAGAAACTTACAGATCCTGAATATGGATATATTACAAATCTAGACCTTTCTCCTTTTTTGTGACATTGTTAAAGATTTTATCATCGTCATCGTCGCCCATCATGCTTTTAAGTATAGCTGCACGAGCATTAATCTTTTTCTCTTCTTCATATCCTTCACTTATCTTTTTCTTGATATTTTTTATTTTACAAGCAAGATTAGTGAGACTATGAACATTTTCTTCTCTTATATAAGCTAATGATCTTTTCAATTCATCAATAATCAATGATATAATACGATATTCATTTGGTAATGTGCGCATGTTATGTGTCCTTGATATTTCTACTGAGCTGAATTCGGAGTTAATAAATTCAGGTGCAAGTATTTTGCACATTGGAGGCAATATATTTTCATTTCTTAAGATTGTGCTGTCATCGATTATACCAGTAATATTTTCCTTATTCATATACCATATAGAATTTATTTGTTTAAATCGTATAATAAAAAGATATCCACGCGTCGTATTTTACTAAAAACGTGAAATTTATTAAACAATTAAACTTTACTATCCACGAATGAATATTAAAATATTTAGCAGCCGCGTTCATTTATCGAAATAGATTACGCAAATAAAAATGAAGTTATCAATGAAATCAGGAACGATATAGTAAGAAAAAAATTAGCTACTTATAAGCGATATGACAAAAAATATATAAATATAAGTGGCAAATTTGGCCCTCTTTTGTGCTCGAGATATTAGGGTTCGGCGACATAAAAGAATCGACATAACCGATGAGAAAATGCTAAGACAAAGAGAGAATTTGGCGGTTCCACTTCAAAAACGTCGACTTAATAGGGTTGGCGAGTTAACCGAGGTCGAGATAAGTGGGTTCGACTGTATATAAATTTAATCTTGATGCTGAATTTATCATGATATTAAGACAACACCAGAATAATCTTTGTGCAATCTGTAACGCAATAATGTTGTGGAAATATTCAAATAATAATTTGAAACAATTTACCGTGGATAGAATTAATAATAGTTTTGGTCATACAAATGAAAACGTAATGTTAACTTATCTTGAAAATGTGAAAATGAATGCACATTGCAAAAACTTTTCGATTTGGTCTGGAATGAATGAATTTTTGGTATTTTGTCGATTCTACTAAATTTCGTGACTCTGCACTGGATTTATCAGATTCAATTTTACATGAAGTGCATCTGATTTCAGCAGCTAGGACGCGTCTTGGTTCATCTGTATGTGTGTCTCTCTTCTGTCATTGAATGTTTGGAATCATAATGTGAGAAAACTATGAAGTCTTTCAATCGTAATTATCAAAAAGACGCTATGGAATTTAATGTTTATTTTATTTTGAGTGCAGTATGTTATTGCGCTTGTAATGTAGTCGAAATTACCGTACAATTTCGAAATGTGTAATCAAGCTTTAGAAAACATGACAATAGCTGATGTAATTCGGATTTGCAGAACTAACAAAGTACATTTTAAGGAAATTCAGGATATAAAACTGTCAGTATATTTTTGCCATTCTTATTACCAGCTAAAGAAGACACGTTTTTGCCTTGTCACTTGCATGCTCTTGCATCCCTGACATTCTAAACTAACACAGGGCGTTTTGGGATAGTCTGTGTAAAGGGTGTTAAATAGTATTGGTATGTTTGAGGGTATAGGTCCCGCCTTGCGCATGCACACTTCCATTTCCGGTTTGCCGTATTAAATCAGACGTATAAAGTTTCTATGTTAGCAAAAACGCGTGTACGGAGGATTGGAAGGGGATGGTGGGTGGGACTCCAATCTATATTTTATAACTTTCGCGGGTGGCGTGTGGCGTGTTTAATTACACTGACATTGGAATCTTCCAATCTTATCGATACGTTTCATCGCTGAACTTTATGCTGAACTGGTATACCAGTGTTTGTAAGTAAAAAATAGATGTGTACTTATCAACACTTCATTTATCTAGCTTGTCAGATAGTGTATGTTTGTCTGTAGGTGAAAAAAAAAGTCAACGTGAGTGCTTCTTTTAGGTCTACGCGTTCCATATGATGGATAGTAATATGGGTCTTGAAGGTTTTGGTATCAGAAGATGTTTTCCTTGACGTCCGTGCTTCAGGGATATGCAGCAGAGCGTTTATAAGTCTGGCTATCAGTGTGTTTCTTGTCTTGATTCTACAGCAACTATGTTTGTTACTCTGAAGAGGCAATTGTACCTAATACAGCAGTATAGTATCGACCAAGAGAGCAGGTAGCACCACAGCAATTAGCAAGAGACGTTAGATGTGGAAATACCTATCCCAGAACAAGCTTTGAATGCGATAAGATGTTTAGGACGAAAGTTCAAACAACAATAACTGGAGAAGTGGCCCACAGATACGTCCGACGTACAGAAGACCAACAAATACGCAACAATTGGAGCGACCGAGTTATTCGCAGAACAAATATTCTAGCAACGTCGGCATCACTACTACCACTACTAGAGTTGCAACAGCAGAAATGCAACATAGGAATGGGAAAACAATTATGGAGGCCAGCCTCAACTTACCAGTAATAAGAACAACAACTGACTCTGTAAGCAATACTCAACAAGCAGATGCACCCCAAGGGGACAAGGAGGCTAAAAATAAAAATAAAACACCCGAAGCAACTAAGGGGGCTGAGGCAATGGAGATTAACCGAATCAAAGGAAACACCGTAAAAAAACAAGAACGAAATACCGAAAGACATCCACAAAGAATCAAGGACATTGTCTTTACTATCTACTCCAACAACAACACCACCATCAACAACGACTGAGGTGAATCAAATAATCGCCATGCAAGGAAAAATCTACACGAGCAACCTATAGTCGACCCGAAGGCACCAACGATACAGCCAATTACGAACGTAACAACAAAATCAACATCAACACCAGTCACAAATACAGCAACACAGAATATCAAGGAACCTACACTATGTAAACCTGAAACACCCAAAACAACCAACGAAGCCGCTGTAGCCACTGGAACTACAATTATATCAAAACGGCAACAAAAGAAGACAAAAAACCCAAGGAAAACTGACTTCTTTCGATTTTCCAGGACAAGCCAAACCAAAACTAAAACAAAGACGTAAAACCAGACCCACAGCTAAACAAACTGCAGATGTGGTCAATTACATATTTGACCAGACAGAACGATCTCAATAGGCTATATGATCAATGACGAAACAAGTGCAACAAATATCGTCCAAGAACTTCAATTGGTGGTGGATATATACCAAAGGAGAGAACACACTGATGCACTCTTTCAACCAAGGGAAATGCCTTTCCTGAAAGCAGTAGTTAGCCTTCACCGAACAAATGAGTTCTTCCTTCTAACCCCCAATGCCACTTGTGATATTGATTGTCAATGAATTGATCAAGGTACACAGCATGGATATCCCAAAATTCCAATTAACATCTGAACTTGAAAACATAGCAATTGGAGATATCATCTGTCCAAAAAATCATTGCGACACAAGAAGATGACATATGGGTGTTCTCACCACCAAAACATCTGAAGGGTCTACTATTTCCTGATGAGGATTAACCTCAGTCCTTTTCAGGGTTATGCAATCATTGCCTCTTATTAAGAGATTTCAATTTGGCTTGAAATATCGACTTGATAATACTTTGATACCTAATATGATCATTTGACTACCGTTCTAAATCAAAACCACAATACCTAACTTGACATTCAACATTTTTATTTGGTATCTTAGACCTAAATCTCTTTGTGATTTAAATAATTAATTTATCAATATAGGAAAATTGAATACTTAAATTCGAGATTCTAATTGAGATTGTTGCTAACACATAATTAGTAACAGGGAATACTCATTATATAGGTAACTGGGTTGAATTAGACAATATTAATTTTGGCGTTTCAGGTACGTTCCGGCGACGTTTGGACCTCTCCTCCGAGTCCCTTTCCTCCCTGCCTGCTCGGACATTTAAAGACGAGTGTGTGGGCCGATTCCAACTCGTCTATAATCAGGTGCCCCGATGAGCGTGTAAACACGGAACCGGGGTGACGTCATAAGATCAGTGCCTAATCATGTGAGACGTCTTATTCTGTTATATCTTCTAACACAGACATTTATGTATTTAACATAAGTGCGTGTTGGGTCCAATCGCACTCGAGTTAGCCTTACATACAGGTCGAAAGGGACTTATTGTCCCACGACCTGTCGGCTAATCAATCAGCACTCGAAGAGTGCATTAATGCGTTGGGGGAGGTGGCAAATCTAACATTCACAAATGGGAAGTTAACTGGTCGTGAATACCCAAAAGGGTGATAGACGACCTAAATCCAAAAGACAGACAGACAGACAGTCTGGCTACCATTCACTCAGCCAACCAGTGAACGTCGACAAGTGAACATCGTGGAGCGGTGTATGGCAGCCGACCACGTGCTACAAACAGTGCAGTGCAGCCTACCACGTTCTACTAGACGAAAGTAGTATATAGGGTCACCCTAGCGTCAAGTGGACTTACCATGCAAAAACAGTCGATTCACTCTGGCGTCAAGGGGAATTTAACATGGGAAATTTTAACATGGATGGAACTGTAGAGCGTCAAGGGGAATTGAACATGGAAATTGAACAGGACCGGTACTTTAACGTCAATGGGACTTTAACGTTAAAATATGGGGTTTGCACTTTGTCGTAAATGGAAATTGAACATGGGAATGTCACCTGGATGTCAATGGGAATTGAACTTTGGGTGACGTCATGAGGTTTATAGGGTCAAAACATTTTATAGGGATTTTAATGTATTTGTAAGGACAAAGGGTAGATAGGGACAAACATACAAATACACATTTAAACACACAGAAAAGACGACAGAAATGTTCTAAAACAAGCCTCACAGAGAGAATAGAGGCTCAAAAAAGAAAAGTCTATTGTATGGGTTCAAAACATTTATTCAAGTATATACATGGGCTCTCTGGCCTGTGCTTTGGTCTAAGCACTATCCATTTAATACATAAACATTTCTACATCAAACAAACCTATTTACTAGTTATTTAGTTCTTGGCTCTAGTAAACCTGTTTACATTTAATGTTCATTTATAAGAAAAAGCTAACACAAAACAAGTAACATGCAATCAAATAGGACAAAGTTCATGTTTCTCTCTCTCTATTCGTCTCACACGTTGTTAAAAATCTGGTCAGCTAGCACTTGTGTCCCAGCGTAGATATTTCCCATCACTTAATCCGTTTCATTCATAAATCGGCTGTTATATCCATCGTGCTAGGTACACTTATCAGTAAGCAGATCAAGTGCAGTCATCGTCTTCTTCCCATGGAGGTACAATGTATACCATATGAATGGTTCTTTTCCTTCGTTGATGTCAAATTTTCCTCTCATCGACTGCACGTCTTCAATAGCCCTAAAAAGTTTGGACGAAGTTATTTCTGCAGGTGTGCTAAATCCGAGACATACAGGTGAGTTCAAACTGTCGCGATACATAGATAGGCTCAAACGACCTCGATCTTTGACTTGGCAATGACATTTGAGTTCCTCTAACAGTGAGTCAAGTAGGTCCGTAATGAAACCTGCTACTTCCTGGGCTGAAATGTCAGACGCGAAGTCTCTAAATTTCACCGTGTAGGTGTAAGTTGTCGTTCTAAATTTTCTTGAGGTCGCTGTCTGCGTCATTTGGATGCTAAAATACTCCTGTAGGTCTACTGAATCCTTTCCCTTCTTGGACGCACTTTGCTGTGACGGTATGGTAGTGAAAGAGGTCAGTGATGTTTGTTCCTTCTCTTTTTTCATCTGCGTAGAGTGATTCATCTTTCTCGTTGCTTGTCCTCGCAATGAAGTGTCGTTCTTGGAAGTCGTCCCTTTTTATACTGGGTGATATCAGTATGTCCATAAGGTAAAGTTTTGTGGTCTGGAAGTTTCACTAGCTGCACGTAGTTTGTCATGGCGTTAGTACATAAATAACTAAGATGTGTTACTGCATTGGTGATGTGATAGTGAGGCAAAGAATCACACCCGAGTTTCTCGTTGGACTTGAGTCTTACGCTCTATACTTGCTGTTTGAAGGGATTCATTTTTTCTCAATTGGTCTTAGTAGTGACAATGAACTGTTGGTCTTGGACGTTGTCCTTTTTTATATGCTGACCAATATTGATGTGACCGTACGGCAAAGTAAAGTGGTTGGGAAGTCGCACTCGCTTCTGGTACACGATTTGATAGACTTTTTCCAAGGGTCGACTGACGATGTGGTGAGTGGGTAAACGTACAATCTTGTTCGGCTGGTAGGTGGTCACTTTAAAGTTTGCATCCTCTCCAGACTGCAAGGCTTCTTTCAATACGCCAAAGTTGACCACACGACTGGTACGATAATTCAGAGTCAATCCTTTCACTTTACACTCTGTGTGCACTTCTCCTTGTGGGTCCCGGTATTCGTATCCGTAATTTTTAGGACCGCCACTCGCGAAACTTAGAATCTTGTCGTCAGGATGTTCGTCTGTCCAGGCTCCTAAACGGTCTCCTTCGATGTTAGGGTGTTGCTGACCCGGTCGATCGATGTAGATGCAACTGTCCGTGTCAAAGTACAGGACGCGATCCCCTAACAGTTCTAAAGCTTCGTACAATTTTAAGCGAGCATGAGCTGTCACGTAAGCCGCAATGATGACATTTCCAGCAGGGTCGTCTTGTACAAAGTCCAGATCTTCTTCGTAATTGACCAAGATTAAATTCTCTCGAACGACGTCCACGTGTTTCATGTATTTGGTTTTGTCGTGAATCATCTGGAAGTAGTGGGAAGGTTCTGTCAAATATTCCGTCTTGGGTAAACACGGTCGTTGTGCCATTTTACCCCACAAGCAATTTAACATCACTTTGGCAAACGATCGCCTGCCTTCGTTTTTCTCGATGTGGTCTAAAGTGATGCCTTCTTGTTCCCGGTATTTCTCTTTGAATTGTATTTGGTCTTCGGGAGTGTGACACCAGGAAGGATAGCCGCTGGCTTCTTGCTTCAGTTTCAAAAAGGCATCCACGTAGTCTGCGAAAATGCCTTTCTGAGTAGGGTCACCCTTGTGGTACTGTTGTGTCTTGGGAAAGTGGCAAATTTCGTACACTTCTAACAGTTGGTATCCCACGTCCATAACTTTGAACAATTCTACGCTGACCCATGTTCCCGTCAAGGCCCGTTCTTCCTGGGTGTGCTGACAAGGCTGATCTTGGTTGCACGTTTCGGCACAAGTACGGCACAAGGGAAACATCAGTTTGCCTTGACAATGGTGAGGTAAGACGGGATGGTATAGGTTCGTGGGAGGCAAAACTTTGCACTTGATCAAGCCTTCGTATTGTCGAATGTTGACCAGGTCGATGTGTTCCGTCAGCAATCGCGGGTGCCCTGTAGGAAAGTGACAATATTTGCACACGTAGGGATACAGCGAACACACATCCAAGTATTTGATTTATTCTCCTTTCTCTTCGTCGGCTTGGTACAGCAAACAGGTGGCATTGGTCCTTCCTCCGTACAAACTGTCCCTCGGGTTCAAGGGGTCCATCAGCTTGTAACTTTCCACGACACGTTTAAACTCGGGATCGATTTTCAAACGGTGATCGTATTCGTGTTCCCACATTTCCACCACTTGGTATCCTTGCTGTTCTAACTTCAAGCGTCGCCGACAAGTGTCCTGGTACAGGTCTTCCATGGTCCGTTGTAAAAACTGATTTTTAGTGTCACGGTCAGGGTAGCAGACGTTACATCCGTGAAATAAGCAACCGTTAAACTCATACACGATCTTGGGGTTTTTTAAGTCCCAGCCATCGACCGAATACGTTCCGATGGTCCTTTCGCCTCCTCCGTTGCGGGCATGCTGAATCCATTTGCCTTCCTTGTCGCACAAGTAATGTAACCAGCGTAGGGCTTTGACCGAGTATTGACGCTTGACATAGTTGGTCGTTTGAGGACTGATGACAGTCACGGTCTTTTGAGGCATGAATCGTTGGCGGTACACTAAAGAACACGCTTTGGCAATGGTGCAAGCTTCTTTCAAAGGATCGACCCCTCCGTGTTCCATGAACAGTTCTCGAAATTTTTCACAGCAACGTCGTAAAATGTCCACGTCGGAACGACAATACTTTAACATTTCTTCCTGAAAGTCGAAGGGGTCAGAGGCATGAGCCTGGTACCAAGCGTAGAAATCTTCTCGTTGTTCGGTACGCATGTTGTCGGGGTCGTAATAGTGAGCCTCAGGCAAATGGGGTAGAACGGCATGTTGATTGGCTTCCGTATTGAAAAAGTGTGGAAAGTACCCTTTAGCCATTTCTGTCATTCCAAACGTTTTAGGCATTCGACTCAAAGGCATGGCCAAGTAACTCATCGAATCTTTAAACTGCACTTGTCCCACTTGCATGAAAATGATTTTGGCTCCGTTCAAAGTGACTTTAGGACGTTCGGTGCCATGTTCCGTATAGTACCTCAAAAGAAACTGTCCATCGTATCCGGAGAAATTGTGAGCCATCACTGTGGCATGGCGATGACAATCTCGGTAACGTTCGATGTCCTCTTTGCTCCATGTCTTGTCGATGGGGTCTAAGACCCATTTGGCAAAATCGTCTAGCGTCTTTGGTCCTCGAAAGATTTTTTCACGCCCTCCAGGAATTTTGCTGCAGTGAGGGCAATAACTGAAGATAGGTTCTTGAATACACTTCTCGCACGCTCGATGAGCCACGCAGAAATTAGGAATGTGAATACCAGTCTCTTGCATGCATTCGAAATCGAAAAAAATGAAATTGCCTTTCTTCTTGTGACCGTTCTCTGGTGGGGGTTGGTATTTTTGCACGTAACATTGGTGTTCCAAGTCCACGATGTGGTGACAAATGTGACATTTTTTCTTTCCTGAACATACGTGTGCCTTGACACTATTGGTACGTATGACTTGTCCACACGCGGGGCACAATCTCAGCAGTTGACAAGCGCATTTCTTCTGTGAACCTTGCGTCTTCAAATGTTGTTGGTAACAGGTAGGGCTGACAAACGTGCGCAGACAAGTTGAACAAGGCACTGGTCCTTCGCTCAGACAGGGTTGAGAGGCCAAACATCCTGAGCATTTCCATCCACAATGTTTGTGTTGCTCTCGATTATTATAACCATAGTCACATTTCTCACAATAATAAACATATCCCAGGAATCCAGTGATACTGGTAATGGTATCGAAATGTTCATCGTGATGATAAAGGTGAATGTATTTTCCGTCCTTAAAATCTTGGCCTCGAAACAACAGAGACCCGCGCATTTCTTGAGGGTGCACTTTCAAGGTGTAGTGTGGAGCTAGGGCATCTTGCAATTTTTGCATCTCAGGAATGCCACAGGGTGTGTCTTTGGACAGTCCGGCTTGTTGTAACAGGAGTTCTGCTTCATTTCGTTGTTTGGCTCGGTCGGATTGTTGAATAGTTTTCCAGGTTCTTTTCCATTCTACCGTGTCGTTCTTGTTGGCATAGGTTCGTCCCACCACGATGGCACGGGCTAAACACATCTGGTCATGAGGGTTGTTAATTCGGACGAGAATTGTTTTGGTGTTGCGAAGGTCGTCCACCAATAAGACCTTTTGTCGTCCTGTCCCTTGAGGAAGAGAGACGTGAGCCATTTTCAGTGTGGCTTTACCATCGGTGATGTCAAACTTGTCATTGGATTGTTGCACCTGTTGTATCTTGTCCATGACTTTGGAAGGGGTCAGTTCTGCGGGTCTGCTAAACTCGATCCAAACAGGGGATTTCAAGCTGTCGTGTTGTATGGATAGTGTCAAGCGATCGTCTTCTTTGGGTTGACATTGTCGCTTGAGTGTGGTGAGCAAAGAATCCCACATCTCGATGATGAACCCTTCTGCTTTCTCCAACGGTACGTCGGACTTGAAATCTTTAAACTTCACCGTGTAGGTGTAAGCCGTGGTTCTAAATTTTCTAGAGGAGCGCTTTTCCGTCTCTCGAATGTGATAGTACTTTTCAGGGTTGACTGGTGAACTTTGGTTTGGAGTAGACTCTCTCTGTCTGGTCGCAGACGTGGAAGGTGTTGGTTCAGGTTCGCTCATGTCTCCTATTTGAGCGAACACTTCTTTTCGTGTGTGAGGCGATACGTCACTTCGCTGCCTCTTACGTTCTTCTTCTCTCTCACTGAAATCGTGCGATCGTTTCATCTCGATTGCTGATTCAGAAATGATTTAACCAAGTTCATTCTTTCCATATATACCCTCTCTACCTCTGGTTGTGACAATGACTTGGTATATTTCACAAGGCAAGTGAAAGCCAAGCATATAGGAACCCAACGACAGCGTTGCGTCTTAAACACCTCATGCATCTTGACGACCCTTCGATTCCAACCCTACCACGAAAGAAAATAGTTGCAAGAAAAATAAAACAGACAGTTGGTGTCTTCAAGAGAGCTAGAGACGGCACTGTGTCGCTGGGACACGTACGTACGTACTCCAGAAAACTACGCTACTCGACAACGTGAGTGTGCTTGTCAAAATGTTTGAATAAGATTAAAAATGTTTGTCAGTTTCAAAACGCGAACCAGTACTGTGTCCGTTTAATATTTGATGTGGCAAGAAGAAATGGTACAATACGCAACAAAGGGTTTGTACGTTTACACTCCAATCTGTCTCTACTGCAATGGTAACAGCGCTCTTGCGTTGGCATTATTTTGCCACACTACCTTTTAAATAAAATAATACCAACGCAAGTGTGCTATTACCATTGCAGTGCAGACAGATTGGAGTCTAAACGTACAAACCCTTTGTTGCGTATTGTACCATTTCTTCTTGCCACATCAAATATTAAACGGCCACAGTACTGGTTCGCGTTTTGAAACTGACAAACATTTTTAATCTTACTCAAACATTTTGACAAGCACACTCACATCAATTGAGACAGAAGTGTAAAATATCGGTTAGCCAATGAAGCCAATTACAATGTGTAACACATTGTTTGGTTGTAAATTCAGGGCAAGTAGTGTAGCGACCAGACGCAGAATAAAAAAACACGTCCGATCTTGTCGCTGTGCGAAAAGGTACTGAAGTCAATTCGAAGCGAAAGCGGTAAGAAAATAAGTATAGCCAATGAAATCGTTTATGATGAGTGATGCATTGTTTTATTTAAAAGGTAGTGTGGCAAAATAATGCCAACGCAAGAGCGCTGTTACTATTGCAGTAGAGACAGATTGGAGTGTAAACGTACAAACCCTTTGTTGCGTATTGTACCATTTCTTCTTGCCACATCAAATATTAAACGGACACAGTACTGGTTCGCGTTTTGAAACTGACAAACATTTTTAATCTTATTCAAACATTTTGACAAGCACACTCACGTTGTCGAGTAGCGTAGTTTTCTGGAGTACGTACGTACGTGTCCCAGCGACACAGTGCCGTCTCTAGCTCTCTTGAAGACACCAACTGTCTGTTTTATTTTTCTTGCAACTATTTTCTTTCGTGGTAGGGTTGGAATCGAAGGGTCGTCAAGATGCATGAGGTGTTTAAGACGCAACGCTGTCGTTGGGTTCCTATATGCTTGGCTTTCACTTGCCTTGTGAAATATACCAAGTCATTGTCACAACCAGAGGTAGAGAGGGTATATATGGAAAGAATGAACTTGGTTAAATCATTTCTGAATCAGCAATCGAGATGAAACGATCGCACGATTTCAGTGAGAGAGAAGAAGAACGTAAGAGGCAGCGAAGTGACGTATCGCCTCACACACGAAAAGAAGTGTTCGCTCAAATAGGAGACATGAGCGAACCTGAACCAACACCTTCCACGTCTGCGACCAGACAGAGAGAGTCTACTCCAAACCAAAGTTCACCAGTCAACCCTGAAAAGTACTATCACATTCGAGAGACGGAAAAGCGCTCCTCTAGAAAATTTAGAACCACGGCTTACACCTACACGGTGAAGTTTAAAGATTTCAAGTCCGACGTACCGTTGGAGAAAGCAGAAGGGTTCATCATCGAGATGTGGGATTCTTTGCTCACCACACTCAAGCGACAATGTCAACCCAAAGAAGACGATCGCTTGACACTATCCATACAACACGACAGCTTGAAATCCCCTGTTTGGATCGAGTTTAGCAGACCCGCAGAACTGACCCCTTCCAAAGTCATGGACAAGATACAACAGGTGCAACAATCCAATGACAAGTTTGACATCACCGATGGTAAAGCCACACTGAAAATGGCTCACGTCTCTCTTCCTCAAGGGACAGGACGACAAAAGGTCTTATTGGTGGACGACCTTCGCAACACCAAAACAATTCTCGTCCGAATTAACAACCCTCATGACCAGATGTGTTTAGCCCGTGCCATCGTGGTGGGACGAACCTATGCCAACAAGAACGACACGGTAGAATGGAAAAGAACCTGGAAAACTATTCAACAATCCGACCGAGCCAAACAACGAAATGAAGCAGAACTCCTGTTACAACAAGCCGGACTGTCCAAAGACACACCCTGTGGCATTCCTGAGATGCAAAAATTGCAAGATGCCCTAGCTCCACACTACACCTTGAAAGTGCACCCTCAAGAAATGCGCGGGTCTCTGTTGTTTCGAGGCCAAGATTTTAAGGACGGAAAATACATTCACCTTTATCATCACGATGAACATTTCGATACCATTACCAGTATCACTGGATTCCTGGGATATGTTTATTATTGTGAGAAATGTGACTATGGTTATAATAATCGAGAGCAACACAAACATTGTGGATGGAAATGCTCAGGATGTTTGGCCTCTCAACCCTGTCTGAGCGAAGGACCAGTGCCTTGTTCAACTTGTCTGCGCACGTTTGTCAGCCCTACCTGTTACCAACAACATTTGAAGACGCAAGGTTCACAGAAGAAATGCGCTTGTCAACTGCTGAGATTGTGCCCCGCGTGTGGACAAGTCATACGTACCAATAGTGTCAAGGCACACGTATGTTCAGGAAAGAAAAAATGTCACATTTGTCACCACATCGTGGACTTGGAACACCAATGTTACGTGCAAAAATACCAACCCCCACCAGAGAACGGTCACAAGAAGAAAGGCAATTTCATTTTTTTCGATTTCGAATGCATGCAAGAGACTGGTATTCACATTCCTAATTTCTGCGTGGCTCATCGAGCGTGCGAGAAGTGTATTCAAGAACCTATCTTCAGTTATTGCCCTCACTGCAGCAAAATTCCTGGAGGGCGTGAAAAAATCTTTCGAGGACCAAAGACGCTAGACGATTTTGCCAAATGGGTCTTAGACCCCATCGACAAGACATGGAGCAAAGAGGACATCGAACGTTACCGAGATTGTCATCGCCATGCCACAGTGATGGCTCACAATTTCTCCGGATACGATGGACAGTTTCTTTTGAGGTACTATACGGAACATGGCACCGAACGTCCTAAAGTCACTTTGAACGGAGCCAAAATCATTTTCATGCAAGTGGGACAAGTGCAGTTTAAAGATTCGATGAGTTACTTGGCCATGCCTTTGAGTCGAATGCCTAAAACGTTTGGAATGACAGAAATGGCTAAAGGGTACTTTCCACACTTTTTCAATACGGAAGCCAATCAACATGCCGTTCTACCCCATTTGCCTGAGGCTCACTATTACGACCCCGACAACATGCGTACCGAACAACGAGAAGATTTCTACGCTTGGTACCAGGCTCATGCCTCTGACCCCTTCGACTTTCAGGAAGAAATGTTAAAGTATTGTCGTTCCGACGTGGACATTTTACGACGTTGCTGTGAAAAATTTCGAGAACTGTTCATGGAACACGGAGGGGTCGATCCTTTGAAAGAAGCTTGCACCATTGCCAAAGCGTGTTCTTTAGTGTACCGCCAACGATTCATGCCTCAAAAGACCGTGACTGTCATCAGTCCTCAAACGACCAACTATGTCAAGCGTCAATACTCGGTCAAAGCCCTACGCTGGTTACATTACTTGTGCGACAAGGAAGGCAAATGGATTCAGCATGCCCGCAACGGAGGAGGCGAAAGGACCATCGGAACGTATTCGGTCGATGGCTGGGACTTAAAAAACCCCAAGATCGTGTATGAGTTTAACGGTTGCTTATTTCACGGATGTAACGTCTGCTACCCTGACCGTGACACTAAAAATCAGTTTTTACAACGGACCATGGAAGACCTGTACCAGGACACTTGTCGGCGACGCTTGAAGTTAGAACAGCAAGGATACCAAGTGGTGGAAATGTGGGAACACGAATACGATCACCGTTTGAAAATCGATCCCGAGTTTAAACGTGTCGTGGAAAGTTACAAGCTGATGGACCCCTTGAACCCGAGGGACAGTTTGTACGGAGGAAGGACCAATGCCACCTGTTTGCTGTACCAAGCCGACGAAGAGAAAGGAGAATAAATCAAATACTTGGATGTGTGTTCGCTGTATCCCTACGTGTGCAAATATTGTCACTTTCCTACAGGGCACCCGCGATTGCTGACGGAACACATCGACCTGGTCAACATTCGACAATACGAAGGCTTGATCAAGTGCAAAGTTTTGCCTCCCACGAACCTATACCATCCCGTCTTACCTCACCATTGTCAAGGCAAACTGATGTTTCCCTTGTGCCGTACTTGTGCCGAAACGTGCAACCAAGATCAGCCTTGTCAGCACACCCAGGAAGAACGGGCCTTGACGGGAACATGGGTCAGCGTAGAATTGTTCAAAGTTATGGACGTGGGATACCAACTGTTAGAAGTGTACGAAATTTGCCACTTTCCCAAGACACAACAGTACCACAAGGGTGACCCTACTCAGAAAGGCATTTTCGCAGACTACGTGGATGCCTTTTTGAAACTGAAGCAAGAAGCCAGCGGCTATCCTTCCTGGTGTCACACTCCCGAAGACCAAATACAATTCAAAGAGAAATACCGGGAACAAGAAGGCATCACTTTAGACCACATCGAGAAAAACGAAGGCAGGCGATCGTTTGCCAAAGTGATGTTAAATTGCTTGTGGGGTAAAATGGCACAACGACCGTGTTTACCCAAGACGGAATATTTGACAGAACCTTCCCACTACTTCCAGATGATTCACGACAAAACCAAATACATGAAACACGTGGACGTCGTTCGAGAGAATTTAATCTTGGTCAATTACGAAGAAGATCTGGACTTTGTACAAGACGACCCTGCTGGAAATGTCATCATTGCGGCTTACGTGACAGCTCATGCTCGCTTAAAATTGTACGAAGCTTTAGAACTGTTAGGGGATCGCGTCCTGTACTTTGACACGGACAGTTGCATCTACATCGATCGACCGGGTCAGCAACACCCTAACATCGAAGGAGACCGTTTAGGAGCCTGGACAGACGAACATCCTGACGACAAGATTCTAAGTTTCGCGAGTGGCGGTCCTAAAAATTACGGATACGAATACCGGGACCCACAAGGAGAAGTGCACACAGAGTGTAAAGTGAAAGGATTGACTCTGAATTATCGTACCAGTCGTGTGGTCAACTTTGGCGTATTGAAAGAAGCCTTGCAGTCTGGAGAGGATGCAAACTTTAAAGTGACCACCTACCAGCCGAACAAGATTGTACGTTTACCCACTCACCACATCGTCAGTCGACCCTTGGAAAAAGTCTATCAAATCGTGTACCAGAAGCGAGTGCGACTTCCCAACCACTTTACTTTGCCGTACGGTCACATCAATATTGGTCAGCATATAAAAAAGGACAACGTCCAAGACCAACAGTTCATTGTCACTACTAAGACCAATTGAGAAAAAATGAATCCCTTCAAACAGCAAGTATAGAGCGTAAGACTCAAGTCCAACGAGAAACTCGGGTGTGATTCTTTGCCTCACTATCACATCACCAATGCAGTAACACATCTTAGTTATTTATGTACTAACGCCATGACAAACTACGTGCAGCTAGTGAAACTTCCAGACCACAAAACTTTACCTTATGGACATACTGATATCACCCAGTATAAAAAGGGACGACTTCCAAGAACGACACTTCATTGCGAGGACAAGCAACGAGAAAGATGAATCACTCTACGCAGATGAAAAAAGAGAAGGAACAAACATCACTGACCTCTTTCACTACCATACCGTCACAGCAAAGTGCGTCCAAGAAGGGAAAGGATTCAGTAGACCTACAGGAGTATTTTAGCATCCAAATGACGCAGACAGCGACCTCAAGAAAATTTAGAACGACAACTTACACCTACACGGTGAAATTTAGAGACTTCGCGTCTGACATTTCAGCCGAGGAAGTAGCAGGTTTCATTACGGACCTACTTGACTCACTGTTAGAGGAACTCAAATGTCATTGCCAAGTCAAAGATCGAGGTCGTTTGAGCCTATCTATGTATCGCGACAGTTTGAACTCACCTGTATGTCTCGGATTTAGCACACCTGCAGAAATAACTTCGTCCAAACTTTTTAGGGCTATTGAAGACGTGCAGTCGATGAGAGGAAAATTTGACATCAACGAAGGAAAAGAACCATTCATATGGTATACATTGTACCTCCATGGGAAGAAGACGATGACTGCACTTGATCTGCTTACTGATAAGTGTACCTAGCACGATGGATATAACAGCCGATTTATGAATGAAACGGATTAAGTGATGGGAAATATCTACGCTGGGACACAAGTGCTAGCTGACCAGATTTTTAACAACGTGTGAGACGAATAGAGAGAGAGAAACATGAACTTTGTCCTATTTGATTGCATGTTACTTGTTTTGTGTTAGCTTTTTCTTATAAATGAACATTAAATGTAAACAGGTTTACTAGAGCCAAGAACTAAATAACTAGTAAATAGGTTTGTTTGATGTAGAAATGTTTATGTATTAAATGGATAGTGCTTAGACCAAAGCACAGGCCAGAGAGCCCATGTATATACTTGAATAAATGTTTTGAACCCATACAATAGACTTTTCTTTTTTGAGCCTCTATTCTCTCTGTGAGGCTTGTTTTAGAACATTTCTGTCGTCTTTTCTGTGTGTTTAAATGTGTATTTGTATGTTTGTCCCTATCTACCCTTTGTCCTTACAAATACATTAAAATCCCTATAAAATGTTTTGACCCTATAAACCTCATGACGTCACCCAAAGTTCAATTCCCATTGACATCCAGGTGACATTCCCATGTTCAATTTCCATTTACGACAAAGTGCAAACCCCATATTTTAACGTTAAAGTCCCATTGACGTTAAAGTACCGGTCCTGTTCAATTTCCATGTTCAATTCCCCTTGACGCTCTACAGTTCCATCCATGTTAAAATTTCCCATGTTAAATTCCCCTTGACGCCAGAGTGAATCGACTGTTTTTGCATGGTAAGTCCACTTGACGCTAGAGTGACCCCATATACTACTGACGAAATACCAAACTTGCAGATTAACACAAAGGGCATTACTACATGAAGTTATACTGGAAGATAATAGAACGTCACAGAGAATTGCACCGGAGCGCTCGTCACTAGGAAATATAGAAAAGAGAAGGGAGTGAGTAGTGGATATAGCTTGCCGCACGTGGTGTATAACCAGCAACAAAATATTAGAACTAAAAGGGGGCCCGACTACATATACACGGAGCCTGCAGCCCACGGAAACCGAGCTACCCAGCCTTTATAGTCCGTTCATAAAGAAAACGGATTACCAATGTGACCTGCGGTTTTTAGCACAGTATTAACGCTGTTGCCGGAAAGCCGTCATGACTGCTAAAACAGCTGTGGAGACCAATCCGGACCTGTTGGCGATGTTCCCGTTCTCGATCTGAAAAGGTCGAGCAACGTATCAATTGCCTGGTTGAATGTTTCAGTTCTCACTTTGGCTTGAAAACCGTTTTGATAATATATACTTCAATAACAAACCTAATTTGACCGGTTTTGTACCACCATCAAAATTTATTCTCTTATTTTATTTATGCGTGATAATAACTATTTTATGAGTCATTTTGACTTTACCGATTGGTATTTAATTAGTATATTCAATGTACACTTTGTACACTAAATTCCAACATGAATTAATTATTTTTCAAATTTTTCGACTCGGTTGATTTGATTAATTGCACAGGTGGCTCACACATTATTGCTATTTCTTTGTCCATTTCTATAACTGGACTCGATTTGAAATAAGTACGGGCTGACGTTTTGAGGAGTATACGACATCCATGGCTGGCTTGCCGACCACCTTTTCCTCCTGAACTAGCTCAGACATCGTACCATTGACGGAATGTGGGACCATTTCCATCCGTCAAAAAACCAAGTGTCCTAATGTGACGTCATCGCTGCCGACCAATCGTAGCGGACGTTACATACTGCTTGGGCTGACACCTGGCGCGATCAATCACAGCTGACTCCAAATTTGAAAACATGAGTGTGCGTGGTACTATTCCCCCTCATGGAATAGCCTTACATTCAGATTGCTAGGGCCTCTAATAGTCATACAACCTGATGGCTAAAATTAACAAGTGTTTTTTGAATACATTTATTTATTTAACTTGAGTGCGTGTTAGGTACAATCCCACTCGAGTTAGCCTTACATACAGGTCGAAAGGGACTTATTTTCCAACGACCTGTCGGCTAATCAATCAGTACTCGAAGAGTGCATTAATGCGTTGGGGGTTGTGGCACTATTCCCTCCCCCTCGAAAAAATCTAATATTCCCAAATGGGAAATTAACTGGTCGTGAATACCCGAAAGGGTGATAGACGACCTAAATCTAAAAGACAGACAGACAGACAGTCTGGTTACCCATCGTTCACTGATCAAGATCTAAGAAGTTGAGCAGAACTGCAAAGTTATTGGAGCTCCAAAATGCACCTGGAGAAGGCCAGGCGCATTCTAGCTGAGCTGGCTATGGAGGCCATAGCAGAAGCTGCCAGGTTTAGAGAGGAGGAAGCGGAGAAAAGGAAAGAAGAGGAGAAGGAAAAGAAGAGAGGGATCCTGTCTCACCTCATCCTTAGACCTTTGTGTGAGGTCATGCTTCAGGTGAGACGCCTCCACAGTCCTTAGCACCACCACTACAGGCAAGTCACTTAGAGCAACAGCCACAACAACAACCAGTGCAGCGTCCACAGTAGGCAATGAGGCTAGATCATCATCCCCGTGTCTGGCATATAAGACAGGGGGAACAACAAGTGTTCACTATCCCACAAACTGAAGATTTCACTTTACCAGTGTCACGAGAAAAGTTTCTGTTCAAGTTGTGCCACTTTTCAAAACACGCACACACTTGCAACTTGACCTGAAATCTGTACTTTTTTATTTGTGGATATCCCACAGACCTGTCCCAGCATATATAGCTGATTAAGAACTTTAGGAATATCCACTCATTTTTTTAATACAGAAATATCAAAGCTTTGATGTGTATTTTCCCTGTTCACCCATCAGTAGTGTTTAGGTATGTTCAGTAAAGACAAAAACATTTGTGGAAAAAGTTTGAATTGAGGTTTCTTTCTGTTGATACATCATTTTCAAGTTGTTGGTGTTTGGCAGATTACATCCACATACCTTCTCAAAGGGAGAGACATTTCTACGCATGGCATTGCCTTTGATAAATTCGGTTTTCTTGGTTAGTCATCGTTCATCTTAAATTCTATTTTTAATGCATTTCATTTTATAGAAGATTTAAGGCTTTCTATTGTTGTAATGGTATTTATTTTGTTTAGTCTGTTGCTAAAAATATCTATAGCAAAGTGTTTAAGTTCGTTAAGTTTTCTTATTTCAAGCCCTACAAAAGAATACCAAGTTTGTCAATCAATCAATTAAGTGATTTAAGTCGCCTACGCAACAAGTGCTTTCGCGACTGGTTAAGTCTCGAAGGTCGAGATTTTCAATTGATCGGGACTGTAGGAATGGAGCCACTACAGTCCCGCTTTTATGTGCGAATGTCGCACTTTTTAATTCATGAACATGCCCGGCCGAGGAAAGGAGCCAAGGGGCCCGCGGGACGCGAAACGCCACAGGAAAGCTGTACGCCCAGAAACTGCAAAGCGCGTAAGATCAAATCAAGTCCAGTTGTACTATGGACAGAAATCTATTCCAATGGTGTCTAAGCCACTCGCGTAATTTTCCTAATCCTCTGAGTTGTGTAATTTCATTATTATTTTTAATTAAAGCTGGAATTTGGTGTACATGGTGCACTTTTGATTTTCCGAAATGTTGCCAATCAGCTGGGTGTCAGGCACCCTATACATGTTTGGGTCACGCTGTGTTTACTTTCGGTTTTCACTTTTGATGGTGATATACAAAGGATCGAGTTAGGGTTGTGGAGACAGAGCTTTTATCGAAAGAGGTCTTCAATAGCCGAAGGAAGAACCTCGTATAAATTGGCAAGTCGATGTCCGTTTTCTTCTTTACTCCTTCTTCATTCTGTGATACCCTCTTTCTTTCTTCTTCTTGCTGTTGTAGTGTTTTGCTGCTTTGCCAGAGTTTGCTGTTCTGCTTCGACTCGACTTCCAATGCCTTAGATCTTGATGTTTGCGACTGGTCTTTTATCGCCACGATTCTTTGTTTAATAGCTATATTGAATTTGGAAGGTATATTGTGCCCCTTTTTTATTGTATAAATTAGTAGGTTTGGTCTGATTATCAATGTTGGATTTACATGTCGTGTTAATAATTGGGGATTGTGTTGTTGTTGTTTATTTAGTTCCGCATTGTGTGTGTGTGTGTGTGTGTGTGTGTGTGTGTGTGTGTGTGTGTGTGTGTGTAAGGGGGTGGCCTTTTGACTTGGCTTAGGTCACCTTATAGTCCTAACCAAGTATGTCTTGAAAGAGGATTGAAACTCTGAGTTACGCGGACGTGAAGGAAAACACCCCGTTTGTTGCTGCAGTTAGCTGTTATTGTGGTAATTCTAATCACTCTTACCTTATTTCTTTGTATTTTAGAGGTCATATTTCTCCTTAAGTAAATACATGCGTCAACAGACAGACAGCTTGGGTCATTATCCTTGTGGTTCACTGAACATTAGCTTCTTTACTTCATACAAACACCAGATTCACAAGTTTGAAAAAACAAAACAAACAAACAAAACCAACAATATGCCATTCAATACTGTAACACTTCTGACTCTACCGTTGTGAGTTTGAGTGTGTATGTCAAAATGTTTAAGTGAGATAAAAAGAAATTGTCAGTTTCAAAACGCGAACCAGTACTGTGGCCGTTCAGTAGTTGATGTAGTAAGAAGAAATGGTACAATACATAACATAGGGATTTAAGTTCACATTCTAGTCTGTCTGCACTGCAATGGTAACAACGCAAGATCGTAGGCATTATTTTGACACACTGCCTTAGAACAAAACAATGCATCAATCGTTGTAAGCCATTTCATTGGCTAGATTTATTTTCTTACCGCGTTCGCTTCGAATTGACTTAAGTAGCTCTTCACACAGTGACGAGATAGGCCATGCCTTTCTGGGTCTCGCCGCTAGGTGATTTAAAAAAAAATATTAAAAAAATTAAACTAATGCGCGAACAATCGTACCATAGGCGATCTATGGAAATTGTGTCATCCTTATTGTAAAATACATAAGGAATGTTTAATTCTACTATTCTGTGAAAACGTTTTAGTTGCATTCGTCATCAGTTCACTCTGGTAATATTTTAAAATGGTGGACTTTTCCGTTGAATTTTATTTTCTAATTGAAATGTGTGTTTCCTTGAAACTGTCTTAAGGAAAATATGCCATAAAAAAGAAACATAAGTGTCCTTGACACTTTTTAAAAGTAGGAATAACATAGTCTCTCTCTCTCTCTCTCTCTCTCTCTCTCTCTCTCTCTCTCGTAATAAGTTTTATTGAAATCCTAATGGTATTTGTTCGGTTTGAAGATACTTCTCCAAACATTTGATCAGTAGTTACCATAATTATGTGAACTGTTCTGTTCGTCATGTGTTTTTTTTTCAAACACTTACACCCTTACAAGTTGTAAATCAGTTAATTGTTGGATAAAATAAAATTTTGAGTTGACGAGCTTGTACAATTCAGGTATCTTAGCTTTCTCCCTATTTTGGCACTGCAATGTGTCACGGAAAAAAATTCTAGCATTAGATTTACCGTTTTTCAGAAAGGAAACAAACGCAAGACTTTTTCAAGAAAGACGCGAGTGACATTGTACTGTATAACCCTGCCTATGGTCAACTCTGAATTCTAAAGCCAAAACACACCTTCGGAAAAAAGTAACAATGTTCGACCTATTTTCTCTCAGTTTAGACTATCGATAGAACAAGGCGCGTTTTGGTGCTGCTTTTTTATCATTTTTTTTGCCACCCTTCGATTTGTGGAAACTTTGCAACATTGTTTGTGGCGTGTGCTGCAAAACACAGGACATCTCTTAAATTTGGGATATGTTATGCAAATGTTAAGCAGTCAGTCGACAATAAATATCACACTACCGTTTTATGAAATTGATGAATGAATGAAAGCTATGAACATTTTTTGCATATAATGTATGGTTTTCGTAATGATCTTTGTCCTATAATACCGCAAAAAATGACAGAACCCAAAATGGTGTGCTTCTTTACTGTTTTATTTTTCTTTACCATTCTTTCTTTCTCGAATAAAATGCTAATTCTTTCTGCCCATCTCTCAAAACACTAGTCTCCAGACTTATGTCACCAAATGCAGTAACACTTGTGTGAGTGCGTGCGTTCGTATGTGCGTGTGTTTTATCTTTAAAAAAAAAGACATTGTCCCTATACTTCGTGGATAGTATATAATGTGTTCTTTTTCCCCTTCCCTTCTGTATTGATAGTAGATATTGTGGTTATTTTCTACCCCTTTTTTGTTGATAGTAGAAATTGTGTGTGTGTATGAGTTCGCGTACGTTTGTGTGGATATTAGAATGTGTGTTTGTATGCGTTCGCGTACGTTTGTGTGGGTAGTATATTTGGGGTTTGTTTTCTTGTTCCTTCCCGTGTGTGAATAGTAAATATGAGGTTTGATTTTGTCCTCATCCCGTGTTTGGATAGTAGATTTTGGTGTTTGTTTTCTCCTCTTCCCGTTTGTGGATAGTATATTTGGTTTTGTTCTCCTCTTCTCGTGTGTGGATAGTATAGCTGGGGTTTGTTTTCTTGTTCCTTTCCATGTGTGGATAGTAGATTTTGGGTTTTGTTTTTCCTCTTCCCGTGTGTTCATAGTATATTTGGGTTTTTTGTGCTCCTTCCCGTGGTGGATAGAATATTTGGGGTTTGTTTTTTGCTTTTTGCTCCTTCCCGTGTGTGGATAGTATATTTTGGGGGTTGTTTTTCCCTCTTCCCGTGTGTGGATAGTAAATGTGGGTTTTTTTTTCTTCCTGATCCCGTGTGTGGATAGTAGATTTTGGTGTTTGTTTTTGTTTTTTTTTCTCTTCTTGTGTGTGGATAGTATATTTTGGTTTTATTCTCCTCTTCTTGTGTGTGGATAGTAAGTTTGGTTGTTTTTGCTTTGTACCTCTTCCCGTGTGTGGATATTAGATTTTGGTGTATGTTCTTTCCTCTTCACGTGTGCGGATAGTATATTTGGGTTTGTTTTTTCTTCTTCCCGTGCGGGGATAGTAGAGTGTGTGTTTGTAAGCGTTGGCAAACGTTTGTGCGGATAGTAGATATTGTGGGTTTTTTTCTCCTTCCCGTGTGTGGATAATACATATTGGGGTTTTCGATAGTATATTTTGGGTTTGTATGCGTTTGCGTACGTTTGTGTGGATAGTAGATATTGTAGTTTTTTCTCCTTTCCGTGTGTGGATGGTAGATATTGGGTTTATTGATAGTATATGTTGGGTTTGTATTCGTTCACGTACGTTTTTGTGGATAGTAAATAATATCTGAAGTGAGTGCAAGGGATGTTTTCCTTCACGTCCGTGCTTGACAAATATAAAGTCAAGCGTGCGTCATTCCCGCCATTCTACACAGAATACTCAAAGAAGATGGCTTCTAATACAATTGATAAAATGAAGACGTTGCAGTAAATCGTGGACAATTTGGGGATAATAGAAGAAATGCTGGTAAAACTGGATGAGGATCGCTTTTATTACAGTCCCCCATAGAGTCAAGATGGAAATAAACAATTTGAGAAAGTCTAACGAAACACTATAGAAAGTGATGAAATAAGAAAAAGAGGAGAAGGAGGATGAAGAGGATAGATGAAGATTGAGAGCATGGAACGAAAAAATAGAAGAAGAAGAATAAAACCAGAAGAGGAAGAAAGAGGAAGAAAAGAAGGAGAAACAGGAGGAAAAGAATGAAAGAAGAAGACAAAAAGTATAGGACAGAAAATAAGAAGGTGGTGAAAGAATAGAAGAAATTAGAAGAAAAAAGAAGAAACCCAAAGGCCCTTTTCATGGCCACTCATATGGCTAGCAAAGATTTGCTTTCTTGCCTAAAATTAGTTGCCTTAGCATGAGGTGAGGAAGGATTCCTCTTTTCTTTTCCTCTTCTTCTTTCTTCTTCTTTATATCCTCCTCCTCCTCTATCTTCGCTTCCTCTGCTATGGTCTCCATGGCCAGCTCATCCAACAGGCCTCGGGCGTATTCCAGATGCATCTGGAGTTCAAGAAGTTTGGTAATTCTGCTGCTCATTTTTTCGTTCTTCACGAATCAACGATGGTTAGCCAGACTGACGAGCTTTCCCTATATATCGGCCAAGCACGGACGTGAAAGAAAATATCCCCTGACACCAAAACTTACATTGCCCATATTATCACCAAATACGCGCGGACTTAAAAGAAACACTTTTTTACTTACAATCACTAAATTACAAATTTTGACAAGCTAAAGAAACGAAGTGCTTATAGTCACACTTTCTAACAAATATAAAGAAATAATGTGCTTATAGACGCATTTCTGTTTTTTCTCTCTAACTGATTAACATACCATTGGCAATTGAATGAGTATTTCTTTTCTAAAGTTATTGGGTAGCCCTGAAAGGGGCTGTTTTTTTTGTGGACGAGGAGCTATGGCAATCCTTTCTGATCTAAGATTGCGACATCGTCTGGCGACAGGCTTTCCCACAGGGTGTGCTTCTTCGGAAAGAGAGGAGAACTCTTCGGAGTCGACACGGCAGTCGATAAAACCTCAGTCAGGTTCCTGCTGCTGCTGTACTTCTTCGTCCATTCTTCTTTCTCTCTGTTAATTTCCTCTCTTAAGAGCTCTTCTATCAGGTTTTCAGTTACTTTCAACATTCTGACATTCTCAATCTCTTCAGGCTTCGGTATCAGGCTTTGAGTGACACGATGCAAATTGACGTAAGCTTCGTTCAGCTTGGCTAATTCTGATCACATCTTCATAGGAGGATGAGTCGACAATGGATGGTCAGACTGAAGACTACCCCGCTTTTACATCGTTCAAGCACGGACGCGATCGAAAACATCCCTACACGGTTTAGAGTCGGAACGCTCAAATAGTTTGATTTGAGGGATAGAGAGAAGTCAAAGAGCATGGTTCATGATAAAAATGGCAAACAAACGACAGACGCATTTTATTTCTTTAAACCACTGTAGCAGAATAGAAACCGAGCGGGTTTTTGGACTAAATGAATAAGACAAACACAAAGTGAGAAAGATGGAAATTTATTAAATGAATTAATAAAGAAAAATATATGATGTAAAAATGCAATGATTCTTTCACGCTCTCAACATACGATTGACTCAAATCACTCTACACAACATTCACACATTGAAAATATACCAAACATATGAAATCAATATCAAGTACAGATCCAAGAAACCCCATGGACTGCAGATACGCTTCAAACAGTATTCTACACTACAAGAGATTCACATAATTTCAAATATGAACTCCAATTAAGATTCAAAATAATCTTATGAACACAACTAAGATTTAAAATAATCTTATGAACATAAAAATGCAATTGGAACAATAATTGAACCAAACGGATGCTTCTAGACCCCTTGTACAGTCGCACGATTCCTTGGGTTGGCCGACAATCTTATCGGCCGCTCGCACCCTTTATGGATCCACCACATGTACAGTCATACGTATACACATGTACAGACAGCATACAGCACCTTTTGAATTTGCTACGTCTACGTCCGTGACACAGACATACGTACATACATACGTATCGACAGAACAACGCCTTAAATACTCTGGAAATTGCAGACAGCTCTAAACAGCTTCAGATAGCTCTAGACATCTCTAGTAAACTCTAGTCAGCTCTAGTCTTAGTCACAGTCACAACCACAGTGACAGTCACAATCAACTACAATAAAACCAAACTGGTCATAATAATAGTTTCTGTAAAATCTCTAGATATATGCTAATACATTAACCTATAATAGTGACTTGTAATTCAAAGTTCAAATCTGCGTTGTAATAAATACATTATTACGCGATAGACATTAAAAAACCGAATAAGCTTCGCATATCAAATGAAATGTAAATTTAGCACTTACCCCTATGGCTGAAGAACAATGGAGAGCCTACACTCCTTGACGTGATCCAAAACGACCAGTGTCGGTTTAGAAATCGATCCTACTTAAATCCATAGGAGAGTGAGCCAAAGTCAGGATGAAATACCCGTGCATATCATATTATTAATGTCCCTTCGTCGCAAGTAATTTCCGGCGAGGTACAGGTTAATACAGTCACTTACCTGGAAAAACACTTATTCACCCTAGATAACGTTGTACGGATGTACAACGAGAAATAGTCAAATAGTTCTAAGGCAAAACCAAGTTATATTTTGCCTAATTCTGTGACAAACACAACATTTAACAAACAACAATTAACAATTTATTTTTAAAACTGACAATTCAATCAATACCAAACATTTTTTTCCAGTAACCAACTATTTTGGACAAGGTTGACAACGTTGTGAACTGAAATTAGACTTCCACTGTTGGAAGTCATTGTGCCATTGATTTACACTACGTTATCTAGCTAGGGACACAATATAAGCATAATGGTCACAAAACCATTGATCTACTTTCTCATCGTTTCTAGAAGAATGACGACCATAGCAAGGCACTAAATGTTCTAAAGAATATCCAAGACTGCGTTGATGTAGAAAGTACACATAATATTGTCCACACACCAATGAATCTTGCCTTGTAATTTCACATTATTGAATCGTGTCGTCTGGGCATTTCTTTTCCTAAAGTCAGTAATATCGTCTTCCAAAGGGGGCAATCCATACGTAGCAAAATATTCAACACAACCATCACGGGGAACGTAGACGGCTACCCAGTGGGTTCCTGGGAAATGACTGTCATCCGTGTTGATAACATAAACTTGATAGTCTTGAGGTTTGCGATGATGTAGTTTATCTATAGCACACACGACAGGATTCCAAGAAGCAGTGTACTAAAATTCCCATGTATCCATTTTTGTGTTGTTTTCGTTTTCTTGTTTTTACTTCACAGGTGATGATAAGTGATCAATTCAATTCTGAAATTCCCTTTAAATTTGTGACTGTAACCGTTTCTTCGCTTTTTCTCTTCACTCTGAGCCAAGAGAGCTTCGATGTGATAGATTTCCATAATCGTTAATGGAGGACAATAATATTCAAGCAGGTCTTTATACCCCTGATGCAACACGGCTTTTTCCGAGATGAGACCCCAAGCTTCTTCTATATACATGTCCAATTTTTCAACTTGACTCAGCATCAGACATTTATCGTGTTGAATTTGACTGGGATGATCATTTCGACATCCACAGCAATCTTCCTTGATCGATTCCGTAATTGTTCTGCCATGTGTTTGGCAAAACAGGAGACTAAATGTTGTTCTTGTTCTGGCCATCTGGATTTTATCACTATGTCCTTTTCGTCTTTGTCTCGGGGGTCTGCTTTCACGGGTTTCTCCCAATCCATGTCCAAAGATTCTCCACTATTCAAAGAGGAATAACGGTCTTCCATAGCTTCTAATAGCCTATAATGACTTATCTCAAACTGTTGATTTCTATGGCATTATCAAATTCTGCATACAGGATGACGTTCACCGTGTGGGGTAGAGGTTTAGCAAACTGAAGTTTCACTCGAATCTGGCCGGAATTTATAGGGTGGAAATGTCCCTAATCGCTGCCTTGGTCAAAAGTTAAATCAAAAGCCCACAAAGTGTAGCCTCCTGCATAATCCTCGTACGTAATGCCGTGACTGGTTTTGGTTACTAACTGTCCGGTGGCTTCGTACAGTGACAAGTACGACCTCATGTAATTCTTCTTGTCACCAAACTTAGGTTCGAAGGGTCGGGTACACAAGGTCTTGCCATCGCGACTGTCTTCAATCTTGGATACGTCAAAGTGATAAAAGTTGAAAGGATTTTCATTTTCATTCCTGACTCCGTTGAAGCCCGTGTTGCTCGTGATACCAAGGATTAAACATTTGGGTAGCTGCCCTTGGAACAGATGATCTTCGATCATAGAGTGCTGTCCAGTGGGAATGGTGAAAGTTTTCACTTCCACGCGTCGCATCGGATACTTAACAGTCGTTCTGTACAAAGTGTGACTGATATCGTTTATTACTTTAGGTAACACTTCCACACGTCGTACGTAGAGTTTGGGTTCTTCGATTTTTATTTTGTAAGCGTCATCAGTTGCATCCATTAAATGGAAGCGGTACTGTTGCGATTCAATCTCAGGCGGATATCCACGCCGTTCAGCAAATACTTTTCTTGTAACCACATGTCCAAATGCAAACGATCCATCAGTTCGAAACTATTGTTGTCTTTGATTTTGTTTCGTCGTTCTATAAATCCCTTAGTGAGGTCTTTCTTTTCATCCACCCACACAAATTGACCTGGTATGTCAGGTTTCCATACCACACAAGCATCCAGATGAGTGTTCTTGGCTTCTTTTCCGTACGTCAAGAGATTTTCCAGGTAGGCACGATAAGGGTAAGTATCCATACTGTTACTGACCAGTTTGTTATTCAAGTACAAATCCATTGAGCTGAATAAGGAATGCATACATTTGTTGACGGGAGCTACTGGCTCAGTGTCTACAGCAATTCCAGCTGGATCCTGAACTTTGACCTTCAAGTACAGGTAACTGGTATTCAGATCGATGTAGTCTTTGGGCTTTCCTTTGATTTCAAACTCAATTGGTGTTGATCCTGATTCCTTGACAGAGCAAACGGAATGAAATTCGACCTATTGGGATTATTGCATTGTCATCATAGTAGGTGTCATGGGGAATAGATCCAGTTCCGACTTGGAACAGACGCAAGACTCTCGGTGCATCATATTTTATTTCTATGATTTAATAATCAAAAACGTCTAAGTCTCGAACAGTTCTTCTTTTCTTTGTCTTTCTAGCTTTAGAAGTGCGACGAGCTATTTTATGGTACTCAAGGGTAACACTTTTTTGTTTTTTGTCCAAACACTGCATTGAACCTGACAGCAATTGTGTTTACCAGATGTTGACCACTAAAATAATAGCCTTGTGTAACTGTCAATAGATATGTGAATCGCCTATTTGTGGGATGATGTTTTTTCATAGGGTCACCTGAAGTTGGGTTTTCAATCCAGTGTTGTTGTACTTATTCGTCATGAACTTCGATCGCAAAAATAACTTTTGATTTGGAAGGACATTGATGACTTGTGTCGGGTGAATAATTTCCACCAAAGCCACTTCCCAATGGTTGTTGTTGTTGCTGTTGTTGTTGTTGTAGGGTTTAACGCCATTTTTCAGCACACGATAGGCTATACATGGCAGCCAATATTAATGGTGGAGGAAGAACCCGGGAAAACCTCTAAAAGAACCTCCTACCCACGAGAAGCTACTGGCACCACTTCCCAATGGGCTTCGTGATCTAATTGGATGGCCGTGCAACAGCACTAAGTGTTGTTGGGAAACACCTCCATTGAACTGTCACTTGGTAAGGTTAAGTAAAATTGGTTATTGTTGTTCATAATTCCAGAGTTCAGTGGCTGCGTAGGTAGCTTGTTCCTGTAACCATCGTTGCACTTGAGGTAATTGGAGACTTTTCGGTCGAGTTTTGGCAGCAAGATACTATTTCTGATCACCTCTGAAACCTGCAGGATGGGATGGATTGTAGTAAATGTTGGCTAACACCTTCTTCATTTTGTTTGTTAGTAAGTCATCCACACCTCGATGATGCTAATTTGGACGGGGCGAAAGGGTGGCTTGGAAACGGATTTACGTGTCCGATGGGTTACGGGAGTAGACGTCGAAGATATTGGAGGTGGTAATGGAATGGCTTTGGTCTTCTTTTCTCTTTTCACTTCTGGTTTTCCTTCTTTATTTTTCACTTCTGTCGAAGGAGAAGTGGACATCATCATTTTAACCCAAGCTTTCATTTCTCCTCGTTTGAGTGTGGGGGAAGGGGCCAACAAGAACGCTGCAATCTTACTCGGAATAGGAGATGCTGACGGTGTTTTAAAGACTTTTCGTACCTATTCTTCCTCAGGCTTTCTTGGGGTTGCGTCTCTCATGACCACTGGGGATGGTTGTTTTTGGCGGTGGTGTGGGTAAGGACTTTCCATCAAGGTTTTTAAATCTTTCAGAGTTGGTAGAGCTGTATCGTGTAAAGCTTTCTGGTGAAAGAGTTGCAGTCGTTGCAAGAGTTGACCGTACTTTGCGATTTTTCTATTTCGGATAAATCGTGGCGATCCATCAATGACTGCAGTTCGTGTTGTAACTGAGAGATCTCTCGGTCAAATTTGGATTGGGAGGCAAACGCGGGGTCCGTGGTTCTTGCCAACGATGGTATTCCATCCATCGTTTGTAAAGAACTAAAGCTAGTTTTCGACCTTCCATGGGATGCCAGGGGTCGATTCTGAGATCTTGGGACTTCAGAGGGCCTTTTTATCTTGCTCCAACCAGTCCTCCCAAACATGGTTCCCAAGACTCCTTTAAGTAATGGGCCTAACAAGAGGGGTAAAATGCCTCCACGTTGGACCAACATCTTCTTCTTTTGACGAATGGGGATTTTCTTTTGAACCATTTGGCGAAGAACGTGACGATGTTTGCCTAAGCATTGTTTCTGGTGTTTAGACAAAGGTATCGTTTCTTTCAAGACGTACAAATAACATTCGCACACGGTATCGATGACATCTTTGGAGGCGGTTTGAATGAGTTTTTTCGCATGGGTGGAGAAGCTTTAGACAGGACGGACATGTCCCCATGTTTGACTAAACGAGGAGGCAGTCATTTCCTTTTCTTTCCTTTGTGTTTAGAAGAGGGATGTTTTCTGGATTGTGACATCTTAGCTTGTTGGTTCCGGGACACTCACCAAAAATACACTAACGTCGATGACTTAGCACACGCCCTTTTATCTTTTTCTTTTATTATCACTTCATCATAAAGGTAACAATATTTTTTCCTAAATCGGCAATCCTATGAAATGAAACGAAATGGTTACTCTACTTTTTCTTTGGACTACAGTGGCTTAGCGCTTTGCCGGATGACGAGACTGTACTTGTATCTTTCTTTTTGGACAGGAGAATGACGATAGTGACGGTGTTTACTTCTTTGTTGTGATATCTTTGAGCGACAGGAGGATAAAAAACACTGATACCCATGCTTTGACTCAGATCTATTTTATACTGGAACGCGTCGCCACTGATTGTCTTTGCGTCGTATCAACTTGATGACAGGTTCGCAAAGTACTAAATCGGGACAGTACTTGCTTGGACAAATCCAGTAAACTCTGTAACATACCCGATCTCTCCTGGACTTTGATTTTGGGAGCAGGTACTTTGTGAGCAGCTGCCACTGTAGCTAAAGAGGAGGGTGTAATCAAATGAAGACAAACTGGTGTCAAATTGGGTTGGGCTGGCTTCACCAGCAACGGAAAAGTGGAAGAACCTGAGGCTACCGGAGACGCGGTTACCGTATTTGCAGGTCGTTGTTTGCGAAGGTAAGGTTGCATCCTGGTCTCTCTTGCGGGTAGAAGGTTTTTTCGGTGGGCTTTTCTTTTTCTGGGGTGATGACCTGGTCTTGACACCTTTGCTCTTTTCCTTCTTTGAGCTTCGTTTGGCTTTTTTGGAAGTGGTTTTTTTTCTTGGGGAGAACTTTGGGGCATTAGGATCCCATTTTAACAGGGAGCAAATGATTACACCTCCTTGAGTACGGCTCCCTCCAGGTTTCAAAATAATTTGCTTTTGGTTTGAGTGTCGATGCGGGGATCGGCCAGTTGTGTCAAGGCTACTTTGTTTCTGTCAAAAAAAGCATTTGGTTTGATGAAGAATCTGAATGATGCCTTGCAGTAATTGATGTGCTGTCACCGTAAACAATCGTAAGACTTCTCTGAGACTTCTAAGACACGAGCACGTATTTATGGATTTTTTTTTCGTGACTGATGCCATACAAGGCACGAATCAATTTGACGGGAAGATGAGACTGAAGGGACGTCATGTTGACACTATGTGAGACAGATGAAAAGTGTCCAAGGCTTTTATTGATTTTTTTTGGTTAGGTCGACGACGGATACATGTACAGGACAGGCCCTCCGTCTTGACACCAGTGGTGAAACAAATATGTACGAAATCGCAAATAATCGGGGCTAGTGGGTTTCAAATCGACGAGTAAATAGGCGTGTGGAGTTTGAGTGGCACTGTCGTATGCATGAGTTAGCCAAGGCGTTCCTAACTGTTTGGCTAAGACTTGCACTTGCGATTTATCTCTAGGTCTTTTAAACAAGACCACTGAATGAGCATTGAGACTGATGGTACGATGGGCTTAACTTTGTTGAAACAAATTTTGAGTGTTGTAAATGACACTGGAACTACGATGATGCCCTTTGCGCGTAAACCACAGTTTAATTTCTTCTTCGTCTTCTCCTAACATGTCGGAAATGACCAGATGGGTTTGACTGGGGTCAGACACGATTCCGTCGTCTTCGTTAGGAATACCTTCCACAAACACGATGGAATCGTTTTGACTTTCTCGCAAGAGACTGTACGCCGATTGCCACTCTTTGTAACATCACACGATTCGAAGAGGTGAACGATGGATCAAATGATGTTTATATTCGATCAAACATTTGACAAATTCGGTTTTGCCTGAACAACTAGGTCCAGCAATTAACATGTTAAAAGGATGGCAAAGATACAAGGTCTCCCAACTGGCACGATCCAAGTGTTCGTCGATGACTTTGAAAGTGGATGGAAGAAGGAGCAGAGACAGTAGAGATAGCCATAGTGTAAGGAATGTCACTTGTGACACGAAGACAGACAAGACAAGAGTTTATATACTTTTTCAGGACAAGTTTATTGATTTTTTCAAAAATAAACACGAAAGACAAAAATACATAAAAGCCAAAGGGTTAAGTACAACGATAAAATACACACCAAAACGATCAAAGTGGAATAAAAACAAGTATCTGTATAACATGCTTTTGGTAACCAAGATGTCCTAGCAACAGGGTATAATGTTCCTACAGACTCTACATTGGGTAATGTCACACAAGTATCTTCCCGGAATAGTATTTCAGGAATGTCCATGACAGTCCTGCCCTGAAGGGAGTGGTTGTCCTCGGTGACGGGTTCTTCTGGCATTGTCACTGACACAGCTTGAAAAGTGACTTTTTTACTTGGACGTTGGAATGGAGGATCACAACTCTCGATCATAATGGGTCATTTCTTGTGTCCAAACCTCAAACCCCAATTTTTCCAGTCACGTACATCTGTCCACTTGGGGTATAGGTCACAAGCTACACACACTTCATCATACACATCTTCGGTACCAAACAGTTGACAAATCTTTTTTTCCCGTAGAGGGCGATAAGTATCCAGATGAATACACAAGGCTTTGAGCAAAATGAGTCTCTTGTGGACATTTAAAGGAACCAATTTCATGTTCTATTGGGTGGTAAGTATTGTTCGCAAACAGTCCAAAAGGAATCGGCTGGTAAACGATATCCCAGAAAAGTCACTAAGACACACACCACAAGTCGACCCCAATTGAATGGATACAATTTTCGTAATAAGTGTAGGTAATCTTCTACTGTTTGAATAGTGTCATTGATTTCCTTCCACGGAATCTGTTGAATCACTTCTGATAAAAGTTGTGGCATGGTAGTCTGTTTTATACCTCTTTTTGTCGGAGACAATAAGTGTACTTTCTGCACAGAGATGATTTTACTCCACTGGCGAATCTAAATAGTTTACTCACTAACTTGCAGATCAAAAGACACCGTTCAGAAGTTTCATCTTCGACTAAGTTGACGTTGTGTAAACGATTTTGGTAACTCTCTAACTCTTCCTCTGGAATTCGTTGCAGTAAGTGTACCTTATAGTACATACAATCAGGAGCAACAAACCAATCCTTTTCGCCCACGTCCACTTTAATAAAGTCTGACCACTGGAACACTTTCATCTGAATCAGTCCTTTTATAGCATTCAGGTACCAGTGGTTCAAACATCGGTGACGTAACAGATGCAATTGTTCTTTACGTTTCACTTGAATTTTGACCAGTTCTCGGCAAGCCCAAAATGTTCTCTTGTAAAGTACCCATAATCATGTCAGTCAGTATTATTGTATTTAAAATCTTCTCCTAGAGCGAAAGTAATGAACATAGTGAGTAATTTCTGGCCACTGCCATTCAGGGTAACGGGCAAGAATGTCACTGAAAATCTTCTAATGTAAACGGCCTAAAACAGAATAATAGGGTGAACGCACACTTGATCCAGAAAAATCCAATCCGTTTGTTGACTTCTTTCACTTTCCTCTTGTGAATGTCTCGACACAAACGTTCTTCAGTCACCCATTGAGATTTCGTTCTGCCTAGTCCCCACCAAACTTCCTTGTAGATATTGTCTAGCAGTTCGTTTGGTAATGCTTGAATATCATTTGTCATATGGGGTTTAAATACTAGTCTCGGTGGCGTCCAATATTTGACTCCTAGCCAATCTGGTTTCTTAAAGGACATGGTAGGTCACTTCAATGACTCGGTCCCACTAAAGGTAGGTAGTGGCAATTCGGAGACCATCGAGCATGTTCCAGGTATGCTGAATCTTGTTGTTCCCACTGGTGTAGTGACACACTGCAACTGAAGCACTTCACTTTATCCCCTTCACTCAAGTAGGAAAATCCCGCTCTGGCTAATTCTTCGGGGTAGGTCCTCCTAGATATTTAGGCCATTTTCCATTGAACGATTGAAGACGATTTTCCAAGTCACAGTATTCAGGCAAACGCACAGGGAACGAATATTCGTCTTTCACAGGTTCGTTTCGCTGAGGGAAGGGTGAAATCGACAGGAGTTTGCTCAGTGTTGGATGACATCCGTATGTTGGTAGACGTGAAGGTTGACATCCACAATGAAAAACCAGTAAAGAGTCCACGATTACGAGTGGCATCGCTTTCGCATCCGACAGGTTTGACACGCACATCATCACTTTCTATGGTAGATATAGTGGTAGTAGTAGTAGACATAAGAAAGTTCCCATGATGCTTTACCGAATCGCTCTCATTGCAAGGCACAGCACCGTACTCCACTGCAAACTCCGTTACGCAATTACAATGGTAACCGCATGGACACTTTCAGTTTCCTTCCGGACAATTTCCGTCGTAATGCATGGGTCTTATCCATCCACTACTAGTCGCACTATGGGGAGGTAATGTTTCTTTTACAATCCCCGAACTTGAATGATGTCTCTTTTAAAGGATTCATCTTGTTCACTTGGTCTTGGTAGTCACAATGAACTATCGATCTTGGACATTGTCCAATTTTTATACTAGTCGCAATGAAGTCTCAAGCTTGTACATCTTCCATTTTTATGTCTAGTTTTGGAAGTCTTCCTTTTGTTCTTCCTAGACAACGGTACTACCTTCTCTAGGGTACCGTCATAAATGTACCGTAGTGTGATGGGTGGAAAGGCAATATAAAGGTAAGGACAGTGCGGAGACCATCGAGTACGTTCCAGAATAGCTAAATCTTTATAGATACATAGATCCATTTGTAACTTCAGGCCGCAACTGAAACACTGTACTTCGTATCCCAATCCACTCTTAGGTCCCAGGTAGACAAATCCTGTTCTAGCTAAAACATTCGAAGTAGGTAATCCTTCCCCATCCGTATGCCCTAGAAACCCAATGGGTGACATGCCTGGGTTCTAGGGACAATGGTTTATAGGTAAAAACAAAGCATAGACACACACACACACACACACACACACACACACACACACACATTATCCCAAAAACGTCCTGCGTTCGCTTAGAATGTAAGAGAAGCAGAGGAAATCTCACAATATATTCCATCTCTTACACCACAAAAGTCCATGTTCCACTTCATGGTTGAGAGTCAGAAATTAGGTTAGGCCTACCACAGGCTTGTCCAGGCTCCGACTTTTGAATGATGTCTGGGTTTTTACAAAGATTTCGTGGAATCATTCATATGAAACATGATTTATATGATCATGTGTCATATCTACACCCACCCAGACATTGTGAAAGTCATTGACACATCTATTGTTCATAGATCAAAATTATTATACTCTAGCTTTATATGTGCAGTAACTTTCTTTGCTATAACTATCTGATGCCTGATAGCTGTGCACTAATATTTTAGCAGAATTGTTTCAGTCGACCTGCTTTGTGTTGTGGCGAAAGGGTAAATCAATTATACCACAGGTACAGGCTGGAATTGTTTTAAAAATTGTTTGTTTTTTAAAATAATTTTAACTTTTTACATGTACAATGCTGTTGCTTATGTAAACTCACACACATAAACCTTGGAACGACAAGGTATGGTTAAAGGGTTAAAATAGACATAATGTAGCTTTGTTTTGTCTCAGAGTTTAAAAGTCTTGTCAAATTTCAAAAATAGTTTGATGAATTGTTCATATGAATCCGATGGTGTCAAGTCCACTCTCACTCCAAGAAATGAATGTCAATTTCTCATAGTTTAATACATCAAACTCGTGTGTTTTATCCATGTCTGTACCAATTAACCTAATGTGCCACATCCCTGACATAATGATTTTCACACTGTTACATGGAGCGACAGTGGCTGGTTGGTTCCATTTATGTGACTTTCAGCCTTAACCATCTCACGGTGAGTTAAAATGGCATCAGTTCCATCACCATCATACTATTGCCTTGGAACATCAAAAAAGTGGGTGTGGGAGGATACATTTTTATTTCTTATTAAATCTCATATGCTTTTAAACCGTTTATACATAAAGTTAATGATTATTGTTAGTCTGTCTTCCGAAATGTTCATAACAGTGTATCCCCCAGGGGTGTAAAATTGAGGGTTAAAAAAAACCCTTGGTGTCAGAACTGTGGGTCAAATAAAAAATGTGGGGGTCAAAAATGTACTGACAAATTTTCATATGACTCGTACTTTTTTCAGCTTGAAATAGGATACTGCAACTTGCACAACATACTCTTTCTCTCTCTCTAAACATACAAATAAATCAACATGCACAATTAACAAACAAATGCATTGTCCATTCAAAATTAATTTTATTAGTTCATTTTTCTTTTAAAGTCGTACTTTTAACAGTCTCCTTATAATCAATATGAAGCAGCAGTATAGCCCAACACAGTACATACAAGCCAATACAAAAAGCCAAATAAATCTTTTTTAAAAATTACAGTCAAATTACTGCCTTTCATAAACGTGTACTATCATCGGTTTCATTGCACTTCGTCCTAGAACATATTTATCCAAATATCAAGGAGGATAATGATTCATCGTTCTAATAAGTTACACCTGAACTTTAAGATCTATCTTTTATTGCAGCAAAGTTAAAAACCAACAAAATCTGCAATGACCCGCTGACTTTGTAATCCAAAATAATGCATTTGTCTCTGCAAGTTTACTGATTTCTTTGTTGTAAAAGAATGTCTTGGGTTATAATGTGTTCTCCAGATATCTTGTGGCGAACGAGGGCAGATTTTTAAAAATTCTAAAACCCTGTTAAGAAAGGATTATTCACTTTTGCAGTCTTCGCAATCACGCGATCATAAGTCACACCGGTAATCCTAATGTATGAATACCGTATTCCAGTCAAGGGCATTATTCTCCATTTTTAATTAAAGTTAGATCCACAGTTACTCTTTTGTGTTCTGCTTCTTTCACTTTCTTCGCTAATTATTTTTAGTGCACTTCGTTTTAATCTGGAGATAACTTTCTAGTGCAACAAGCAAAGAGATTAAACATCTAGATGACGGCTTGCTGAGCTCGATGGAAATCGCGTGAGAGCTCGCGAGATTAGGGGAAGCTACTTCGCTATAACATTACCTATGCTATTCCGGTTCACTGTTTCGAATGTTCGCTGCGTAGCACTCTGCTATACGAATTGAGGAGCGCAAGGCAAGGAACAAACAGAGCGGGAAACCAGTCAATGCCTATGCTCGAAGTATATACGATGCCATCAATCGTCCAATGCATTGGGTATTAAATAAATCCTGGTCACATTATGAAAATCCTTTGCGTCAAAAAAACGCACGGCAACAAAATGTGTGCGTCAATTTTCTTCAGCGTGCGTCCATGACGCACAAATGTGCGTAAAGGGAAACACTGTGTCATAGCTCTCTTGTTTTCATAAGTTAGGTTGCACAGTTTAGGCAGATATATCATTCAGAAGAAAAAGATATACATTTTCTCATCCTGACATGAATCACTTTTATCTCTGCTTTATATTTATTGTGTCTTTAATATAAACAACACTCTTTTCATTCTCATAGAACTAGAATTTGTTCTCAGAAAAGGTTTGTTTTTCTCATGTTTTTATTATGTTGATTCCCTTTTGGATATTTCATTCTGTTCATAATGGACATTTACAACTAAAATGATTAAAGGTGGATAAATTGTAAGCCAATTGTCAGGTTATATTATATCATTAATCATGTTGGAAAAGCAAAAATATTTAACATTATAATACAGAAGAACTCTTATTTACGGAACAAGGTTTATTTCTAAAATCATATGATTCAATAGGTACCATCCTCGTTCTAGTTGAATTATAAGATCACAAATTTACCTCTATGATGTTACAGCTCATTTGTATTGAAATCACATTTCAATAAATGTATGAGATTAGCACACTGTCATGATAATGTGTGACATAATATGTCTTTGGCATGGTTTTGACATCACTATAGACCATGGGTGCACAACCCCTGGCCAGTTTGCCGAATCTGGCCCGTGAACATGTTTTGTCCGGCCCTTAGGACAAATTAAAACAACACATAAATGTGGCCCGTGAAAAGTAATACTATTAAAGGAATGTGTTTGTGGCCCTCGAGTGGTCTTAGAAAATGCAATCTGGCCCTTGGCAGATAATGGTTGTGCACCCCTGCTATAGACTATGACAAGGAAACCTTATAGTTATGTAACTGATAAATTGCTAAAACTTCATTAAAAATCCAATAAAATAAATTAACATCTTTATCAGATGACTCCAATTGCTGTCTATCAGTTAATATACAAATGATGAAATAAATCATGAAACCTTATAATATTAATGTAATCTCAGAATGTGCATGTTAATTTGCCATTAAATTATCCTTGTCAGAATGTGTATGTTAATTTGCCATTAAATTATCCTTGTCAGAATATGCATGTTAATTTGCCATTAAATTATCCTTGTCAGAATGTGCATGTTAATTTGCCATTAAATTATCCTTGTCAGAATGTGCATGTTAATTTGCCATTAAATTATCCTTGTCAGAATGTGCATGTTAATTTGCCATTAAATTATCCTTGTCAGAATGTGCATGTTAATTTGCCATTAAATTATCCTTGTCAGAATGTGCATGTTAATTTGCCATTAAATTATCCTTGTCAGAATGTGCATGTTAATTTGCCATTAAATTATCCTTGTCAGAATGTGCATGTTAATTTGCCATTAAATTATCCTTGTCAGAATGTGCATGTTAATTTACAGTAAAATTATCCTTGTCAGAATGTGCATGTTAATTTACAGTAAAATTATCCTTGTCAGAATGTGCATGTTAATTTACAGTAAAATTATCCTTGTCAGAATGTGCATGTTAATTTACAGTAAAATTATCCTTGTCAGAATGTGCATGTTAATTTGCCATTAAATTATCCTTTCATCAGCACATACTAAAATCAAGCAGTGCGGCATAACTTTATTCACAGTACAAAAGCTCAGTATGTACACTACCTTCTATATGGTTATTATTTTTAAAATTACTATTCATTATTCAGTCATAACAAAAGGTGTTCATTATGAATCAAACTGGTTTCTTTATTCTTTCAATTCATTTTAAGAATGTACACAAGTCAGAAATCAAATCTGTTATATTGTTACCACTAACAATATTTATTTTAATTAAACACAAGCATTTGCCTGGCCTGTAAAAGTCTAAAACCACTAAAAAGAATATATACAACAGTCAAGCAATAGGAATTTTCAATTTCTAACAAAGGTATTAAAATCGTATTGGGGTTCCTGTGGGTATTTATGACAACCAGTGGGTTTAAGAATTTTATGAGTACTTAACTTTTCAATTAATTTTATAATTTATAACCTAAATGCTTCTTGTTTTTGCTTCATTTGTACATTAAATATTCAAACAATGTTGTTTACTGCTTTAATAATTGATTTATATTTTGTCGAAAATTTATACGAAACCTAAAAATTACAATATTTGGCCATCTTAGAAATTAAGGTTTGGTACTGTACATGTAATCTGTTATGTAAGGCCATGCCTGCTATATTTTCCAGTTATAGAGATTATGATTAATCCTGCAGCTTAGTTCAAACATATTTACCTAGTCTGCATGTCTATTTATAGATGATAATACTGAATCGGTTCACTCATACAAAAACAAAATTTGTGCACTGATTATGTATTTGATTCATGTTTATCCAATGTGCATGTGTTTATTAATGCATACATTATGTGTGTGTGTGTGTGTGTGTGTGGATTATTACAGACTATTGGAATCTGGGTAAATGCAGCTTCAGTTTACATACTTTATTAAAGTTGTTACTATTTAATATTGTTATTTTTCTTGTCTTTCTTTTCCCTTTTTCCAAGTGATAGTTTTGCTTGAGCTGGAAAATAATCATCAGTTATGCTATTGTTGGCTGATGGTAATTTACTGATATCTGTACAGCTACTTTGCTACATTATGATTACTAAGTCATCTGAAAATTGTTAACTGTTAGTGATTATGTACTGAAAATAGATACGAACATAGATTGAGAACGGCCTATTTCTGTATGTCGAAACTGACATTGCCATAAATATGACTCTGTCTCACACTTTTTACAAAACCTGCTTATTTGCAAAATGGTAATAATAATGGAAATTATAATTGTATGCATCTTTATTTCACAATAATGTTTTTATATTAGAGTGAATATTCTTTACCAGATTCCACCCCTTACAACCCATGTGTGCAGCCATCATTATAATATTGTTCACATATTCTTATTTTCCAATTTGTTTTCTCTTGAAAGACGTTTACTTATTTTTACAGTTACACATTTACATTGTCTTTTATTTAACTGTGGCAGGTGTCTTTTTCTTATGTGTTAAGAGTTATTGCTGATACTTTGAGAAATTTGTTTCTATTAATTGTTTTCTCAGGAAGATAACCATTGAAATGTTTTTGCGGATATATACTTTTTTATGCAGATTAGAGCAGCATGAGATATTAGTGAATGTCAGTGAGGACGTTGCTGTAATATTACCACCAAGAGCTATTCATAACATATACAAGCTAAATGTTACGTATTAAGGTATAAATGTTTCAGTCTGAAAGTTGCATATTTTGTAATAATGGAATAAAAGACCGGGGTGGTTTGGGGTATTATAGTACATTATGGCAACAACAGTGAAAGTAATGACTTTGGAAATTTCTCCTTTTTCTTAAAATTAATGATAATGTAAATAACAAGGTATTTATGTAGACATTTTATTTTGGATAGAGCAACTGATGATGTAGGCAACTTTGCATCGGACTGTGTTAATGACATTTTTTTTGGTATCGAATTTGCTTCATTTTGTGTCATCATATAAAGTTTTTCTTTTTAAGGATGAAGACTTTCATGCTACCTGTACACACCAGAAACCAAATTTGAAAAGATTCATCCTGAAAATCATCCCTGCAAAGGTAAGTAGAAAGTATAATATTTTTACTGTTCTTATTTTATCATTCTAAATACTGTTTTGTGGCTACAGCTTTCACATATGACCAGTAAAGAGGAAATCTGATCTTTATATTTTCTATATATTTTTCCATCACTGTTCTATAAAAATAATAAATAATAAGCTATCAAAAAATGCAACATGGTTAACATTTAAATGCTTTTCCCTTTTCCTAAAACATTATTACTGTTGAAATATTTTTGGTAGGTATTCTGCTGTCCTGGGTGTCCTGTGAAATGCACTAAGGAAGACTTTCTTTTGAACCATTACTTGAGCAGACATGTTCATAACAGAAAGAAAATGGAGGAGATTATGTTTATGTTTCTTGATGTATTTATGCCAAATTATTAATAACTTTTAAAACATTAACACAGTTAATTTGCTTACTCTTGGTGAAATAGATGCAATACAATTTTATTGTGTAATATATTTAGTGCTTTTGACTTGTAAATTCTGTGATATGAAGTTGAATGTTTTGCATTTTTCAGCATAGATACACAAGTACTGTTTTTTCCTAAATTACTACTTACTTCAGCGTTTTGTATCCTCTTTGTAAGCCTTTTCTTTAATAGAATCTAAATCCAGGTAAGGATGCTTCACTCAAACAACACCATTGAAGGTATGACATATATCAGTTTCTGCTTAAATACAATTCAGAACTGAATAATTTTAATTATTATGTTTACCAAAATTATATTTTGGCTTCTTGTGTTATGGCAGCCATCACTAGTTTTGAATGAGGACAACTTATACTACTTCCTTTGTTTAGTTTTTTCCTGAAATACTTACATAACTAATTCACAGTGTATATTTTTTTATTAATGTATTTGACATATGAATGGGTGTTTAAAATTATATTGCAACAGAATCAGGGTACAATTTTCATCTTTGTTGTTATCTGTGTGTGGATATCTATTTAATGCTTCTAGTGTCCTATCTATGAAATGCTCAACAACCTTCAAGCATTGGCTTTATAATGAATTTACCCTTTTACAGGATGACATATATACTTGTAAAGCATCCAGTCACATACGTTGGATAACTAGTAGTGAATTTATTGCATTGTATGTTCCTGGAATGCAGAATGCAGTCATCTGGTAAATATACATTTCAATATTACAGTTATATATCTGGTCTGTTTACTACTAACCATCTCTCTCACTTTCTGGATATATATATATATATATATATATATATATATATATATATATATATATATATAAGGCATGAATAATTTCCTTTCCGACACGCTACTCAGCTGTGTGTATTTAATGGATTTAATACCATGTATCATCATTGATAGTCGTTTTTCAGAAAGAAAACCAGTATATTATTATATAATATTTACTCTGGCTCATGAAATATGGTGTGACGCGGATGCCTTTCATAATATCATGAAGTAAATTATCAAATCTTTGCTATGCAGTGCCTCACCATTGTTTAAGCATGTACCTTGCATAATCATGCAAAATTCCTGTCAACAAATGCCATGCCATATTTAACATCACCTTGAATACAGATGTTACATATTGATGGATGTTTTGTTCATTAATTATTAAATTTATCTTCTTTATCATTCTATAGGCATGACATGTGAACAGTGAGACAAAAGAGATCCAGCAGTGCTGTCAACATACCTGTCATTTGTAAAGAGGAATGCTGTATTTTGCTGGACGAACTTTGCAAAAATGAAATTGATTTTTCTGGTGATGTTGAAGAAAATCCTGGATCCAGTGGTAATTATTTTTATATTGGCATCTGTACCTTTGGGTACACACACTTCATGTTTTTCTCCCTTGTGTTCTCAATGTATATATTAAAAATTATCATACGAGGAAGTGATAAGTATATATTTAAAACATAGAATATGTATTAATAAGAAATAAGTTATAGGAAATGCCTAATCAGCAAATATTCCTAGCAGTAGTGTGTACAGTCAGAATTGTGACAGTTTCTATGCAGTGTGAATGATCATAACAAACCAAATTTAACTGCCAGTGTTTCCTTAATAGACAATTTAATCATTTTAAACTTATATGTTTTTCTGGTCATCTTTTTTCACGTTTAAAAGGTAGGAAAATACTATAAAGCAGGTTCAGTTTGGTTTAACAGTGTAGATTTCTTCTCATAGTTACAGTATTTTAGTTTCCCATAAAATGCCCTATTCTACTAATTTCAAGAAAGTCATGGTGATCCTATTTTTGGAGACTTCTCTTTCTAGATCGAGTGTTCCTGGGAATCTTGCACAGAAAGATTCCAAACAGAGCAGCTTTTAGGACAGCATGTAATCGGTCATATTCATCCTGGCATGTTATGTCAATGGAAAGACTGTGCTTTTTACCAGTTACGATGGAAATAAGTTGGAAACACATGTATTAAAAACATTGATTTGGTTAGTAATAGGAGATTGAATCATATTTAATTTTGTTGATTTTGATGAAGTATTTTTAAAGCTGTATCTTAAAGTTTTTGCATTTGTTTGTCTACATTGTAATGTGTGACTCAATTGCTGTCAGATATTTCTTTTCTCATTCGTGTATAATGAAGTCATTTAAACATAATAATAGTGCACTGAAACTTTAGAAAATTCCAATCACATGCTACAGTCAGCACAGACTGGTGACACCACAAACAAAATTAAATAAGTTGGGCTATGAAAATTATTTTGTCTAGAAAAATCTACTGTGGCAGATACCAGTATTTTGGTTCTTATGGAGACCGTAATCATAATTATAGTAACTTTGTAATGACAATATTAACTGCTTCATTATTACAATTATACTTATTTGGCTGGAATATGTCATATGCTGTGTAACATATTAAAATACTCTTGTCTATAGTAACAGTGACGAGTTATTTTTATTGGCTGCTAACCATTATTGAAGAAATGTATTTCTGCAGTGACATGTGAAACTGGAAGAGGTACTTTCTTTCAAAACCACCTACAGCATTAGTCACAAATAAAAAAATAATTATTTCTGGTAACCTAATCATGTTTTTGGTTACTTAACATGAATTTCTTTATGTTTAGGTTGTGAAAACCTGACCATTGATGAATGAGAACCCAACTCCCCTATTATATACCCATTTTTGTATTCACTGTTACATTTTTAAGGTCATCTTGATTATCATAAGAGTAATTCATGGAGAACAATTGAATGTTCAGAATATATTTTGTTTTCCACTTATTTATGTACTGTTCTCTGGAACATACATGATATTTAAGGTTTTGTGGCAATGAAAATAATTACTTATTGAAACATTTAAAAATAAATTATTTTATCACTTATGCAGGAACAGTTTTCTTTTCATTCCCTTGAAGAATGGGAACAAGCTTTACCTCTAGGACAGTTATCAAAAATAACTACTGATCATGGATAAGGCTGTAACTTAGTTCAATTTGGACTAACAAGGCCTCATGATGTCAATTCAGACCACTGAAATGTGTGATCTTAAATATGTTCATATGAGTAATTCCAACAAATAGTTTTCAAAATGTACAAACCATTTGAAAGTTACAGCATCGACAAGACTGCATTAAGCCACTCTGAACTGCAGCTAAGACAAGGACTTTCAAGGTTTCAGGGTGGGTGATTATGCAACAAATGGCCTCATGTGAATAATGCAACCAAATATTTTTGAAAACCCACATCTCATTGAAATGTTACGACTTGGACAAGCTTAATTTGACCTTGCACATAATGGAACATGGGCGTCCAGAGCTCAGGCTTGTATGTGAGATACTACAGTTGATATAAATAATTCCACCAAATATTCCAAACCCATAAGAAAAATGGCTTCTTTTGACTTTTGACCTTATTGATATCATCAATAGTAGCTGGAATGTTAGTTGACACTTTGACTTTGAGATGGATATCAATACCAAATTGCTGAAGACCACAGAAGCATTTTGGAGCTATGGCCTGGATAGGTAAATATGACAGCTGGACAGACAGCAAAGGATAAAATAATTTTTACCCATGCGACAGAGAAATCTAGCTGTTTTGCTAACCTTACTTTTCTTATATCAATTCAGTCATTTCAGTCAAGGTGTCCTCGTGCTCAGAACTACTTTAAAAAAGAAACCCTTGTTGTCTTCTGCGGTGCCTGATGTAGTCGTTCTACAATCAAACAACAACAACAAATATATAACAAAAACATGGTAACTTAAGGTAAAGCCATCTCTGAGAACGCACCATACAAAAACATTTTGAGAGAGACAAAGACATACATGCATAAGATGTCGAGCTTATTGGTATTATGATAGTTCATTCCACACAGCACGGTTAATTTTATCCTATATGCAGGCCTAGCTCAGAACATTTTCAGGTCAGCGTCATTAAATGTAGCTAAAGGTAACTAACTAGTTTTAAATACTTCATATATACCGTTAGTTACATTTAATGACGCTGACCTGATAAATGACTCTGCTACAGATAGAATAAAATTCTTAATGTTGTGTGAAATGAACTATGACAGAAAACACTGTACCCTGCACATACATTATAGACCTATATACTTCATAGCCTCCCAACTCCCTTAACAACTACAAAAAAATTAGTAACAGCCAGAAATGTGTTATGCCAAACATGCTTTATTCTAATTTTGTTAAAGATCTCCATTGTGCCCCAGCTGAATCAAAAATATACCTACAATATTTAATGACAAATAATGCACTTACCAGCCAGAAGGAATCATTTATCAATCAAATCATTAATCCATAAGCAAACTTTACTGTAGCACATGTCATATTTCCAAGACAGAAAAATACATTTTCAACGAATCCGTGAATTTGAAAGTTTAGCACATGTTTCTCCGCTAGGGTCTGTATTTGGAGGGTCTTTTATAGATGGGGGTAATTTTACAATTAATACTAAGAACAACACAAGTATGTAACACTTTCACCTCCTCCAAAGAAAAGGCGAGTTATTTACGATAGTGACACAGATCACTAATTACCCATGAATAATCTAAAGCAAGATGTTACTCTTCGTTACAGCTTGTACTAAGTATAACTACAGTAGAGCTTAGTAGCCAATATAGTTTTATTATTTACAATATAACTTTTCAAAATTTGAACTGATGAAGATGACAGTTTCTTGTAATAAATATTAATTATTTATTGTCAATTTCATATCACATCCATATATTAAATGTGATAATACCTCATTACTATGCGATGTTTTATTTTTCTTTGCTCACGCATATAAACTGTATACTTCGGATGCAATGGTCACAACACAGCCCTCATTAACAGATTTGTGTTAGTGAGCCACATGTAAACATTTGCACGTGAACTAGATTACACTAGTGAAGAGTTCTATTTACTTTAAAGGAATATATTGGGTGAGGAAAATAATCAACGTTGGGGTTTTGACCGAGACAAGGAAATCCCAGTCGCGGGGTTACATTATAAGTCTCCCCAATTGGCAACCCTTGTGGAGAGACAAATAATGTAACCCGTTGACTGGGATTTACTTGTCTTTGTCAAAACTCTAACATAGATTCTATATGTATTTCCCCAGAAAGGAGGAATGGATGGGTGAAAATAATGTGAACGAAGTAAGAATGAATTTATTTAGCAAACAGAAAATGAATTTCTTTTTTTTTTTTTGAATTTCTATGAAGGAATGAATCAATTTTAAAGATTTCTCTCAGATCATTCCAGAACAGTTTCCCTTTTAAAAATATCAAAATAAATGAAAATGTTATGGCAATTAACATTTCAGATGAAATGTTACTATTAGGAATTGTTATGTTAATAGATTTTAGTGTGGATCTCATCAAGAAAAGGAAAAACAATTTTTTGTGCAGTATAACTGCAGCAATTTGTTTCTCACCTTTGAAAACATGTTGGTGAAATTTGTAACAGTCATAGAGCTTAGTGAACTGCATCAAAGTGTGTTGAAAATCAAAATTATGCTGCCAAATGATAGTATAAAGATCATGAAATAAGTATATCACTCCTTAAATGACTTGCAAGCAATTCATACAGTGACAATAGTATTAATATTTGTATGTAAGAGCATGGCTGTTTCATTTACATATAGCTATGCAACTCAAATGAACAGTTTGTTATTCATAAAAAGTTATATCTACCGTATAAGTTGAGACACCATAAATCAATTCTGAATGTACATTTTTGTGCACTGCATGTTCTGGGTCACAGTTTCTTTTCCAATCTTAAGTTGTGGGCATATTTGAAATCATTTGAAAATTACATGTCGGAAAATGAACTCCAACTGAATTTTTTATTTAAAAAAATATGAAACTGTGTACTTTTTAAAAAAAATCCATTGCAGCATCATCTCATCAACCCAACCCTTATTCTTCAGACATACGATCCATTCTTTCAGTGCATGAATATCATTTTAGCTTTGTCATACAGTGAAAAATTATTGTTGGAGGCAACACATCTCCTTAAGTGGAAACTGCATGGACTAATGTCATTTTTTTAAAGGTCTGCACCAGTCGTGCTAATTCTCACACTTTCAACCCTCATCTTATTGAAAGTCCATCCAGGAATGAGATCACAGCACTGGAATTTCATCCATGTTAATAATCATGTTGTCTGCCAAATCAACTTTTCTTCTGGCCTTCACAAATTCATCAAATACTTCTATTTTCTAGGTGACCCTGGGTCATCGATATCCAGGCAGGAAGTACTATATTATGTTACTTCAAAAATTGTTTCATTGTTTCAATATATTTCCAAAAGTCCTGTGAATACTGGTCAAATGGAAGCAAACTAGCTTCCGTGTGTGGACTGACCTTGCATATATATATATATATATATATATATATATATATATATATATATATATATATATATATATATAATCACTTAAAAGAATCCAAAGTCGGCTTGCTTTGAAGAAAAAAATACCTTTATATTGATATCCTTTAAAATAATAATCGGCTTTAAAGTAAGGAAAGTCGGCTTCCAAGGTCAGCTTGCTTGCAATAAAAAATAACCTTTGTCTTCAATATCCTGTTGGCAAAATGACAAATAATGATTTTTATGCGCAAGATACTGTCATATAATTGAACTGGATATAATACAATCATGGTAATTTTGCACATAACACTGTGTCATGTGTGAATGGCACATACCTTCAAGCAATCATTTCACTTTATCACTCTCGTTTGTGAATTTGTTGGATCCAGTTTTCAGTCAGATAACACATTCAGACCTCTGAGTACAACCAAACACTATTTGTTTCTCTATGTTCATGTCAGTGAACATTGTGTCTTGTGTAATCTGATGTATGTGATACATGCTACAGTATGGATGTCTACGCTACATATATGGAGTTTTTGGATACTTTTTCTTTAATGCTCATGATAAAAAAAGAGAGGAATAAGTGATAACAATACAATGTTAATTTCTTTCATTTTATTATCAAATAAGCATTTTGTTTATCGATTTTATTGCAACATGGGGTGCAAATTAAAAACAAATTTATTTCATTTTTTAGTTCTTGGAACATATGACCTAGGTGTAAAAAGGTTTCACCATAAGTTCTAATACAGGGATTTGTTTTGTATTTTATTGTGTCCAATATATACAGTTATTATTAAAAGTCAAGTAGCACTAATTTATAGTAATACTGATAAACAATGAAGCCTTTGCAAAACCAATAATGATAAAAATTTCTCTGTATATGTTCAAAATGTATCATCCATTTATTAGAACCACCCCAATTTTCTCTCTAAAATGCTGCGAAATGTAGATTTTTCATATGCTACAGTTTAACTTTTTGATTATATAATACAGAGACAAAATGTATCACATAAATATATACCTTGTAATGAAGCAACATTGAACACTGATAAACTGAACTAATTTTTTTCAGCAGTTTACACTATAACAATTGATGTTAAAAAAGTAAACTAAATACAAAGTGCTGTCAACAATGCTCATTACATTGCTATTGAGACAAATGATGCCTCTAACTTTCATAATCTAAATTCAGACCAAAACTTGCTTTAACTGCATTCAAATACATGAAATTGGAGTGTTATCCATAGAACTGTAACTGAATGATTGCAGTGAAAGTGTTCAGTTCAGAAACACAAAAACTTAACATCCAAATCAACATTCGTCATTCTGAGTAACTTACCAAAAACATCGTCTGTAGTCTGGAAATGCAGCATTTCCCTTTACCTTTGATGATGTAATCCTTCTGGAATTGCCCACTACCTTTATTCAATCAATGAAGAAATGAAAGTAAAAGGAACATTTTGCATTAGATGTCTGAACACCTTGTATCCCACTGGTGGAGACAAAATGCAATCAAAACATAACCATCTTATAAAATTTATTTCACTGACATAAAGCAGAGGTCACATTTAATTGCATACGAGGTACCAAGTGTATTTGTAACTGTCAGAAAATCTAGGTGATTGCTATTTACATCGGAGTTAACATTAAGTCAGTACTCAGAGTTTAGTCGCTACCTTTCCTAACAATTACCCCCTCCTGCTGGTCCAGTAGCGTAATCATATTGTTTGTTTATTGACTGGAAGGTATTTTGGTTACTCTTTGTAACAATGTCGCTTTGGAACAGTTGTATGTAAGTTAGAAGCTGTGCACAGTCATCGACAAGGCATCCTTTTTTTAAAATCAAAACTGTGTTGCTACATTAAGTTTTATCACAGTACTTTGTGCTTTGATTTCATCTGGGACTTATTACAATATTGTCTATTTCCAAGCTTTTTGGACATAGAACGAAATAGTTCTTTGTCTCTGGTAGAATTAACACATGATATATTTTCGTGACTGGCAATTGTAAGATTATTTGCTAGACTGTAATCTTTTGTGATACATCATACAAAGTTACTTTTCAGTTTGGCCAGTGCCTGTGAACTCTCTCTCTCTCTCTCTCTCTCTCTCTGTACTTTTTACCTACAATGTAAAATTGCTTTCACTCCGAACTTTAGGTAAAAGTTTGCTCTACTGGTGATACAGAGGCTATCAATATACTAGAGCATCAGTAATTAAGAGCAACAGCAGATTATAAACATTAAAACTCATCAGCATACCCAGCATGTAAAGCTGATAATTAAATGATACTAAATCATGAATAGGATGCCCACCCCAAATAAAGATAAAGATTACAATTAATACTGCAGCTAATAATACAATACGTCTGCAATAACTTATACTTACATGCGAACAATTCAAGGTGAAATATCTAAGACATAATGGAATTAATGCCTTTAATCCAGAAATGCAGCACGTGATGCCTTTAGTGTTTGTAGGAGAAAAAAATAATTGTTGCTCATAGAAGGTTAAATGATTTAATGTATGGTAAATTGGAGTAATCACAAAAATATTGCAAAGTTCTCAAGTTAATGTTAAAAATAATACATAATTCAAAATGCCGATCCATAACTTAAGACAAATTAAAATGTTCCCACTCTATTACAAAATGAAAATTAATTCCCCTTATATACATTAATGTATAGCCTATATGTTATGAGATATGGCAGACAACTTTAGATAGCTTTTTCTGTCTCATGCATAATATGGGATAGTCAGTCTCGCCCATAATTCTAGTATGGATACTGATACGAGTCATCTATGATAGATTAAATGGAAAAAAGACCTTTGCAGCATCACATTTCTCAGCTTGTCCTTAGCCGCTGACTCATCTACAAACCTTTATCAGAGGAATGGTCATGTGAACATCTTCTTGACTATCAGGTGACAAGGCCCATTTGTAAAAGTCCATATAATTACCAAAATCAGCCGAAATCTACACAAATCGGCAAACAAAGTTAACAAAAAGAAGAGAAAATAGTTATAATGTAGAATGATATTTCATGTACAAATGAACTATAATGACATTATGGTCAGCTGTTGAAACATCTTAACAATACCATTTCATCGATCCAATAACTTTACCTAAGAACAGTTACTCTGGCGATAATAATATTCTGATAATGATGTGAGGGGTTGTCCATAAAGCACATATACAAACAATTGGCGATTTTCTTTACCCCCTTTCCCCTTACTCATTGCACAGCATACATTTTTGTATCCCACCCTCGTGTATGTAAATTGCCACCCCCTTTCCAAGAATAGCAGGGACAACTGAATTGTAAAAGTTGTTAATACAGTCATTAAAAATAAGCAGAGGTTTAAATAAATACTATGTAAAAAAATTGAAAATGAAAGTAGGAAAATATTAACATCAACTATAACAGTAATACATAGCTTGAAACCAATGCTTTTCTAAGGCAAATGTAAAGATTTATCTCTAATAATAGTTTTAAACACGTGACAGCGTCTAATATTTAGTAGACTTTAACTTTAATAGTCAAATGTCAGCCAGTGGCTAAAATTGTGATTTCACCTGTGGAAAATTGGAATATTATCAGCCTTATCACCATTTGGAATGACTGGAGCTCATCATCCAAATCATGAACCGTAACAGTTCTTTTCTTGGTTAACAATTTTTGCAAGGTGTGTACAATCATGTGACATTTCATATTGGCCTAGGATGAGTAATAAATTTAAGACACGCTTCTGAAGTTCACTATTATACACGTAAAGAACAATAGGTGACAAAAAGGCAATCTATGTGTCTATCCAAATACAATACATTGTCCCAGTCTGGCAAGGTATGGCTTCACAAATTCGCATGAGGCATCAGGGTCTGGAATGCATAATCTGTCGGAATCATCTGATAAAAGAACTGGTCATGTCAGAAAATGAAGAGGAACTTATGTCTTCCACAAAGTGCACCATGTGCAATGAAACTACAACATGTCACACATCATAATTTTAAGCAGATATTGGCTCTGCCTGACAAGGCATACCAGCCAAATTGCATCTAACTCATCTGCTGGTTATGTTTCTGACCTGACTAATCTTCATAAACATCACAGTTATCAAGGAATATTGACCCCTACCGCTGCAGAACATACTTAACAGTCACCCTGCCACATACACAGGCTAATGCTTTTTGAATTTTTTCAACCCCCTCCCCACCTCCTCTCAATAAATACATACTTTATGCACGACATATTAGTGTGACAGAACAAATTAAGCAGCATAATGAACTTATCATGTAATTATCACAAGATTTACCAGTACATAAATTATTATATAATATACAGGTGACCGCTCTGGTGTCCTAGTGGTTAGAGCTTCTGCCTCGGATGTGGAAGGTCTTGGGTTCAAGCCCAGACTGATTCATACCAAAGACTTCTAAAACTGGTACTAACAGGTGCCTCGCTTAGCGCTTAGCATTAAGAGGTTAGTGTTAGGACTGGTCGGCCTGGTGTCAGGATAATGTGACTGGGTGGGACATGATGCTACATGTCTGCGGCATGATGCACCAGTGCTAGACATCACTATAAACTGTCACACTGCAGACATCATAGCGATATGACTTAAAAATTGTTAAAGTTAAAAATCTAAAACACATACTATAATATACAGGCAAATTTACATTTAAATGGATGTGTTATTTGTAAATCCCGAACAGTAATGATTGTTATTGTCTCCAGATATGGATGAGCACTGAGAAAGTTATCATTCAACTTACTGCATTTGCTGAACAGACTCCCGATGTTAATGATCAGCTGACTGTAAAATGTCAATACGATTACTATCAAGGTTGTAAAATGTTTGTTTTAGGAGATTTTTGGATGGATTTTGGTTTATATAGGGCATGGACAGATTTGGACCAGTATATGGACCCAGCAAGGTCTTTACATCTACTACGGTAACACACATTTGAGTGATGTGGCTGTAAAATGTGTATTTATCATTTAAGCTGAGGAAAATGGATCTTAAAACTTGTGTAATGTCACAGAATTTATGAGAATAATACATTTCAGTTTTTCATTTAAAATGATTCAAAATTCTTATTATTTCTTTCCATTTGTTTTGATCGTCTGTTCTCTACTATACACGAGTGCTATGATATTTCAGTCATAAAGTCTGCAATCAGCAAATAAGTAGATAAAAACAAAGACCCTCAAGATATAATTTAAGTCTGTTTGTTGTTCTTTTTATTAAAATGAATTTAGTTACTCTGATATCACAGTGAGACCTACAACAAAAAAATCTGATGATGGCATATACTTGTATTAATGGTGGAAAAGTAATGTATGTGTTGCACAAAGTGTAATCAACATGAAAAGTGGATGCTACTTCTATGGCACTCATTATGCTACCTGTGCCCAACAGCAACATAAAGTTATAAGAGAGAATTAAAGAAATGCACGATGAGGGGAGTTGCGCTGGGATTGTTGCTGAGAATGAACAATCAACATGAGCCTGAAAGTACATATCAACCTAAGACTGTTTGAACAACAACCGGTGTTCCAATTAAAAGTAGCCAATCATGTAACACGCAGCTTTCAAGTCAACACCTTTTAACTGCGAAAGCCACCAAAAAACGACATTAACATGCTTTACATTTTGACTGTTATTTGCTACCATAGATTCGATCTCCTAGGCCTTGACCATCACAGTAATCATGTGATCTAACTCTTGTATAACATCATTAGACATTATCAGACGACAAACTTGCCAAACAATTTGTTACAGTGATAGCAATTTTAAGAAGATATTGATTCTATCTGAGAACATGGGGTAAGGATATTATTTTGAAATAATAATATTCATTAGTTTATTTATAAAACAGTGTATTCGTCAGCAATCCCCATATTTTCCCAAAATAAACTGGTGCTACAGAACTAGTAACTTATGGTCTTGTGGTATATATAAGTACACGATATGTGGCGCTATAGATAAAATAAATACCGATTAGTTCAAATATCGAGATACCATAGAACCAATATCGTCAGAAGCTAGGCCACACCATATTAGTTTTTCCACATGGGCTTGTATCGTTCCTTACAACTGATCTGACATACATGTACTATTAGTCCGAGTTTCCTCTGACCCTTTTCACCACATTTTTTTATATTTGGATATTAATGTTGGTGTGTAGGGACCCTACACACTAATATAAATGTCCAAATATCAAAAATGGGGTGGCAATGGTCAGAGGAAACTCGGACTAATGTACTATATAATAACTACTATACAGTACATGTATGACAGTTCAACTGTAAGCAACGATACGAGCAGATGTGGGGTTTTCATTGATTTTGTACCAGTCCTCAAAAACTAATCACGGTAATAAACTAAAGGTGGATTAATCAGAAAGAAAAGTAATTGCCAGTATCCAAATAAAATGTAACTTATTTCATAGTACCGGTGTCAGTATACACACTACTACGAGTACTTCCTTGCAGACAAAATAATGAGATCTTATTACTAAACCACGAAAACTGATAACTGTAACAAATGGGCTTAAGGCGTATAACTTATCGTTTAATTTCAATTCTAATTTAAAAACGTGTCTATTAAAAAAATATAAACGTAAAAGAATACTATAATAATAACCTTACAATTCAACCAATCCACTAAAATTGATATCGCCACCAATGGCGGTCTAATTTCAAATAGTATTTTAAAAATTGTAATAGAAAACAAAATAAACTGTAATTACCAGCGCTGAAATGAAATGTACAATACATTATTAGTATAGGTTAAAGTATATACAGTACCGGTCAGATAACATATTACTTCATTTCTAGTAGCACAAGTCTCAATGTCAATATTTTTTTTTACAACCACAATGTCCAATGAAAACCATCGTTTCAACCATAGTCATTTGCATATTTGCATTAATGAATATTTAATGGCTGGCACGATTTCTCCAATATTCCAAGTGCTACATAATGTGTTTATCGTAAAACAGATCTCTTCCTGCATGATGCTACTGCCTAAAGGTCAGAAACATGACCTTTCTTTGCTGCTGTTATGCCTGCTCCCACCAGTAAACGCATATTATTTTACCCATTGAATGTATTGGTGTCGAGATTTTGACTATTAGATCATAGATCATGTGTTCGTTTTCATAATGAATGTTTTCCAAAAGTCTGACATTTTAGATCTTAGGTATTCTTTTATGCGACTTTTCAACAACGCATTTACAAATGACCTCATTAGAATGCATGCAATATAATAGATAGTATTACATCCTTAAATTTGATATATATTTATTTTGTATAGTGGGCGCCACTAGACAATGTGTTATCTTAAAACAGATCTCTTCCTGCACGCTGTTATGCCTGTTCCCACCAGTAAATGCATATCTTTTTTTAACAATGGAATGTACTGGTGTAGAGTGCTCTTTTATCACCAGCTCTAGACCACGAAATAATAGCTTCTGAAAGATAGTTAAAAGTACAACACACGTATGTATGTATGTATGTATGTATGTATGTATGTATGTATGTATGTATGTATGCATGTATGTATGTATGTATGTATGTATGTATGTATGTATGTATGTATGTATGTCTGTGTGTGTCTGTATGCATGCATGCATGTATGTATGTATGTATGTATGTATGTATGTATATGTATGTATGTATGTATAGCAGCCGAACTTTGTGCTCCATTAGTTATGAATATTATTATTATCTATATTTTTTCTTTTGCTATGTATAAAAGCTGTCTGTGCACAAGTTCCAAACAAGACAAGCTTCCTCTTAATGTCATCCCCATGTCCTAAGTTGATTCCTGCGTTCACATATCAACCTTATTTTATAATTTACACATATATTGTTTGCTTTTTCTAATCGAGGACCTTTCGTTTACTTTTTGTCTTTTAGTCTAATTGACCTGATTTTATGATGTGGTGACTTTTCATATACAGTTTCTTGGGTCTCCGTTATATATACAAAATGTTAATATATGTTAAGGGTAAAATATTTGACATATCAATTTGAAATCCATCATACTATGAACTTACACCAAGAGTTTAAATAACTTACACACTACAATTGCCTGAATAATAGCATGATAACGTTCAAATATAATAATGGTAAGGCCACATTATCGGAAATGAAAACAAACGTGTTGCATTTATTTGAACAATATTTCAAAGCAAATGTTACGAGAAAGCAATTTCTGCTGTGCAGTATATTTTGTACTAGTAGAGAGAATTGTCAGCACGTATTGCACAAATATATGAAACAACAGAAAATAGCATATCACAACCTTGGTGCGGGCCCTTTCAGAAAACTTAAATCTAATAGCTGAGTAATTCTGACTGTGCTAGTAATTTTTGATGATTTTACTTCTTTCTTACGTGAACAAGTGGATGTACCTATTAAGGAAGAACCGTGAGATGAAACACTTCCAAATGCAATGGCAAAAACAACAAAGGAAGAAAATGCGTTGGTGGACAACGTAAACTTAACGACATCATCGACTGGTTAGAAAGACTTACTGGGTCTATTCGTGTCAGTAACAACGCACTGTAAATTATTTTTGGGGCCGCATCAATTTGTCAGCGATTACTCACCAATGACATCGTAAACCGAAAATATTTATATTAAATTAATTTATGAACTTGCTCAAGTCATCAAAGACGTATATAACGACACTGAAGATGAGTTCTTATGAGACACTTAGTGTTTTATATGAAAATAATGCAGCGATAAAACGTTGTTTTGTAATACAACTCAAATCATTGCCTTGTTAATCACAATCTCATCAATGAACCAGAATTTAATGTGACTTTTTCTACACCTTTTACCGCTGGTGACCCGTGCAAGCTTGAAATTGCATTATTATCATTACGATTTTATTACAGTTGGCCTAATATTTGATCGCAACCATTTGGTAGTATTGGTGCAAATATATTTTCCTCTGATAGTGGTAACGTCTGGAATAATTCTAAACTCCCTACAGGCGCGTGCGACATAGAAACGATTAAGTGCCAAGCATTTTGATCTCCTGGAAATGAGAGAAGTTCAAGAAATATGTTCCCCTATTCTGACCGTATGTATAAGTAGAAATGGGACGATATAGTGACAATGAGAAAATACATTACAGACCCCCCGGGACGATATAGGGACAAGATTTATAGGGACAATGGGAAAATACATTACAGACCTCCACTGGGACGATATAGGGACAATATGTATAGGGACAATGGGAAAATACATTAGAGACCTCCACTGGGACGATATAGGGACAATATGTATAGGGACAATGGGAAAATACATTAGAGACCTCCTGGGAGAATATAGGGACAAGATTTATAGGGAAAAGTCGGAATTGAACAGGGGGAATATTGGGCTTGTTTACGGACAAGGGAAAGTTGAGTTTGTATAGCGTCTGACGTCACGGTATGGGAGATTGTTAACAATGTAGCAACCATTAGAGGTGACGTCACAATACTGAGCAAAGAGCGGGTGTACAGATATAACACAGACAAAAAAACAAACTCCAATACAAATTTTTTTTTTAAATTTGAGGCAAGAAATCAATTCTTTTCGAGGCATATGAGTGGCCCTGAAAAGTGACTTTGGGTTCTTCTGCTTCTTCTTCTATTTTCTCCACTTCTTCCACCAGCTCCTAACCTTTAAAAAGGAGGGAACACATCCAAGAGGCACCCGACGTCACAGGCCCGTTTGTTGTTAGAAAGGCCAAAGCCTATTGATCAAATTTGTCCGGTTGTACTAATGGACTGTCGAATATATTCCAATCTTGTGTAAGCCACATTTGTAATTAGCCTAATCTTTAGAGTTATTAAATTTTGATTTAAATTTACTTTAGTAGTTGCAATTTATTTTTTTGTATACAAAGTGTACTTTTTTTGTATGAAAAAAACCCTAAAAATTATTAGAAATCGTAGAGCCAATCTGTTAGTTTTTTGTCGCCCGATTATTTTTTGGTCTTGTATTTTTAATTAAGGTTGTGAATTTTTGGCGGTGATTCCGAAAAGGATCATATTGAATTAAGGCCACAAAAAAGTGGAGTTATCTAAAGAGTTCTTCAATAGTCAAAGGGAGAACTCCTATTTGAGGCAATTTGTAGAAGTCATTGTTGTTTCCTTCCCCTCGTTGTTGTGGGTTGCTGGTTTGACTTCTTGGAGTTCCTTCTTTCTGCTATGTTGTTGTGGTTGAACTCCTCTTCTTCTGTGTTGTTTACTGCCACACTACCATGTTAATTTTAACCATTGTGCCTCAAGCCCTAATTTTTTTTTAAATGTGTCAGCAATTGGTCTGAGGTAATTGCTATGTGCTTCCTTGTGTGGTGTGTTGCTAATTTATAGTTTTGTTGTATCTTTATACTTGTGCGGAGGGACCTGATGACTGGGCTTGGGTCACCTTATAATTCTTAACTTGAAGGATTGAGTGATATTCTGTTTTTGTGGTCAGACCTTGATTATTACATGGTTAGTATATTTTCGCATGCATCTGGTATAGGTGGGAAGGATGACAGGATGGAAAGAAGGAAAGAAGGGATTTTTTATCTTGCTCTATGTATTGTTTTTACTTATTTTTGCTTATTTATTTGAATCTTGTCTCAAATTAAACCTTTTTCCTTTATTTATATTTGTTTTTAAAATGTATCTTTATTATCGTTGGTAGGTGCAGGCCCCTTTGTTGAACATTCAGATCCCTAGGGACTTTTCAAAGGTGCATGTCCTCTTTAGTTAAGGCCTATCGCCTATCTTTTAGTTTGTTGTTCCCTATTTTGTTGAGAATACAGGTCCCTTTGTTGAGTATTCAGATCCCTAGGGACTTATCAAAGGTTCCTGTTCTCTTTGATTAATGCCTATCTTCTACCTGATTCCTATCGTTTAGTTTTTGTTTTCCCTTATTTATTGAGGTTGCAGGCTCCCTTGCTGTAAATAAATTTTCAAAGAATCTGTGAACTTCAAAGTTTTAGCACATGTTTCTCCGCTAGGGTCTGTATTTGGAGGGTCTTTTATACATAGGGGTAATTTTACAATCAATACTAAGAACAACACAAGTATGCCACAAACAGTTTCACCTCCTCCGAAGAAAAGGACAGTTATATATGATAGTGACACAGATCACTAATTACCCGTGAATAATCTAAAGCAAGATGTTACTCTACGTTACAGCTAATACTAAGTATAATAACAGTAGAGCTGAGTAGCCAGTATCGTTTTATTATTTACAATATAACTTTTCAAAATTGGAATTGATGAAAATGAAAGTTTCTTGTCATAAATATTAATTATTTATTGTCAATTTCATATCACATCCATATATTAAATGTGATAATACCTCATTACTATGCGATGTTTTATTTTTCTTTGCTCACGCATATAAACTGTGTACTTCGGATGCAATGGTCACAACACAGCCCTCATTAACAGATTTGTATTAGAGAGCCACATGTAAACATTTGCACGTTAACTATATTACGATAGTGGAGAGTTCTTTTTACTTTAAAGGAAAATATTGGGTGAGAAAAATAATCTACGTTGGGGTTTTGACCGAGACAAGGAAATCCCAGTCGCGGGGTTACATTATATGTCTCCCAATTGGCAACCCTTGTGGAGAGACAAATAATGTAACCCGTTGACTGGGATTTACTTGTCTTTGTCAAAACTCTAACATAGATTCTATATGTATTTCCCAGAAAGGAGGAATGGATGGGTGAAAATAATGTAAATGAAGTAAGAATGATTTTATTTAGCAAATAAAAAATGAATTTCTTGTTTCGAATTTCTATGAAGGAGTGAAACATTTTAAAAGATTTGTTTCCGATCATTCCAGAACAGTTTTCCTTTTAAAAATACCACGATTAATGAAAATGTTATGGCAATCAACATTTCAGATGAAATATTACTATTAGGAATTGTAATGTTAATAGATTTTAGTGTGGATCTCATCAAGAAAAGGAAAAACAATTTTTTCTGCAGTATAATTGCAGCAAATTGTTTTCACTTTTGGAAACATGTTAGTGAAATTTGTAACATTTATAAAGCTTAGTGAACTGCATCAAAGTGTGTTGAGAATCAATGTTATGCTGCCAAATAATAATATAAAGATCATGAAATAAGTATATCACTCCTTAAATGACTAGCAAACAATTCATACAGTGACAATATTATTAATATTTGTATGTAAAAGCATGGCAGATTCGTTAACATTGAGCTATGCAACTCAATCAACAGTTTGTTATTCATGAAAAGTTATATCTACCGTATAAGTTGAGACACCATAAATCAATTCTGAATGTACATTTTTGTGCACTGTATGTTCTGGGACACAGTTTCTTTTCCAGTCTTAAGTTGTGGGCATATTTGAAATCATTTGAAAATTACATGTCGGAAAATGCACTCTAGCTGAAATTTTTATTTAAAAAAATATAAAACTGTGTACTTTTTTAAAATCCTTCGTAGGATCATCTCATCAATCCAACCCTTCTCCTGCACACATATGATCCTTTCTTTCAGTGCATGAATATCATTTTAGCTTTGTCATGCAGTGAAAAATTATTGTTGGAGGCAACACATCTTCTTAAGTGGAAACTGCATGGACTAAAGTCATTTTATTTAAGATCTCCACCAGTCGTGCTAATTCTCACACTTTCAACCCCAATCTTATTGACAGTCCATCCAGGAATGAAATCAAAGCACACTGGAATTTCATCCATGTTAATGATCATGTTGTCTGCAAAATCATCTTCTCTTCTGGCCTTCACAAATTCATCAAATGATTTTCTTTTCACCAAATCATCTAGGTGACCCTGGGTCATCGATATCCATGCACGAAGTACTATATTATGTCACTTTAAAAATTGTTTCATTGTTTCAATATATTTTCAAAATTCCAGTGAATACTGGTCAAATGGAAGCAAAGTAGCTTCCCTATGTGGCTATGTGGGCTGACTTTATATATATATATATATATATATATATATATATATATATATATATATATATATATATATATATATATATATATATAATCAGCACACTTAAAAGAATCCAAAGTAATCTTGCTTTGAAAAAATAACCTTTTTTGATATCCTTTAAAAAATAATCGGCTTCAAAGTATCCAATATCGGCTTCCAAGGTCAGGTTGCTTTGCAATAAATAATAACCTTTGTCTTCAATATCCTATTGGCAAAATGACACGTAATGAAAATTATTTGCAAGATACTGTCATATAATTGAACTGGATATAATACAATCTTGGTTATTTTGCACATAAAGCTGTGTCATGTGTGAATGGCACATACCTTCAAGCAATCATTTCACTTTATCACTCTCGTTTGTGAAGTTGTTGGATCCAGTTTTCAGTCAGATAACACATTCAGACCTCTGAGTATAACCAAAAACGATTTGTTTCTCTATGTTCATGTCAGTGAACATTGTGTCTTGTGTAATCTGTTGTAAATGATACAAGCTACATTATGGATGTCTACGCTACATATACGGAGTTTTTGGATACATTTTCTTTAATGCTCATGATGGAAAAAAGAGTGGAATAAGTGATAACAATACAGTGTTAATTTCTTTCATTTTATTATCAAATAAGCATTTTGTTTATCGATTTTATTGCAACATGGGGTGCAAATTAAACACAAGTTTATTTCATTTCTTAATTTTTGGAACATATGACCTAGGTGTAAAAAGGTTTCACCATAAGTTCTGGTACAGGGACAAATTTTGTATTTTATTGTGTCCAATATATACAGTTATTATTAAAAGTCAAGTAGCACTAATTTATGGTAATATTGATAAACAATGAAGCCTCTACAATACCAATAATGATAAAATTTCTCTGTATATGTCAAAATGCTGCGAAATGTAGATTTTTCATATCCTACAGTTTAATGTTTTGATTATATAATACAGAGACAAAATGTATCCCATAAATATATACCTTGTAATGAAGCAACATTCAACACTGATAAACTGAACTAATGTTTTTCAGCAGTTTAAACCTTAAAAATTGATGTTAAAAAGTAAACTAATTTCAAAGTGCTGTCAACAATGCCCATTAGATTGCTATTGAGACAAATGATGCCTCTTACTTGCATAATCTAAATTCAGACCAAAACTTGCTTTAACTGCATTCAAATACATGAAATTGGAGTGTTATCCATAGAACTGAAACTGAATGATTGCAGTGAAAGTGTTCAGTATCCAGTGTTTTCCAGAAACACAAAAACTTAACATCCAAATCAACATTCATCATTCTGAGTTACGTACCAAAAACATCGTCTGTAGTCTGGTAATGCAGCATTTCCCTTTACTTTTGATGATGTAATCCTTCTGGAATTGCCCACTGCCTTTATTGGATCACTGAACAAATGAAAGAAAAAGAAACATTTTGCATTAGATGTCTGAACACCTTCTGGGAAACAAGGTGTTCAATGGGATATTGGTGGAAACAAAATGGAATCAAAACATACCCATCTTATAAAATTTATTTCACTGACATAAAGCAGAGGTCACATTTAATTGCATACGAGGTACCAAGTGTATTTGTAAGTATCAGAAAATCTAGGTGATTACTATTTACATCGGAGTTAACATTAAGTCAGTACTCAGAATTTAGTCCCTACCTTTCTTAACACATATCCCCCTCCTGCTGGCTCAATAGTGTAATCTAATTGTTTGTTTATTGACTGGAAGGTATTTTAGTTACTGTTTGTAACAGTGTCACATTGGAATAGTTGTCTGTAAGTTAGAAGATGTGCACAGTCAGTGACAAGGCATCTTTTTTAATCAAAACTGTGTTGCTACATTAAGTTTTATCACAGTACTTTGTGCTTTGATTTCATCTGGGACTTATTACAATATTGAATATTTCTAAGCGTTTTGGACATAGTACGAAAGAGTTCTTTGTCTCAAGTAGAATTAACACATGATATATTTTCGTGACTGGCAATTGTAAGATTATTTGCTAGACTGTAATCTTTTGTGATACATCATACTAAGTTGTTTTTCAGTTTGGCCAGTGCCTGTGAACTCTCTCTCTCTCTCTCTCTCTCTCTGTACCTTTTACCTACAATGTAAAATTGCTTTCACTCCGAACTTTAGGTAAACGTTTGCTCTACTTGTGATACAGAGGCTATCAATATACTAGAGCAGCAGTAATTAAAAGCAACAGCAGCTTATAAACATTAATACTCATCTACATACCCAAAGCATAGCCCCCCCCCCCCCGAAAAAAAAAAATAATAATAAAGATAAAGGTTAAAATTAACACTGCACCTAATAATGCAATACGTCGGCAATAACTTATATTTACATGCTAACAATTCAAAGTGAAATATCTAAGACATAATGGAATTTATGTGTTTAATCCAGAAATACATTACGTGGTGCCTTTAGTGTTTGTAGGAAAAATTAATAATTGTTGCTCATAGAAGGTTAAACGATTTAGTGTATTGTAAATTGGAGTAATCACAAAAATATTGCAAAATTTTCATGTTAATGTTAAAAATAATACATAGTTCAAAATGCCAATCCATAGCTTAAGAAACGGAAAATCTCCATTGTTTTATGATAAATTAAAATGTTCCCACTGTATTAAAAAAAAATATTTCCCTTATACACATTAATGTATAGCCTATATGTTATAAGATATGGCAGACAACTTTAGATAGCTTTTTCTGTCTCATACAGAATATGGCATAGTCAGTCTCACCCATAATTCTAGTATGGATACTGATACGAGTCATCTATGATAGATTAAATGGAAAATATACCTTTGCAACATCACATTTCTCAGCTTGTCCTTAGCCGCTGACTCATCTCCAAACTTTTATCAGAGGAATGGTCATGTGAACATCATCGCGACTATCAGGTGACAAGGCCCATTTGTAAAAGTCCATATAATTACCAAAATCAGCCGAAATCTACACAAATCGGCAAACAAAGGTAACAAAAAGAAGAGAAAATAGTTATAATGTAGAATGATCTTTCAGGCACAAATGAACTATAATGACATTATGGTCAGCTGTTAAAACATCTTAGCAATACTATTTCATCGATCCAATAACTTCACCTAAGAACAGTTACTCTGGCGATAATAATATTCTGATAATGATGTTGTCCATAAAGTACATATGCAAACAATTGGTGATTTTTTTTACCCCCTTTCCCCTTACTCATTGCAAAGCATCCATTTTTGTATCCCACCTTTGTGTATGTACATTGCCACCAAATTTCCAAGAATAGCTGGGACAACTGAAATTTAAAAGATGAAGTTATTAATACAGTCATTAAAAATAAGCAGAGGTTTAAATTAATACCATGTAAAAGAAACCTTTGAAAATGAAAGTAGGAAAGTATCAACATCAACTATAGCAGTAATACATAGCTTGAAGTTTATAGAAGTCGTAACCAATGCTTTTCTAAGGAAAATGTAAATATGTGTCTTTAATAATAGTTTTAAACACGTGACAGCAACTAATATTTATTAGACTTTAATAGTCAAATATCAGCCAGTGACTAAAATTATGATTTCACCTGTGGAAAATTGGAATATTATCAGCCTTATCACCATTGGGAATCACTGGAGCTCAGTTTGTATCAGCAGCTTCGATATCATCCAAATCATGAACCGTAACAGTTCTTTTCTTGGTTAACAATTTTTGCAAGATGTGTACGATCATGTGACATTTCATGTTGGCTTAGGATGAGTAATAAATTAAAGACACGCTTCTGAATCTCACTATTATAACAGTAAAGGACAATTTGTGTCAAAAAGGCAATCCACGTGTCTATCCAAATACAATACACTGTCCCAGTCTGGCAAGGTATGGCTTCACAAATTCGCATGAGGCATCAGGGTCTGGAATGCATAATCTGTCGGAATCATGAGAAAAAAGAACTGGTCATGTCAGAAAATGAAGAGGAACTTATGTCTTCCACAAAGTGCACCATGTGCAATGAAACTACAACATGTCACACATCATAATTTTAAGCAGATATTGGCTCTGCCTGACATGGCATACCAGCCACTTTGCATCTAACTGATCTGCCGGGTTTTTTTTCTGCCTTGACTACTCTTTATAAACATCATAGTTATCAAGGAATATTGACCCCTACCGCTGCAGAACATTCTTAACAGTCACCCTGCTACATACACAGGCTTATGCTTTTTGAATTATTTCAACCTGGGTGGGACATGATGCTACATGTCTGCGGCATGGTGCACCAGTGCTAGACATCACTATAAACTGCCACACTGCAGACATCATAGCGACATGACTTAAAAATTGTTAAAGTTAAAAATCTAAAACACATACTATAATATACAGGCAAATGTACATTTATTGGACGTGTTATTTGTAAAACTCGAACAGTAATGATTGTTATTGTCTCCAGATATGGATGACCACTGACAAAGTGTTGACATTCAACTTAATGCATCCGCTGAACAGACTCCCGATGTTAATGATCAGCTGACTGTAAAATATAATTTAAGCTGACCAAAATGGATCTTAAAACTTGTGTAGTTATGTCACAGAATTTACGAGAATAAGACAATTCAGTTTTTGATTTAAAATGATTCCAAATTCTAATTATTTCTTTCCTTTTGTTTTGATATTCTGTTCTCTACTATACACGAGTGTTATGATATTTCAGGTCATAAAGTCTGCACTCAGCAAATAAGTAGATAAAAACATTCACCCTAAATATATAATTTAAGTCTGCTTGTTGTTCTTTGTTTTAAAATGAATTTAGTTTCCACTATAAATCAGATGACTGTGTGAAACAAACAATAAACATGTTATGTACAGTCCTAGTTATGAAAGGGGAGTTACTCTGATATCATAGTAAGACCAACAACAACAAAAAAATAACCTGATGATGGCATATACCTTTATTAATGTTGGAAACTTAATGTATGTGTTGCACAAAGTGTAATCAACATGAAAAATGGATGCTACTTCTATGGGACTCATTATGCCACCTGTACCATACAGCAAGAAAAACTTATAAGAGAGAATTAAAGAAATGCATGATGAGGGGAGTTGCGCTGGGATTGTTGCTGAGAATGAACAATCAACACGAGCCTGAAAGTACATATCAACCTAAGACTGTTTGAACAACAACCGGTGTTACAATTAAAAGTAACCAATCATGTAAAACGCAGCTTTCAAGTCAACACCTGTTAACTGCGAAAGCCACCAAAAAACGACATTAACATGCTTCACATTTGGCTCTTATTTGCTACCATAGATTCGATCTCCTAGTCCTTGACCATCACAGTAATCATGTGATCTGACTCTTGTATAACATCACTGGACAGATCTATCTAAGAACATGGGGTAAGGATATTATTTTGAAACAGTAATATTCATGGGTTTATTTATTTTCCCAAAATAAGCTGGTGCTGCAGAACTAGTAACTTATGGTCTTGTGGTATATATAAGTACACGATATGTGGCGCTATAGATAAAATATATACCGATTAGTTCAAATATCGAGATACCATAGAACCAATATCGTCAGAAGCTAGGCCACAACATTTTGTTTTTTCCACAGGGGCTCGTATCGTTGCTTACAACTGACCTGTCATATATGTAATATTTGTCCGAGTTTCTTCTTACCCTTTTCACTCCATTTTTTATATTTGGATATTAATGTTGGTGTGTAGGGACCCTACACCCCAACATAAATGTCAAAATATCAAACATGGGGTGGCAATGGTCAGAGGAAACTCGGACTAATGTACTATATAATAACTACTATACAGTACATGTATGACAGTGCAACTATTAGCAACGATACGAGCAGCTGTGGGTTTTTCATTGATTTTGTACTAGTCCTCGAAAACTAATCACGGTAATAAACTTAAAGTGGATTAATCAGAAAGAAATGTAATTGCCAGTATCCAAATAAAATGTAACTTATTTCATAGTAACGGTGTCAGTATACATACTACTACGAGTGCTGCCGTGCAGATAAAATAATGCGATCTTATTACTAAACCACGAAAACTGACAACTGTAACAAATGGGTGTGTGGCGTAAAATGTATCGTTTAATTTCAATTCTAATTTAGAAACAAACGTGTCTATTAAAAAAATATAAACGTACAAATAATTCATAGTTACGGTAATAATAATAATAAGAATAATAATAATAAAACTAAAACTACTAGCGAAATAACCTTACAATTCAACCAATCCACGAAAATTGATAACGCCACCAATGGCGGTCTAATTTCAAATAGTATTTTAAAAATTGTAATAGTAAACAAAATAAACTGTAATTACCAGCGCTGAAATCAAATGTACAATAAACATAATGTGTTTATCGTAAAACAGATCTCTTCCTGCATGATGCTTCTGTCTAAAGGTCAGGAACATGACCTTTCTTTGCTCCTGTTATGCCTGCTCCCACCAGTAAACGCATATTATTTTACCCATTGAATGTATTGATGTCGAGATTTTGACCATTAGATCACAGATCATGTGTTCGTTTTCATAATGAATGTTTTCCAAAAGTCAGAAATTTTAGATCTTAGGTATTCTTTTATGCGACTTTTCAACAAAGCATCTACAAATGACCTCATTAGAATGCATGCAATATAATAGATAGCATCACATCCTTAAATTTGATATATATTTTTTTAGTATAGTGGGTGTCACTAGATAATGTGTTATCTTAAAACAGATCTCTTCCTGCATGCTCTTTTGCCTGTAACCATCGGTAAATGCATATTCTTTTACCAATGGAATGTACTGGTGTGGAGTTCTCTTTATGTATGTATGTATGTATGTATGTATGTATGTATGCATCCATGCATGCATGCATGTATGCATGCATGAATGTATGTATGTCTGTATGTCTGCATGCATGTATGTATGTATGTATGTATCTATGCATGCATGCATGCATGTATGTCAATTTATAGCAGCCGAACTTTTGAAAACTCCGTGATTGGACTTTGGGTTCCATTAATTATGAATGTTATTATTATCTCTGTTGTTTGTTTTGCTATGTATAAAAACAATGTCTGTGCACAAGTTCCAAACAAGACAAGCTTCCTCTTGAAGTCATTCCCATGTCCTAGGTTGATTCCTGCGTTCACATATCAACCTTATTTTATATTTTACACATACATTGTTAGCTTTTTCTAATCGAGGACCTTACGTTTACTTTTTGTCTTTTAGTCTAATTGACCTGATTTTATGATGTGGTGACTTTTCATATACAGTTTCGTGGGTCTCCGTTATATATACAAAATGTTAATATATGTTAAGGGTAAAATATTTGACATATCAATTTGAAATCCATCATACTATGGACTTACACCAAGGGTTTAAATAACTTACACCAAAGGTTTAAATAACTTACACCAAGGGTTTAAATAACTTACACACTACAATTGCCTGAATAATAGCATGATAACGTTCAAATATAATAATGGTAAGGCCACATTATCGGAAATGAAAACAAACGTGTTGCATTTATTTGAACAATATTTCAAAGCAAATGTTACGAAAAAGCAATTTCTGCTGTGCAGTATATTTTCTACTAGTAGAGAGAATTGTCAGCACGTATTGCACAAATATATGAAACAACAAAAAATAGCATATCACAACCTTGGTGCGGGCCCTTTCAGAAAACTTAAATCTAATAGCTGAGTAATTCTGACTGTACTAGTAATTTTTGATGATTTTACTTCTTTCTTACGTGAACAAGTGGATGTACCTATTAAGGAAGAACCGTCAGATGAAACACTCCCAAATGCAATGGCAAAAACAACAAAGGAAGAAAATGCGTTGGTGGACAACGTAAACTTACTTGGTCTATTCGTTCCAGTGACAAGGAACTATGTTTCATTTTTGGGGCCGCATCAATTTGTCAGCGATTACTCACCAATGACATCGTAAACCGAAAATATTTATATTAAATTAATTTATGAACTTGCTTAAGTCATCAATGACGTATATAACGACACTGAAGATGAGTTCTTATGAGACACTTCGTGTTTTACATGAAAATAATGCAGCGATGAAACGTTGTTTTGTAATACAACTCAAATCAAAATCATTACCTTTTTCTTCACAATCTCATCAATGAACCAGAATTTAATGTGACTTTTTCTACACCTTTTACCGCTGGTGACTCGTGCAAGCTTGAAATTGCATTATTATCATTACAAATTTACCTCAGTTGGCCTAATATTCGATCGCAACCATTTGGTAGTATTGGTGCAAATATATTTTCCCCTGATAGTGGTATTGTCTGGAATAATACTGTACTCCCTAGCGGCGCGTGCGACATAGAAACGATTAAGTGCCAAGCATTGTAATCTCCTGGAAATGAGAGAAGTTGAAGAGCTATGTTCCCCTATACTGACAGTATGTATAAGTAGTGAAGTGGGACGATATAGGGACAATGGGAAAATAAATTACAGACCCCCCCTCGGACGATATAGGGACAAGATTTATAGGGACAATTGGAAAATACATTACAGACCCCCACTGGGACAATATAGGGACAATATGTATAGGGACAATGGGAAAATACATTACAGACCCCCTGGGACGATATAGTGACAAGATGTATAGGGACAATGGGAATTGAACATGGGGAGTATTGGGCTTGTTTACGGACAAAGGAAAGTGGAGTTTGCATTGTGTCTGACGTCACGGTATGGGAGATTGTTAACAATGTTGTAACCATGGGAGGTGACGTCACAGTACTGAGCAAAGATCGGATGTACAGATATAACACAAACAATAGACAAACACTTATACAACATTAAAAAAGATAATTCTGAGGCAAGAAAGCAATTCTTTTCGAGGCATATGAGTGGATATGAAAAGGGACTTTGGGTTCTTCTGCTTCTTCCACCAGCTCCTGACCTCTCCCAATATTCCTTTCTTCTTCCTCTCTTCATTCTCTTGGATCCAGTCTGGATGGCCCATAGCTCTAAAATTTTCCTGGACTTTCATCCATGGTTGTTGAGTCTCTCAAAGTCCTCTTTCTTCTTTATGTTCTCATTTTCCTTTCTCTCGTTAGTCCATTTTCTTTAATTTTCATTACTTCTACTTCCATCACCTTTCTCATCAGTTCTTCAGCCTTTTTTAGTTGGTCCAGACCCCTTTTGACAAATTGTCACTCTGACCAATACACTATATCTTCCAAAAAACACCTGACTTTGATAACGTTATCACGAGCATGTTTTAACGTTCCCACTCTTACATATTCAGGATGGATAAAACCTCTCAACTTCTTTACTTCTATTATCCCTTATATCTTCTCCCTGGCTACTTTCAGGTTGTTAGCAAAGTCCAGGTTGTTTGGTAACCTCCATTCTCTTTTAATTCTTTCAACTACATATTCAGCATCTATCATCCAATAATAACTCTTCTTCACATCATTAAACAAATCTGACACTGCTGACAGAATGAGTCTCTTGTGGACATTTAGATGATCCACTTTCATGTTTTATTGGGTGGTAAGTACTGTTCGTAAAGAATCCACAACGAATCGGCTGGTAAACAAAATCCCCAAACACAAGTCACTAAGAAACACACCACACCTACACCCCAACTGAATGGACACAGTTTTCCTAATAAGTGTTGCTAATTTACCACTGTTTGAATAGTGTCATTGATTTCCTTCCACGGATTCTGTTGTATCACTTCTGATAAAAGTCGTGGCATGGTAGTCTGTTTTATACCGTCTTTTTTCGGTACCTTTGTTTACCTTTGTAACTGAGGTAGTATCTACTCATAATCAGCCTTCTTATACTTTGTAAAAGAGCGGAATTTAAAAATGGAGAAATGATTCTGAGTTTGCGTTTCAATTGTATTTTGAATAGTTCTCGGTAAATCCGTTCTCTCAACTCCACAGACAATCCCCGAATGTTCTCTTGTAAAGCATCCACAATCATGTCAGTCAGTATTATTTTATTTAAAATCTTCTCCTAGAGCGAAAATAATGAACATAGTGAGTAATTTCTGGCCACTGCCATTAAGGGTAACGATCAAAAATGTCAATAAAATCTACTAATGTAAACGGTCTAAAGTAGAATAATAGGGTGAATGCACACTTGATACAGAAAAATTTGATCCGTTTGTTGACTTCTTTCACTTTCCTCTTGTGAATTTCTCGATCCAATCAACACGCCGTTCTACCCCATTTGCCTGACGCTCACTATTACGACCCTGACAACATGCGTACCGAACAACGAGAAGCTTTCTACGCTTGGTACCAGGCTCACGCCTCCGACCCTTTCGACTTTCAGGAAGAAATGTTAAAGTATTGTCGTTCCGACGTGGACATTTTACGACGTTGCTCTGGAAAATTTCGAGAACTGTTCATGGAACACGGAGGGGTCGATCCTTTGAAAGAAGCTTGCACCATTGCCAAAGCATGTTCCTTAGTGTACCGGCAACGATTCATGCCTGAAAACACCGTGGCTGTCATCAGTCCTCAAACGACCAACTATGGCAAACGTCAATACTCGGTCAAAGCCCTACGCTGCTTACATTAGTTGTGCGACAAGGAAGACAAATGGATTCAGCATGCCCGCAACGGAGGGGGCGAAAAGACCATCGGAACTCATTCGGTCGATGGCTGGAACTTAGAAAACCCCAAGATCGTGTAGGAGTTTAACGGTTGCTTATTTTACGGATGTCCCGTCTGTTACCCTGACCGTGGCACTAAAAATCAGTTTTTACAACGAACCATGGAAGACTTGTACCAGGACACTTGTCAGCGACGCCTAAAGTTAGAACAGGAAGGATACCAAGTGGTGGAAATGTGGGAACACGAGTACGACCACCGTTTGAAAACCGATCCCGAGTTTAAACGCCTCGTGGAAAGTTACCAGTTCATGGACCCGCTGAACCCGAGGGATAGTTTGTACGGAGGAAGGACCAATGCCACCTGTTTGCTGTACCAAGCCGACGAAGAGAAAGGAGAAGAAATCAAATACTTGGACGTGTGTTCGCTGTATCCCTACGTGTGCAAATATTGTCGCTTTCCTGTAGGGCACCCACAATTGTTGACGGAACACATCGACCTGAAAAACATTCGACAATACGAATGCTTGATCAAGTGCAAAGTTTTGCCTCCCAAGGACTTGTACCATCCCGTCTTACCTCACCATTGCCAAGGCAAACTGATGTTTCCTTTGTGCCGTACTTGTGCCGAAACGTGCAACCAAGACCAACCTTGTCATCACACCCAGGAAGAACGCGCCTTGACGGGAACCTTTGTCAGCGTAGAATTGTTCAAAGCTCTGGACATGGGATACCAACTGTTAGAAGTGTACGAAATTTGTCACTTTCCCAAGACACAGCAATATCACAAGGGTGACCCCAGTCAGAAAGACATTTTCGCCGACTACGTGGATGCCTTTTTGAAACTGAAGCAAGAAGCCAGCGGCTATCCTTCCTGGTGTCACACTCCCGAAGACGAAAAGACATTCAAAGAGAAATACTGGGCACAAGAAGGCATTCCTTTAGACCACATCGAGAAAAACCAAGGCAGGCGATCGTTTGCCAAAGTGATGTTAAATTGCTTGTGGGGTAAAATGGCACAACGACCGTGTTTACCCAAGACGGAATATTTGACAGAACCTTCCCGCTACTTCCAGATGATTCACGACAAAACCAAATTCAGGAAACACGTGGACGTCGTTTGCGAGGATTTGATCTTGGTCAATTACGAAGAAGATCTGGACTTTGTACAAGACGACCCTTTTGGAAATGTCATCATTGCGGCTTACGTGACAGCCCATGCTCGCTTAAAATTGTACGAAGCTTTAGAACTGTTAGGGGAACGCGTCCTGTACTTTGACACGGACAGTTGCATTTACATCGATCACCCGAGTCAACAGCACCCTGACATCGAAGGAGACCGTTTAGGAGCCTGGACAGACGAGCATCCCGACGACAAGATTCTAAGTTTCGTCAGTGGCGGTCCAAAAAATTACGGCTACGAATACCGGGACCCACAAGGAGAAGTGGACACGAAGTGAAAAGTGAAAGGATTGACTCTGAATTATCGTACCAGTCGTGTGGTCAACTTTGGCGTATTGAAAGAAGCCTTGCAATCTGGAGAGGATGAACACTTTAGAGTGACCACTTATCAGCCCAACAAGATTGTACGTTTACCCACTCACCACATCGTTCGTCGACCCTTGGAAAAAGTCTATCAAATCGTGTACCAGAAGCGAGTGCGACGACCCAACCACTTTACTTTGCCGCATGGACATGTTGGTATAAAACATTGGTTGTAAGAGGATAGCCACCCACCAGAAGGATGACTTCGCCACAGCAAGAATCGAGTGAGAAACCCGATGAGAACTCCAAGTTCAAACCCTACCATTTTCCGGTTTTCTTGCCTGACTATTGTGATTGTGCCCGTGGATTGGACACGTTTCAGAAATGGCCTACGGATAGGAAAGGATTATCTTCTTCGCATGTTTTAGCTAGAACAGGATTTGTCTACTTGGGACCTGAGTCAGGATTGGGATACGAAGTACAGTGTTTCGCTTGCGGACTGAAGTTACGAATGGATCTATGTATCTATAAAGATTCAGCTATTCTGGAACATACTCGATGGTCTCCACACTGCCCTTACCTTTCTATAGCCTTTCCACCCATGACAGTACGGTACAATGATGACGGTACCTTACAAAACGTACCTTCCAAAACAAGACATAAAAAAGGAACGATGTACAAGCTTGAGACTGCATTGCGACTAGTATAAAAAGGGGCTATGGTCAAGATCGATAGTTCATTGTGACTACCTACCAAGACCAAGCGAACAAGATGAATACTTTCAGACAAACACACAACAAGTTCAGACAGGTACACTTCAAGTGTGGGACTTCTGAAGTGGAATGCGATTGTGAGCCTTGCGATGGGAACGATGCTGTACGCTGTGACCTTAGCGATGCCGTAAAGCATCGTGGGAACTTTGTTCTCACTACCCTTATCATGGAAAGTAATGCTGTGCGTGTCAAACCTGAGGGATGCGAAAGCAATGCCGCTCGTCCTCTTGGACATTTTACTGGGTTTCGTTTTAAAGGTGGATGTTCACCTTCACGTCTACCCCTCTACGGATGTCATTCAGCTCTGAGCAAACTCCTGTCCATGTCACCCAACCCTCATCGAAACGAACCTGTGAAAGACGAATATTCGTTTCCTGTGCGTTTGTCGGAATACTGCGACTTTGAAAATCGTCTTCAATCGTTCAAAGGAAAATGGCCTAAGTATCTGGGAGGACCGACCCCCGAAGAATTAGCCAGAGCCGGATTGTTCTACTTGGGCGAAGGGATAAAGTCAAGTGCTTCAGTTGCGGTATGTCACTTCACCACTGGGAACCGCAAGATTCGGCCTACGTAGAACATGCTCGATGGTCACCGAATTGCCATTACTTACCCTTAGTGGGACCGAGACATTGAAGTAACTTACTTTGTCGTTGACGAAGAAGAAACCAGATTGGCTAGGAGTGAAATGTTGGACATCACCGGGACCGGTATTTAAACTTCATTTTAAAAACGATATTGAATCATTACCTAAAGAACTGCAAGAGAAGATTTACAAGGAAGTTTGGCAGGGGTTTGCCAGAGTGAAATCTCAATGGGTAACTGTAGAACTTTTGTGCCGAGAAATTCGCAAGAGTAAAATGAAAAAAGTCAACCAGTGTGTTAGATTTCTCTGGGTCAAGTGTGTATTCGTCCTATTGTATCACTCTAGACCGTTTACATCAAAAGAGTTCAATGAGATTCTTGGACGTTACCCTGAATGGCAGTGGTCAGAAATTATTTACTATGTGGATTACTTTTGCTCTAGAAGAAGATTGTGAATGATACGGACTGACCTATTCATGGATACTTTACAAGAGAACATTCTTGCTTTGCCTGTGGAGTTAAGAGAACGCATTTACCGAGAGCTGGTCAAAATACAAGTCAAACGTAAAGAACAGTTGCATCCGTTACGTCACTAGATCTTTAACCACTGGTACCTGAATGGTATAAAAGAACTGATTCGTCAGAAATTGTTTCAGTGGTCAGACATTGTTCAATACTTCCAGGTCCCCGATGATCCACGTGTTGATTATTTTGGTTACTTCGAGATTCACCTAGTGCAACGCATTGAGGAAGACAAGTTAAAGGATTGCCAACATATTTTACGTGGAATCTACTTAGCGGAAGAGGAAACTTCTAAACAAACTCTGACGTTTAGGTTACAGTATGCAACATTTAGATTCCCCACTGGAGAACGAAGATCTCTGGCTAGAAAGTACGTGTATTGTTTCCGAAAGAAAGAGACTATAAAAACAGGCTGCCATGCCACGACTTATGTCGCATGTAATTGAACAGATTCCGTGCAAGGAACTCAATGACCATATTGAAACCGTGGATCATTACCATCGATTATTACAAGAACTGTATCCATTCAATTTGGGACGACATATAGTGTGTGTCTTAGTGACTTGTTTTCTGGGATTTCGTTTACCAGCCGATTTTTGTGGACTCTTTACGATCAGTACTTACCACCTCAATGGCCTTAAATGGTCACAAAAGACTCCTTTTGCGCAAAGCCTTGCGTTTTCATCTCGATACTTCTCGACCTCTACGGGAAAAAAAGATTCGTCAACTTTTAGCTACCGAAGACGTGTATGACGATCTGTGTGTAGCTTGTGACTTACACCCCCATTGGACAGATGTCCGTGACTGGAAAAAAGGGGGTTTTGAAGCTTGGACCCGAGAAGTGGCCCAGTATGCACAAGAGTTGTTCAAGGAAAAAAGTTACTTTTCAACCTGTGTTAGTGACGGTGCCAGAAGAACCCGTCACCCAGGACAGGACTGTCGTGGACATGCCTGAAAGACCCTTTCGGGAGGACATTTGTGTGACCTTACCCCCTATAGAACTGGTCAGAACATTACCCAAAACATGTTGTACAGACACTTGTGTTTATTCCACGTTGATGGTTATAATGTGCCTTTTATCGTTGTACTTAAGCCTTTGGCTTTTATGTATTTTTGTCTTTCGTGTTCATGTTTAAAACATTCAATAAACGTGTCCTCAAAAAGTATATAAACTCTTGTCTTGTCTGTTTTCGTGTCACAAGTGACATTCCTAACACTATGGCTACCTCTGCTGTCTCTGCTCCTTCTTCCTCTACTGTCAAAATCATCGACGAACACTTAGATCGTGCCAGTTGGGAGGCTTTGTATCTTCGCCATCCCTTTAACATGCTCATTGCTGGACCTAGCGGTTCAGGCAAAACCGAATTCGTCAAACGCTTGATCGAACATAAACATCATTTAATCAATCGACCACCTCAGCGCATCGTGTGGTGTTACAAAGAGTGGCAATCGGCGTACAGCCTCTTGCGAGAAAGTCAAGGCGATTCCATCGTGTTTGTGGAAAGCATTCCTAAAGAAGACGACGGCATCGTCTCTGACTCCCGTCAAACCCATTTGGTCATTTTCGACGTCATGTTAGGAGAAGACGAAGAAGAAATTAAACTGTGGTTCACGCGCAAAGGGCATCATCGTAATGCCAGTGTCGTTTACATCACCCAAAATTTGTTTCAACAAAGTAAAGCCCATCGCACCATCAGTCTCAATGCGCATTACGTGGTCTTGTTTAAAAGCCCTCGAGATAAATTGCAAGTGCAAGTCTTAGCCAAACAGTTAGGAACGCCTTGGCTGACTCAGGCGTACGACGATGCCACTCAAACTCCACACGCCTATTTACCCGTCGATTTGAAACCTACGACCCCCGATGATTTGCGATTTCGTACCCACTTGTTTCACCACTGGTGCCAGGACGGAGGGCCTGTCCTGTACACGTCTCCGTCCTCTACTTAACTTCACTCCACAAAAAATCTATAAAAACTTCAGACACTTTGCGTCTGTCTCACACAGTTTTTGAACATGACGTCCCTTCAGTCGCATCTTCCCGTCACATTGATTCGTGCCTTGTATGGCATCAGTCGAGAAAAAAATCCACAAATACGGGATCGTGTCTTAGAAGCTAGTCTCAAAGAAGTCTTACGATGGTTCACAGTGACAGCACGTCAATTACTGCAAGGGATCATTCAGATTCCTCATCAAACTAAACGCTTTTTTGATCGAAACAAAGTCGCTTTGACCCAACTGGCCGATCCCCACATCGACACTCAAACCAAAAACCAAATCATTTTGAAACCTGGAGGGAGCGGTACTCTAGGAGGGGTCATCATTCGCTCTCTCTTTAGATGGGATCCTAATGCCCCCAAAGTTCTCCCCAAGAAAAAAAGTCAAACGAAGCTCCAAGAAGAAGAAAAAGACCAGATCCCCAAGGAGAACTTCTCAGAAAAAGAAACAGAGAAAAAGTTCCCAGAAAAAGAGAAGTCCACAGAAGAAAACTAGTCGCAAGAGAGGCACTTCGGTCAGGACGTAACCATACACTCGCAAACCACGACCTGCCACGGCGGTGACCGCGTCTCCGGCAGCCTCACGTTCATCCACTTCCCTGTTGATGACACCAAGAACTGAAGAGTACTTGGAGACGTTGATCACACCAAGAACTTCTCCGTTGATGACCCCAAGAACTTCCCCAGTGGCAGGACCCTCCAATTTAGTGACAGTGGCCGCTGCTCACAAAGTACCTGCTCCCAAAATCAAAGTTCAAGAAAGATCGGGCATGTTACAAAGTTTACTGGATTTGTCCAAGCAAGAACTGGCTCGATTTAGTCCGTTGCGTACCCCTGCACGACGTGTCATGCCTGTCCTGAAGTTGATACGACGTAAAGACAATCAGTGGCGACGCGTTCCAGTATAAAAAAGGTGTGTGACCAAGTCGGGGTATCAGTGCTTTTGGTGCTGAAGACTCAAAGATGTCACCCTCCAGAAAACAGCCCTCTTCTAAACAGCCCCAAGGAAAGAAAAGGAAAGGACTGCCACAACGTTTAGTCAAACATGGGGACATGTTATCCGTCCTGTCCAGAGCTTCTCCAGCCCTACGAAAAAAACTCATTCAATCAGCTTCCAAAGAGGTCATCGATACCGTGTGCGAATGTTGTTTGAACGTCTTGAAAGGTACGATCCCTTTGTCCAAACACCAGATACAATGCTTAGGCAAACATCGTCACGTTCTTCGCCAAATGGTTCAAAAGAAAATTCCCCTTTGTGAAAAGAAGAAGATGTTGGTCCAACGTGGAGGCATTTTACCCCTCTTGTTAGGTCCCTTACTGAAAGGAGTCTTGGGAACCACGTTGGGAGGACTGGTGGGAGCAAGATAAAAAGGCCCTCGGAAGTCCCAAGATCTCAGAATCGACCCCTGACAACCCCATGGAAGGACGAAAACTAGCTTTAGTGCCTTACAAACGATGGATGGAATACCATCGTTGGCAAGAACAACGCACCCCGCATTTACCTCCCAATCCCAATTTGAGCGAGATGTCCCAGTTACAACACGAATTGCAGTCCTTGATGGATCGCCAAGATTTGTCCGAAACAGAAAAATCGCAAAAGTACGGTCAACTCTTGCAACGAATGCAACTCTTTCACCAGAAAGCTTTAGACGAAACAGCTCTACCCACTCTGAAAGATTTTAAGACTTGATGAAAAGTCCAGCACCATCATCACTATCACCACCACCACTACTACCATCCCCAGGGGTCACCAGAGATGCTACCCCACGAAGACCTGAGGAAGAAGAGATGCGAGAAGTGTTTCAAACACCGTCAGCAGCTCCCATTTCAAGTAAGATTGCAGCATCCTTGTTGACCCCGTCCCCCACACCCCAACGAGAAGAAATGAAAGCTTGGGTTAAAAAGATGATGTCCACTACTCCTTCGACAGAAGTGAAAAAGAAAGAAGGGAAACCAGAAGTGAAAAAAGAAAAGAAGACCAAAGCCATTCCATTGCCACCTCCACCACTACCTTCGACTTCTACTCCCGTAGCCCATCGGACCCGTAAATCCGTTTCTAAACCACCCTTTCGTCCCACCCAAAGTAGCATCACCGAAGAGTGGGTGACTTATTAACACACCAAAAAAAAATGGAGACGATGTTAGCCAGCATTTATTACGATCCCTCCCATCCTGCAGGTTACGCAGGAGTTCAAAAATTGCATCGTGCTGCCAAAACTCGACTGAAAAGTCTCCGTTTACCTCAAGTGCAATGATGGTTACAAGAACAAGCTACCTACACTTTACACAAACCCATTCGACGCAAGTTTTCCAGAAGTCGCACCCGAGTGGAAGGCATCGATCGTCAATGGCAAGCCGATTTAGCCGATGTCTCTCATTTGGCCAGCTACAATCGCGGCTACAAATATTTGTTTTGTGTCATCGACGTCTTTTCCAAATTTGCCTGGGTCGTGCCCTTGACTTCCAAATCCAGCAGCGAGTTAGTGCGAGCCCTGCAACTGGTTGTGAAAAAAAGTGGTCGTCACCCTCTTCGATGGCAAACGGACAAAGGTATCGAATTTCTGAACCAAGCTTTCCAAAAAGAATTAAAGAAACGTGACATTAAATTTTTTACCACCGAGAATCCCGAAACCAAAGCCAGCATCGTGGAACGTTTTCAACGCACTTTGAAAGAACGCATGTGGAAATATTTTACGCATCACCACACTCTGAAGTACATCGACATCTTACCGCACCTGGTGCAAGCGTACAACCAATCTTACCATCGAAGCATCGGACGTGCCCCGCAAGACGTGACTCCCGAGAACGAAGTGTTGGTGTTTGAGCGCCTGTTTGGTACGTCCCCGACGAGGGCTGTCCCCAAGAAAAGTGGAGAGTTGGCCGTAGGAGATTGGGTGCGCATTGGCAAAACCAAACGAACTTTTGACAAAGGTTACTTACCTAACTGGACGACCGAATTGTTTCGCGTCACTGAACGAGTGCATGGCCGTCATCCTGCCGTCTATAAATTGGAAGACATGAACGGAGAAGTGCTCAAAGGAACGTTTTATTTGCCCGAGTTACAACGTGTCACCAAAAAAGAAGACGACGTGTACGACATCGAAAGCATTCTCGAACGCAGAACCCGTAAAGTGGGCAAACGACGTGTCAAAGAAGTCAAAGTACGTTGGAAAGGATATCCACCCAGTTTTGATTCTTGGATCGACGCTTCGAAAGTCATCGACTATAAAAAGAAGTGACCATCATGCCCTCTCACACAGACGCAGCTACTACGGCTACCAATCCTTCACCCAGTTCTTCTCTACAAGATTTACAAAAACAACCCTTGTGGGTGTGGTGCGGAGAACGTGTGCCTAAAACGCAAATCGTCTTTTTCTGCCAAATCTTCGTGGTGTATTGTGTCATCGGGGCAGCCATTGCCAATTTGAGTTTGCAACAAGGAGACAAACAATTGTGGACCATTTTATTGAGCAGTTGCATCGGTTACCTGCTTCCCAATCCCTCCCTGAAATTCTCCTCGAACGGGAACAACGGGAACCTTGTGTCCAGTGCCAGTGCCAGTCACCACTCCAACAACAACAAGAACAACCCCATTTTGGGCCGAGACACGCTTCTGACGTCCAGTAACCCCTCGGACAGCCACAGAACTCTGGAATTATGAGTCACCAAAACCAATTTTACTTAACCTTACCCAGTGACAGTTCCATGGAGGTGTTTCCCAAGAACACGTTGTGCTGTTACACGGCCAAATTACCTCAGGCCATCCCATTAGATCACGAAGCCCATTGCGAAGTGACTTTGGTGGAAATGATTTACCCAACACAAATCAAAAACATCACTGAAACTCAAAACAATTTTAAGGTAGAAATTATGGACCCAACAGTACAGTAAACCATGATGACCACTCCTCAAAATAAATCATTTCTTGCGTGGACCCCAATACCCCGTAGCAGCAGTGACACTTCTCCTCCTTTTTACGTTTATCACTTTAAAATTAACCCAGGTCATTATTTTAGTGGTCAACATCTGGTGGAGGCCATCGCTGACAAATTCTATGCAACATTTGACAAAGTTCTGACCAAAGTAAATAAACGTGTCACCATTGAGTACCACAAACTGTCTCACCGTCTACTCATCAAATTTGAAAGTGAGGAAAAAGGTATACGTATTAAATTTTGCCCTGAATTGTATGACATTTTGGGTGGAGACCTCAATATGGTCACGGATAAAAAGACCAAAAAGATTGAGAAGGCAGACAGTAACAACAACGGGCATTTTGCGAGGTATTTTCATTTCCCGGTAGAACTGAACCAGGGACTGAATTTGATGTTTGTGTTCTCCGATGTGGTGGAGTACAACGTGGTGGGACACACCTCCGTGCCGTTACTGCCTGTCATTCCTTTCAAAGTAAATTCTGCCACGAACACTGACGAGGAAGGTGGAAACACTTATCACGTCCACCGCGAATTTGTACATCCTCATTATTTGTCTGTCAGCAAGTCGTATTTGGACACGGTCAACATTGCTATAAAAGGAGATTTGGGACAAAATATTCCATTCACCAAAGGAAAAGTCACGGTGAAACTCCATTTTCGAAAACGGTTCTCTCACGTCTCGTAAGTCATGTATCCAGTGTAACGAGGGGTTGCTCGACAGCGAGGACACGGTTTAGGAGATATGTTGAAATCCGCCTTTCGTTCGGTGGCTCCAGTGTTGAAACCGATGGTGACACGCGGATTGCACGCCTTGAAAGATGCGGCACTGACGCAAGGCAAAGAATTTCTCCAAAATGTCATCATCGACAAACAAAACCCCAAAGAAGCTTTCTTGAGGGCAGGCAAAAATGTCTTGCTTCAAACGGGCAAAGACCTTTTGGGCCGACGAGAAACACCTATAAATGCCCTGCACGCTACCGAGTCAGGCATTCAGCAAGGACAAGGCAGAAAGAGACGACGAAGAAAACACCCTTTCACCAGACTTCACACGTCTAAAGCTAGAAAGACAAAGAAAAGAAGAACCGTTCGAGACTTAGACGTTTTCGATTATTGAGACACAGAAAAAATATGATGCACCGAGAATCATGCGCCTGTTCCAAGTCAGAACTGGATCTGTTTGCCATGCCCCCCACCATGATGACGATGCAAGAATCCCAGTGGGTGGAATTTCACCCCGTCTCCTCACTGACACGGTCTCCTCCTTACCGTGCCTACCTGGAAAATCTTTTAAAGTACGGAATAGATGCCAAGAACACCCATCTCAATGCTTGCATGCTATGGGAACCTGACGAAGCGGGCGATTTTGATGATAATGGTATTAGTGATGACCCCCCAAAAAAGCAGACACCAATGAGGGATTTGTAGAACGAAGAAACAAAATCAAAGATGGAAAGAGTTTAGAACTGATGGATCGTTTGCATTTGGACATGTGGTTGCAAGAGAAATATTTCCTGAACGGTGTTAATGTTCGCTTGAGACTGAATCGCAGCAGTGCTGCTTTCCATTTGTTGGCTGATGCTGATGCTAGTACTGGTGGAAATCCTAAAAGCAAAATCGAGGAGGCCAAACTCTACGTTCGACGCGTGGAAGTGTTACCTAAAGTGGGAAATGACATCAGTAATACGTTGAGCAGAACGACCGCCAAGTATCCCATACGACGCGTGGAAGTGAAAACGTTCACCATTCCCGCTAACCATCAATCCATGATCGAAGATCATCTGTTTCAAGGACAGTTACCCAAGCGTTTAATCCTTGGTATGGTCAACAATGAAGCCTTCAACGGAGACTTCGATAAATATCCTTTCAACTTTCATCACTTCAACGTGAAGAAAATCGAAGTCAGTCGCGATGGCAAGACCTTGTGTACCCGACCTTTCGAACCTGACTTTGGTGACGCAAAGATGAATTACTTGAGATCGTACTTGTCCCTGTACGAAGCCACTGGACAGTTAGGGACCAACACCAGTTACGGCATTACGTACGAAGATTATGCAGGAGGCTATGCTTTGTGGGCATTTGATTTCTCTCCAGACCAAGGAAGCGACGAGGGACATTTTCACCCTTTAAAATCAGGCCAGATTCGTGTGGAACTTCAGTTTACAGAACCACTGAAAGAGACAGTGAACGTCATCCTGTATGCAGAATTCGATAATACCATAGAAATCAACAGTTTGAGAGAAGTCATTCTAGACTATTAGAAGCCATGGAAGACTGTTATCCCTCTTTACCTAGTGGAGAAACTTTGGAGATGGAATGTGAGGAGACCGTGGAAAAAGAATCTCAAGACAAAGACGACGAAGTTATGATGCAGTCAGGATGGCCAGAACAAGAAGCGCATTTAGTCTCCTGTTTTGCCAAACACTTGGTCGAAAAAATGACGGAATTGATCAAGAAAGATTGCTATGGATGTCAAAACGATCATCCCAGTCAAATTCAACACGATAAATGCCTGATGCTGAGTCAAGAAGAAAAATTGGACGAGTATCTGGACGAAGCTTGGAGTCTCATCTCGGACGAAGTCGTGTTGCATCATTGGTATAAAGACTTGCGTGAACATTCTTGTCCACCATTGACCACTCAAGAGATCCATCGTATCGAAGCTCTCCTGAATCAGAGTGAGGAGACGAAACGAAGAAACGGTTATTTGTCAGATATTTTCAAGCAAAAAGTCAGGATCGAATTGATGACTTATTATTACCTGTGGAGAAGAAAAAAACCACACAAAAAATGGATACTTGGGAACTTTATTACCTTTTGAACCACAGTTCGTACACGGCTTCTTGGAATCCTGTCGTCTGTGCTAAAGATGAACTCCCTCATCGCAAACCTCAAGAACATCAAGCTTATGTGATCAACACGGACGACAGTCATCTCCCAGGAACCCACTGGGTAGCCGTTTACTTTCCTCAAGAAGGATGTGTGGAATATTTCGATTCGTACGGACTGCCTCCTTTGGAAGACGATATCATCGACTTTATGAGAAGAAATGCTCAGACCGCCCGATTCAATAATGTGAAATTACAAGGCACAGATTCCTTGGTGTGTGGATAATATTGTGTGTATTTTCTGCATCATCGCAGCCTTGGCTATTCCTTAGAACATTTAGTGACTCATTTTGATCCTCGTTCTTCTTCTAGAAACGATGTGAAAGTAGATCGATGGTTTTGTGACCATTATGCTTATCTTTTGTCTCAAGCTAGGAAACGTAGTGTCAATCAATGGCCTAATGACTCCCAACAATGGAAATCACAATTTCATTCACAACGTTGTCAGCCCTGTTTAAAGTAGAGTGTTAATTGAAAAAAATGTTTGATGTTATATTGTTGAATTATTATTAAAAATGTTAGAGTTGTTTGTTAGTGTTAAGTGATTTTGAATAAAAAAAATGTTGTTTTGAAAAAAAAATGCCTTTGTCTTTTGTTTGGCTATAGGAATCTTGATTCATGCTCTTTGACTTCTTACTATCCCTCTCATGACACTCATTGAACGTTACGGCTCGAAAACCGTAGAGGGATGTTTTCCTTCACGTCCGCGCTTTGACTTTAAGAACCGGGGTAGTTTCCAGTCTAACCATTCATTGCCGACTCATCCTCCTACGAAGATGTGCTCCAAACTAGCTAAGCTAAACGAAGCCTACGTGAATTTGCATAGGGTCAGACAAATGATACCGAAGCCAGAAGAGATAGAGAATGTGAGAATGTTAAAAGTCACTGAAGACCTGATAGAAGAGCTCTTCAGAGAAGAAGTGAACAGGGAGAAAGAAGAATGGACAGAGAAGTACAGACTTCAGAAACAGCAGCAACAGCAACAACAACAACAACAGCAGCAGCAGCAGCAGCAACCTGAACCTGACAGAGGCTTTGTCGATTGTCGTATCGACACAAAAGAGTTCTTCTTCTCTTTCCGAAGAAGCAGACCTATCGTCAGAAAGTCTATCCTCAGAGGACGTCGCATTCTTAGAAACTAAAAGATTGCCATAGCAAACAAAAAAACAGCCCTTTTCAGGGCTACCCAATACTCTAGAAAAGAAATAACAATCGATTTGCCAATGTGTGTATGTAGAGTAGTGTGAATATAAACACTGACTATTTTGTGGTGTGAGTGTATGTGTTTGTGTGGATAGTAGATAATGATCATGTTTTTTGCTGTTTGACGTGCGTGGAGAGTAGATTTCGGGTTTGATTTGATTTCTTTGCGTATGTGAATAGTATATTGAAGTGATTAATGAAAATTTTTAAATTAGTAATGGGTAGTATAAAAAAAGTGAGTGAGTGTTTCTTTTAGGTCCGCACATTGTTTGGTCATGATCTAGGTAATATCAATTTTGTTTTAGAGGGATGTTTTCCTTCACGTCCGCGCTTTAACTATAAATTGAAAATCGCTTGGCAGTCTAGCTACCCTGTTCATTCGTTAACAGGACAATGAATACCAGAATAAGCAAACTTCTTGTGAACTCCAGATACATCTGGAATATGTCAGGCGCCTGTTAAATGAACTGGCAGCGGAGGCCATAGTAGAAGAGGGAAGAATAAAGAAGGAAGAGGATTAGAGAAGACAGAGGGAAGAGGAGGAAAAGAAAATAGGAGAGAGGAAGGCTTACAAGATACCAGTGACAGAGGATTGGGGTGCTGAAGCCAATCATCCTCCCTCTGCGCTCTCAAGAAAAAAAGTAAAAGGAGACTGGGGAAGAAGATGCGTGTGTGGTGCCAGGCCTGGAAGGTGCCATCATTAACCAGGTGTCACTGGAGTTCAAAAACAAACAGCCCTTTTCAGGGCTACCCAAACCTTTAGAAAAGAAATAACAATCCATTTGCCAATGTGTGTATGAAGAGTAGTGTGAATATAAACACCTACTCTTTTTTCCGTGTGTGTGTGTGTGTGTGTAAGCGCTCACGGACGTTTGTGTGGATAGTAGATTATTGGGTTTCATTATAATGCTTTGCGTGTGTGGATAATAGATTTGGGGTTTGCTAATTGCTGGTTCACTTATGTGGATAGTATATTATATGAAATGAGAAAAGTAGGGGATGTTTTCCTTCACGTACGCGCGTTTTAAGTGATAATCTAGGTAATATCAATTTTGTTTTAGGGGGATGTTTTCCTTCACGTCCGCGCTTTTCGTATAAGAATCCACAGTATTCGTCGTTCAAACCATTCTACAGAGAATAAAGACAAGGAAGATGGTGGCTGTAACAGAATTGTTTAACCAGTTGAAGGATATTTGGCATTGGATGGTGGATGGAGCCTATGCAGTGGAAAGGATTGAACGTGAATGGAAGCATGAAGTTACCAGGGATTTTGTCAGAAGGCCAGTGACAAACCTGAAATTAGCTATGGATCTGGTGAAAGAGATGATAGAAGAGGAAGTAAATAGACTAAGAGGCTTTATAAATCCAGAGTATGTAAAGATTGGTCACTTGAAAGAAGCCATGGATAATGTGCTAGAAGTAAAGTGTTTTTTGGAAGACATAATGGAATGGACAGAGTGGTCATTCGTCAAAAAAGGCCTGGACCAGCTTAAGAAATCGGAAGAACTAATGAGAAAAGTAATGGAGGAAGAAGTAAAGAAGATTAAAGAGAGATGGAATAAAGAAAGAAAAGATCAGGAAAACAAAAAGAAACAGGCAGATTTTGAGAGGCTCAATCAGAATTGGATCAAAGTCCAGGAAAAGTTTAGAGCCCTGGGCCATCCAGACTGGATGCCAGAGGAGTAAAAGAAGAAGAAAGGAATAATGGAAAAAGTGAGAACTTGGTGGAAGAAGTGAGGAGTTAGAAGAAGAAGAAGAAACCCAAAGGCCCTTTTCAGGGCCACTCATAGGTCTCGAAAAGAGATAGACTTTCAATTGCCTACCCCATTTTTTTCCCATGTTCAATTCCCCTTGTCCCTAGAATTGCTTTTTTTTTTCTTCCCTGTTAAATTTCCCTTGTCCCTAGACTGACCCACACTCTATTCCCCATGTTAATTCCCCTTGTCCCTAGACTGTCCCAGCAATTTTCCCCATGTTAAATTTACATAGTCCCCAGAGTGTCCCAAGGTGGTTTTTAATGGTAAGTCCCATTGTCCCTAGGGTGTCCCTATTCACTACTAATGAAACATTGATGTTCCAAGTCCAGGATTTGGTGACAAATGTGACATCGTTTCTTTCCTGAACATACGTGTGGCAATATTGTATGTATGCCTTGTCCACAAGTAGAACACAATCTCAGGAGTTGACAAGCACTTTTCTGCTGTGAACCTTGCGTCTTCAGATGTTGGTAACAGGCAGGGCTGACAAAAGTGCGCTGACAAGCAGAGCAATGCACTCGTTCTTGTCCTTCGTCCAGATAGGGTTGAGAGGCCAACCATCCTGAGCATTTCGATCCAAATGCTTGTGTTGCTCTCGATTGTTATAGCGCGTGACTCAAATGCCGTAGCCACAATTGATCAGTTCGTCTTGGTTGCTGTTGCTGTTGTACTCGTGCACCTGTTTGTTGACATCCATATGTGTAGTACTTGATCCACTAAAACTCGACTAAGGGCATTAGTTGCAGCATTGCCCATACACACAAGTTGTTGGTGCAAGAGACTCTATACAACTGTTTGGGACAGCGAGGTCGTATCCATCCACTACCAGATTGTTGGCATAAGCGTAGCAACGACTTGCCATGAAAACCACACCTTGGATTCCATGTTACAATGTCTCTGAGCTGTTCCAACTCGACCTTGCTTTTAGACAACAATGCGTCCCAGGTAATTTCTCCATGAATTCCCTCTTGCTGGGGCGCCTCTTAGTAACTCTGCTTTACGGGCTCCTGAGCGCTTGAAAAAAAGAAAAGTCATGCATTCGCTTGTGATTCAAGTGTTAAGTTACATGGTAGAGAAGGCTTTGACCTAATTCAATAATAAAATTCCAAAGACCCATAATGATACTACTGGGCACCATAAGCTCAACTTTTAACAGAAAAATAGTGTCTGACTCAGATGTAGAACCTTAGTTTCATATACATTAAAAAAGGAGTAAAAGTTCATAAAACGACAGTCACCCTAAGGGACTGATGCTCTAGCACCTAAAAAGAATTTTCAGGTGTTCAAGATGAGACCAGTGGAGGTTCTTTGTAAATGCAACATGTTTAAACCAGATTTTCAAATTAGCCACCGTGGTGGCCATATTGGATTTAAGATCACTTTCATTTAAAACACTAGACACCATTAAAATATTTCTAGTTGAAACTGCATGTCAATATGACCATCCATTCAGGAGAATTTAAGAAGATTTTCAGCATGTTCACTGTGGTGGCAATATTGGATGTCGGCTGGGCACAATTTTATTTGGACCAATCTAATATCTGTACATGCCACCATCACCCCAGAGGTATAAGCGTAATTGCTAATTAATAAAAGTGGCAAAAAAGAATAGTTTGGGCATGAAAACTGTTATCTATATATTATATGCCATAATTACAGCACACTGCAGCTGGTCATGTTTTAAAAATATTCTCAAACATATATGAGTGGAATTAAAGAAATGATAATAAAATGATACAAACAACTTTTACTGCTTTACTTTTATTTTATTTTCTAATGTACCAAAACGCGTAACCCATATACAAGCGAGCATGAAATGTAATCTGGTTAAAAAAAAGTGTAATGATTATGGAAAAAGCGTAATGGCTGGCATGTAAGGATATCGTAATAGATTTATTGGTGAAAAGCCTATGTGGATATGAGCATCCATTCTTCTGATAACAGTATTTCCAAAGTTGATACTTTGGTTGGCATATTGATATCATACTGGCATAATTTACGTTCAGACCTAATTAGATTCAATAAGATGTCTTCAGGTGAGAAACCCCATAAGAGATTCCGTTTAGGAGACATAGGGATAAGATGTTCAAGATGGTTGGCATAATGGCCATATTTGAAGCGAGAACGGTACATTTTCAATAAGGACCAATAGATATAATTAATCTTGTGATAAAACCCCATTTATGGAGGAGTCGTGATAACAAGATAGTGAATAACATACATGCACCATTTTCATTTAGCACCAAATACACAAAATTACTTCTGGTTATAACCAAATATTTGCATGGCTTTGCATCAAGGCGTAATAGGGACAAACATATTTTCAAGCTGGACACTGTGGTGGGCATAATGAATGTCACATCTTGACCATTTTCTTAACAAACCAACTAGACACCAAGCCAATTCATTTTGTGAAAATACCATGTTGATATGACTAAAGATGGCTCATGCTGTGGCTAAAGTGGATGTCAGTTCGACGCAATTTTTGATTCAGGACCAAGTCAACATCATACAATTTCCTATAGAAAAAACTCCATGGTGATATTCAGAGAAGTAGCAATAAAAAGAAACGGAAATGTCTTCATTTAGTTTGGACCACCTAGATTCCATTATTGTTCTGGTGAAAACGTGATGTCAAATTTTGTTCATGAGGAGTAGCAATAAGGTGTTTAAGATGGGATATCAGACATGCATGATTTTCATTCAGGACACAATTTTTTTAGTGAAAAACCCTTACTAATATGACCATCGATACAGGACACGTTGCGACAAGATTTTCAGGATGGTCATCGTGGTGGCCATATTGGATGCCTAAGCAGTACCATTTTCATTTAGGACCAACCCGACTTTGGGATGACTGTGTGTCATGTTTCATGGTTATCCACGTTTAGGAATCTTGTTGACAAACTTGTGCTTAACAGACAGACAGAAGATAACAGACCATCTCATTAACTCTACTGGTCTAGATCTAGTAGCGCTAAAATCTAAATACCTGCACTGTAAATATACGCAAACTACTTAGTACAAATAAAAATATTTCGTCTCGTTGTTTCTGGATTAATTTTGGTAAATTTTAACTTCCACCATATATTTTAATGATTTAGAATATACGCAGCTGAACAGTTGCAGAAACATTAATATGGTTGTGCTGGACATCCCATCCCCCACTGACACAATTACAATGAACAGCATTTTTAAAAAAATCCCTAAAATCTGATTATATATGTGTATATATGTTTTATCCATTTTCATGTTTGCCATACATATTATGTAATGACTTATGTCTTCATTATCATTGGACCCACCTTTAATTTCTCAGATTATGTCAAAAACTGACACTTTCGCTTCTGCTGCTGGGCACATCATTGCATAGATTGTGGTTCAATTACTTTCAAGATGGATAACTCTGCCAAACCAAGTTTTGGATCCATTTCCAGTGATTTTTTGTTGTTTGCGAACTCATAGAAAAATGTCTGTAACAAAACTTATTCAAGACTGCTACCAAATTCACATTATCTCTCATATCAATAGGACCTAAAATAATATCAATAATTAGATACAAAATTCCCATATTTTTTCCTAGTTTTCAAAACTAACACACAAATTAACATGTAAACAGCAAATAGGTTTTTTAAATGACTGTGAATGTGACTTACTCTCTCCTGCATTAGTTTTTAATAATGTGAGAACACTGTTCTCAACTTATGCCGCAGGTTAACCAAGAAAAATGGGTCGTTATGATCATATTCTGGTGAGGTTTTGTTTGATGCAAGGCACACCTTGATCTAGTTCCCTGGAGGTGTTATCCACAACTGCAGCTACTATTCCATTTAGAAAAATCTCAACTTAATCTTGAAACAAAGTAATAATTGTAAAAACGTTGATCACTGTAATCAATTCCAACCTTCGGAAGCCTGCAATTATACTGACCAGGGTTCAGTAAGAATCAAAAGCATTACTCTCGAGTGGATGGGAGGAAAACAAAATTCTTAACAATTTGGTTAAACTCCCTGTGGATGTTGCTTCTGATACCATGGGTACTATCCATCTAAGCTGTTCTGTATATTGCACAGGTGAGATAAAATCACGGACTGTGCGAAGAGACCACAATGACTCAGACAAGTAGCAAATACAGATTTATGGACAAGGCACTTTCATATAAGCTATCTAGTCTTTGCTGTTTTCTGTTATTTATAGATAGATTATTATGCAATTTTTTTTTACATTTCTACTCCTTTACTACCATAATAATATGATAAGTTTACATTGCTTTTAAATAGTTTTAAATGAATAACGTACATGAAACGAATATTTGTTAAACAAAATCATCATTTCAATTAAAACACTTGAAAATAACATATTGAAATTACACCAGACAACTTACAATGTGGAAGAAAACAGAAGAAGAAAAAAAAAGCAATAAATTAATGCATTTCATGATCTAAATAATCACTGGCTTATGCTGCAAAAACTGGTGAATGTAATCCTAACATAAAAAGTCAGTTTACTACAGTACCTGTGTGTTTGATAGTTTGATATTAAGATGACATATGCCAATAAAGATTTAACAAAAGGCTCAGGTGAGCCTATTATCGCTCATCTAGCTTATGTAACCATTTCGCCAAGCAAGTTTATGTAGTATAATGAGAATAAATTCAATGTAAACTATCTCCAAAACATTCTATCATGTTGATTTTACCTAATGTATGATATCCTCACATGTTATTTCAAAACATAAAGGCACAATATATATGCAGTGGGAGTATGTTACCCGTGATTGAAGTCATTCAGACCTTGGTGATAATAAACCAAACAGATCATAACAATGGCTTTAAAAGTGACCAAAAGTGAAGTCTGATAAAGGAGCTACTAATACGTGGATCTTATTTTAAAAAACTCTGCAGATCTTAGCAATCTTGGCATCCGTCCGTCTACGAGAGACGATAGCATAGCTCCAAAGTACGCTTTTGCTTATCCTTCTTTTTAGCTCTCTTTTCAGCTTGCTTTATTCTTCTCTTTTCCTCTGCGTTTTGAACTCCCTGCCTGACAGCTAGACGCCAGCTGGAACGGTTGTTTGCACATCTCTCCCAGTCGTTGACATTGATGTTTGCTGTCTTCATATCCTTCTTGCAAACATCTTTGTAGCGCAGATGTGGTCGTCCAGTTGGTCGTGCACCTTCTGCTAACTCCCATATAACAGGTCCTTGGGAATGCGACCTGGGTCCATTCTCTTGACATGGCCGAGCCAGCGAAGGCGCCTCTCGCTGAGTATGGAGAACATGCTGTTCATGTTGGCGCGTTCTAGAACCTCTGTGTTGGGTACTTTGTCCTGCCACTGGATGTGCAGAATGCGCCGCAGACATCTCAGGTGGAAACTGTTGAGTTTCCTCTCGTGTCCTGCATAGGTGGCCCATGTTTCGCTGCTGTAGAGAAGTGAGCTGAGCACGCACACTTGGTAGACACGCAGTTTGGTCTTCTCTGTGAGGTTGGGGTTGTTCTAGACCCTCTGGTTAAGTCTGGCCATCACTGCTGCTGCCTTGGCAATCCTGCCGCCCACCTCAGAATCAATGGAGAGTGAGCTGGAGATGTTAGACCCGAGGTATGTGAAGTTCTCGACAACTTCCAAATTGTACCCATCGATGGAGACAGAGGGAGGGGAGTCTGTGTCCTGTGCCATGACATTCGTTTTCTTCAAACTGATGGTCAGTCCAAATTCCTTACATGCATGGGAGAGGCAGCATACCAGCTGCTGGAGTCCACCTTCCGTGTGTGATGTCAAGGCTGCATCGTCGGCAAAGAGCAATTCACGGATGAGTACCTCTGTGACTTTAGCCTTAGCACGGAGACGGGCGATGTTGAACAGCTTGCCGTCAGCCCTGGTATGGATGTACACTCCCTCGCTGCAGTCCTTGAATGCGTACTGGAGAAGCATGGAGAAGAAGATGGCAAAGAGCGTCGGTGCAAGGACACAGCCTTGTTTGACTCCGCTAATGACTGGGAATGCTTCAGATGTTGCGCCATTGAAGCACACTGTGCTGTGCATGTTCTCGTGGAATGACATAATGACAGCAAGCAGACGTGGGGGGCAGCCGATCTTCTGCAGGAGTCTGAAGAGTCCACTCCGACTAACCATGTCAAACGCCTTCGTCAGGTCTATGAAGGCAATGTAGAGGGGCATCCGCTGCTCGCGACACTTCTCCTGCAGCTGACGTAGTGAGAAGATCATGTCTACAGTTGACCTGCCGGCTCGAAATCCACACTGGGATTCTGGGTAGACGCGGGAGGCTAGGATCTGCAAGCGCGCCAAGGCAACACGGGCAAAGGCCTTTCCGACGATGCTGAGGAGGGAGATGCCCCGATAGTTGTTGCAGTCGCTACGGTCTCCTTTGTTTTTGTACAAAGTGACGATGTTGGCGTCACGCATGTCCTGTGGGATGTATCCCTGTTCCCAGCAAAGGCAGAGGAGTGTGTGTAGGGGCTGGAGCAGTGCTGGTTTTCCGCTCTTGAGGACTTCAGGCGGAATGCCGTCGCTTCCAGGAGCCTTCCCACAGGCAAGGCAATCGATGGCTTTTCCGAGCTCTTCCAGGGTGGGCTGTGTGTCTAGCTCCTCCATGACAGGCAGGTCTGGAATGGCGTCCAGGGCAGTTCCAGTGACATTGTTTGGGTTGCATATAGCTCGAGATAGTGCTCAACCCATCGCTGCAGTTGTTTCCCCTGGTCTGTGATGACTTCGCCCGTCTTGGACTTGAGGGGGGCGGTCTTGTAGCTGGGGGGGCCTGTCGCCTTTTTGATACCCTCATATATTCCTCTTGTATCCCCGGTGTCAGCAGCTGTCTGTATACTGTTGCAAAGGTTCAGCCAGTAGGTGTTGGCACAGCGGCGGGCGGTCTTCTGGGCGTTATTCCTTGCAATCCTTGGGGCTTGTAGTGTTCTGGGGCTAGGTGCAGCCTTGTATGCCAGGAGGGCTTTCCTCTTTGCCTCAGTCACGGGCTCCATCTCCTCCCAGTTTGCCTCATGCCAGTCGACATTATTTCGCTCCCTCTTCCCGTAAGCTGTGATGGCTGAATTGTACACAGAGTCACGGATATGGGACCACTTGGAATCAATGGTGTCATCAGGTGTCACTTTGGTGAGGGCTTCCTTCAGTTTGCTGATGAACTGCTGTGTTTTCTCTGGGTTGCTTGCACAGCAGGTGTTGATACGTGGGTGACCCTTCTTCTTGGCGTGGTGCAGCTTCTTGGGTAATATTCGCACCTCGCTGGCCACGAGGGAATGGTCCGTGTCACAATCGGCACTGTGGTAGCTGCGGGTAAGGAGGACATTGGCCAGTTCTGCACGCCTGGTGATGACGAGGTCTAGCTGGTGCCAGTGGCGTGAACGTGGGTGTCTCCACGACACCTGGTGGATCTCCTTGCATTTGAAGAAAGTGTTGGTCACACATAGGCTGTGGGAGCAGCACATCTCCAGCAGTCGCTGACCATTCTCGTTGATCTTGCCCCTTCCGTAAAAGCCGAGACAGGTGGACCAGGCCTCATGGTCAGCTCCCACTCTAGCATTGAAGTCTCCTAGTAAGTAAAGGCTTTCATTGTTGGGGATACTAGATATTGCCTGATCCAGAGCCTCATAAAACTTGTCTTTCTCCTCGTAGGTGGAGTAGAGGGTTGGGGCGTACACACTGAAGATGTTGACCGGGCCTAAGGATGTTGACAGCCGGAGGGCAAGGATTCTCTCAGTACCTGATGACGGAGGTTCAATGAAGGCGATTAGCGTGTTCTTGACAGCAAAGCCTACACCATGCTGCCTAGGTTCATCCAAGGGCTTCCCCTGCCAAAAGAATGTGTAATTGGCTTCCCTGATGGTGCCGCTGTCAGCCAGTCGGGTCTCCTGGAGGCAGGCAATGTCGATGTTCAGTCGGGAGAGTTCTCTGTCAATGACGGCAGTCTTCCGTGCATCGTCGATCTGCTGTAGGTCAGTGGTCAATCCAGGACACATGGTCCTGATGTTCCAGGTTGCAAAACGAAGAGTTGGAGTCTTTTTATTTCTTCTTTTAGTCTTTCCTGGTGCAGAGTTTTGTGGCCCACTTGTCGAGATGGTTCTCTAAGCTCCACGCACCCAGTGAAGCAGGCAGGCCATGGCGGGCAGCACCTTACTGACTGGGGGCTGCCCAGCTTGAGGCGGACGGTAGCTGTCCAGTGAGACCTGATGATCTCTCCCACCGTCAGAAGTAACCCCTGGCGCCAAGCTCTACGCCAATCGAGCTTTGACTTAGAACCGGTAAACTGCTACTTCTCGTGTTGTGCCGACGCCGTACGACGACGCTGGAGTGTCCTCTCCAGTGGAGCTATGAAGCCTGGGCAGGGTGGTATGGAGAATCAGCTGTTGCCCATGCAGCAGATCCCCCCTCTCCACGCAGCTGGTGTGCCCAAGGGAACGACGAATGCCGATACAGCTTGGCACCAACGGTGTCGCAGGAGTTGCCGGAATGACGTTGCAGTCAATGTCATACCGCCTTAGGGACTCCATCTCCGGATTTTCTGTCGGGGTTTACTCCCTTGGCCTTTCCCATGAGTGGGTATAGCCACAAGGCAGCAGAGGTTTGGAATCGGAGTTTTCCTTCTCCTAGATGAGCTACCATCCAAGGTTTACGAGTCCCATCTACCCGAAGCAACTGGTTTTAAGGCGCCAGTGGGCCGCCTTCACCCCTTCTCCTGTTAGTAGAAAACATGGTCTGCCAGGCTTCAAATCTAAGCCACTCGCGAAGGCCAGGAGCTGGATTTTAGTTGACAGAGGCAGTAAGAGACGCAGGCCGTATGGGGCATTTTGGAGGATTGGGGCGCTTGTCTCCCACTCCCACCCCGGGCAATGTCAACCTTAGACCACAATCTTAGCAATATAAACCCATTATTCTAATTCCGATGAAAGTTATGGTCCCCGGAATGGTAACAATCTCTGCCAAGATTGCCTCATAATATTCACGAATCTCGCTTGCTACTTGTACAGTACATGCTTTTGATAATAAATGTATTTATTCCAAGTCTGCTCAAATCAGGTCACAAATATGGCGCCCCGAGTGGCAAAACTTCAACTAATCAGATCAAAGATTATATCATTAAAATGTTTGGACTTTATTCGTTAGCAAACACATCCAAGATCTGCATGATATTAGCTGAAATTTCAAGTTTGTTCAAAATAAGATAATAAATATGGTTTCTAGAGTAACAGCAATCCTGGCTAATCAGATGCAAGATGATACCTCAATAATATGCATCAACTTTACTGAACTCGACGAGATCTTTGTGATATAACTTTATCTTCAAACACTGATCAAAAATGGATCAGAAATTTGGTCTCCATCGTGGCAACAACTTTAGTCAATCAAATGCAAGATTGCCTCATTAATATGCATTTATCTTACTCATTATCAAACCCATCAAACATCTTTATGATATAAAACCATGGTTCAAGTTGGATCAAGGTCAGATAAGAAATATAGATTCCATAGGTGCAACTAGCGTAGCAAATCAGATGCAAGATCACCTAATTAATATTCGTGGATTTCACTCGTTATCCATCTCGTCTGAGTTCCTGGTGATATCAATGCATTTTCCATGTTTCATCAAAATCAAACTATAAATATGGCTTCAAGAGAGTGGTAACAAGCTTAGCCAATCACAGGCATGATGACCTCGTTCGAACAGACGGATCTCAGCCATTAGCAAATTTGTTTGAGACCTCAATGATACAAGAATATTCCAAGTCTGATCATAACTAAGGTCCAAGGTCTTCACTGAGTTTTAGATTTGGTGCTGGTATGTCTCTTTGTTGATACTGAAACTGGTATAGAGCTGGTACACATCTTTCTAGATTCAAGAACTGAAAACAAAATAAGTTGATTTCTGAGATAACAAAGAAATTATGTTGATAAGACAAAGGCAAAACTTTAAACAAAAGTCCACCAAAATGACTGAAGCTCTACAAACCAGAAGAAAAACCCCAATTAATATCCATTTCATTTACAATAGCTGCCTCAAACCATAATGAATTAGGACATACCACAAAAATAGCTGCAGTAATATGGCTTACAGAGTGTAATAAAGTCATTTAATCAGGTACAAGATCACCTCATTAATATGCATGGATCCCGCTCATTACTGGACTTGTCCTACACTTGGATGAAATAAAACCCATATTCCATATCTGATGGAAATCTGACCAGAAAAGGGACTCCACAGAAGTAACAAGCAATCGTTGACTGATGAACATGTACAGTATGACTGACAAAACAGACACAGGATCACACTATAAACCCACTTTGCCTTACAGCCAGAAAACTAACATTTTACCTACCACCAGTTTCAATTCTCCACTCCTTTGGGCTCTTTTCCAATTCATTGATGTCTTCTTGGGAGCTGGCCTTCAGGAGAACTTAGGCCAACTTTGATTTCTGCAAGACTGACAAGGGCAATTGGTAAAAGTCTATATTTATGAGTATATCATGGTCCAGAAATCCAACAAGGTGATATTACATACTATCAGCAATTTCCATAACCTGTGCAATGGTTGCTACATGCTTTCCAAGTTCTGTCCATGTTATTGCATCCGGATACTCAATGTTACAGTTTTTACACAGTTCTTGTAATACATCTGGACCTCTGTAAGGCTGTTAGGCACTGTCTGACCCTGCAAACAATATACTCAGACTGGTCAACATTTGCTGCCTTTCTATATCTGAAAAGAGTTCTTATATTTTCAATCATGTTTAGTGTCAGAAGGATGGCAACTCTTTTCCAGATTTACCCCTCACTTCAACTTTCATCAGACTATCACAAAGTCTTTGATCTATGTCGGATAATGATATCATCACCTCTTCATTAAGTGGTGTGAATGATACTCCACATATTCTTTCAAACTCTGACACTTTCATTCTCTGCACTTGTCCTCCCCTTTTTCTGTTTGAAAGATTAGTTTCACATAAGGTTACTTTGGCTAAATTAGCATAAACATCTGTATTGCTCTTGATTTCCTCTCTGAGGTCTGTACTAGTTTTCTTTACATGATCATAAAGTTACTTCACATCTCTACAAAATGGGATGATTAAAGGATTATACAATTTCTTGCTTTTCAGACTCTGACGAGCTGTACATGAAGCACGATCTCTCCAATCACTTTCACACAAGTAAATACACATATGTCCTTTTGCCACTTTTAGCTGATTTTTCTCTTTCAGCCCCTCCCTTGGAATTATTTGGGTACATTTCTTCAGATAATATCCAAGCTTCAATGCAACACTAGGTTTTCTATAAGCATTAGTTGTTCACTATCTTATGCTATTTTTTTCTCACACTCTTCATGGCTGATTTAAATTGACTCGAATCAAAACATTTTTCTAAAGTTCTACGACCTACCATTTTCTTCACATTTTCAAAAATAGACCAAGTTCCCGCATTTTTTGAAACAAAATTTACTGTGTTCTCTCCAATATCCTTTTTGTTCCAAAGGCGCTGGCCATAGTTAATTATGAGAAGGTAATTTTTTATCTAATTTTGAAAGTTCCTCATTTTTCATACTGTTTACCACATTAGAGTAAAATGTTTCCATCATATTTTTAGGAAATAGGAAGCAATAATTTCCCTTCCTTCACAGCATTTCTTATCTTTTCTTCTTTAATCTCTTTGACGATTTGGTTATGCAATACTGTTTCTGGTGTTCTGCCTGTTCCTTCTTGCAGTATAAACCCTGCAAGAAGGGCAAGGAACAAACTCAACAGGCATCACGTTTTCTGCCCGCCAAAGCACAATTTAATTGTCTATATTAGGAATCAACACTCCTTTACCTTTTTATATACATCTAAGTTATATTTAAATTTACCTTCATTGCACAGCACTTTCCGACCTCATCTATGCTCCTGTGAATTCTTTTTAAATGAAAGTAAGCTTACAACCCCCGGTTCATTTGAATGACATGCTTCATCATGACATGCGATTTTTCCATACTAAAAAATTTACCACAGAAAGTGCAAGCATGCTTTTTTGATTCGTTAGTATTTGTGGCTTGAATTACGATTCCAGGATGGTTCGAGAATATAATACTACTGATCGTGTTACTACAGTCATCATCTGAATTGTTTTTAACCATCTCTTTGCTCTGAGCATCGATTGGATATTTTAAATGATACTTTACCTAATATATATTTCTCAAAGATTTGGTGGAACGGGGATAAAATAAATATGAATGCACTACCTTATTCCGCCAGTACAAGTTCTTTCCATCCCCATAGTCATATCTAATCTCCTCACCACTGTCAGACATTCCAACCGCAGAAAATCTTTTTGACAAACTTCAAAAGAATGATTTTAAGAAGCTTTTCAAGTAGTCTTTTTAGTATATGTATTAATCATGCATCACACTATAGCTCTGTATCCACATACACACAAGGCGCTCTGTTGGAGAAGAGAAGGTGTGTCTCAGCTTACTTACTCTTTCTTTTAAAGATCTGGATGATGCAGACATCTCTTGCTCTTTGAAACATTCATGAAGAGGGTCCCAGCTGTTCAGAAGTCTTGATGGGACGAAGCGAATGCCTACAATGCACAGACTGTCTGTGTATAAATACCTCACCGTACGTAAATTTCTTTGCAATAAGGAATAGTCTTGTCAGCTGCAGTCTGCTTCAAGGTCTTTCATATCTTCAGCTGTAGAGGTATGTACGTTTATTAATTTCTAGTCTATAAGTTATAACTTCTGTATTACCGCGTTTATTTTTGAATGTTTGCTGTGTAGCTTTGGTGTACGCAGTATAATGCACATATTTTTATTCTCGTTTTCGACTTTTCAAGGGATTTATATTAGTAATGTAAAGCTACATTCTTTTAAAGAACTGTTTAATATAGTAGGATTCTTATCGAGCAGCATTAGGTTTATTTTTGAACCTGTCATTTTGTAATTATTGTGCTGATAATGTAATCTATATAACTTATCATGTATAACGTCATTACGTTTTTATGCCCGTGTCATGTATAGTACAGGGTATTTGATATATTTTCAGCTGTCTGTGACGGAAGTGTCTGTGTCTGTGTCTGAAGTGACCAGAGTGTCTAATGTCCGGAGTGTCCAGAGGGTCTAATGGTCGGAGTGTTCTGAGTGTTTCGAAGTGTTCCGAGTGTCCGGAGTCTGTAGCAGCTGTGAAGCTGAACTGTAGCAGCCTTGGAGCTGAAACAGTGTACTGATGACAGAGTGTATCTCCGTACATGTAATTTGTTAGCAGTGTGCTAATTTTGGGGTTCATAAAACCCAGTGTATCTTTCGGGACTGTAAAGATAAGTTGTATATATGTCCCTCCTTTTGTATCACATAATTTAGCTACCTGAGTGAATTCATTTTACTACATGAGTAAAATTTTACATCGTTTACTACCTGAGTAAACTATATCCATCGATTCATTGTCAAATCGTTATGAACCATTCATCCCTTGTCTTTGTATTTGCTAAATTAATTTATTTGTATTTTTCATCATTAAGTCTGTGCGTTCATATATTAATTAAATCCAATATTTGGATTATATATACACGCACATATTCATAATTAATTGCTCATGCAAGTCATCCATTATTAAACATTGTATTTATATCATCGTCAAAAGTGTTCTATGGTAAATCCGAAAATCCCACCCGGTTTTCTTGTTACAGATACTGGATCAACAGTTCTGATAACAAGAGGAAAGATCCCGAAGTTTCCTTGATCATTGCTTTCACCCGAAGAAACAGTGAATGGGCAATGTCGCATTCTTTCAGCTAATTTTAATGTAGTATTGGCCGCTATTTCTTTAGCAATAAGAGTTCCTTTTGATCTAACACACTGAAACTGTTTAGCAATTATAAAGTCGCTAAACATGATTTTAAAAGCCTTTGAAAATGCATCAAGTGCGCTCATAGGCAAATTTAGTTCAGTAATACTATCTACTAATATAACTTCAGTTATAATTACATCAGGCATAGAAGATGAAGTTAAACTATATCCAATCCACAATGAAAAAAATACAAAAAATTTCGTAGTGCGTTTAACTTCTTTTTCAAGGTCGGAATGCCTTTTCCTGAAACGTGTCTGCGTATATCGATCATTCCTCCAAACTTTATTGAAAATTCACAATTACAGATGTTGCAGAAAGCATTCATGTCTGGATATTTTTTTTTTTTGGCTTTATAAATTTATTGTCCTCAGTGTATTCTCAACGAAAACATCATGAGCACTTTTTATTTAAGTTTTGAGTCACTTTCATCGATATCCAATTGCTTTTAAGAAGCCATGAATTTTTTTCCAGAATCACAAACAATTCATTGTAAACAGAATGTAAAAGAATCTGTGAATGTAGATTTTGTATCAGAACCGCCTCAGAACACATGTGCTTGCAGTGGCTATTTTAAACCATCGCGCATGCGCAGAGTTGATCATTTGCTGTTCTGGTCGGTGATAGGATATTTTATGAAATGCGGATTTTTTTAATCCCTACTTTTGTGAATTTTCAACACTAAATGCATATTTGCGAGACGCAAAGGTAAATTGGGGCATTTTGCGGGACTAATACGCAAAATGTGGGATGGTAGTCATGCCTGCCACTGTCAATATGTCAGGTTGCAAAGAGACAAAGCCTTGGATAAGAATTGTACACCTCCAATTTCATCCGTGCATTGCACGGTTTTGTGCGGTCTGCGGCATCATTCACAAATTGGTACATGTGTCCTCTTGTAGATGTTGCATCTTTAATAAAGTAAAGTAAAAGAAAATGCAACTTACAAAGGCAACATCTTCTAATCCTTTAAGAGATCAACAATCATAGCAAAAATCTGTCCAAGCTACCTGCCAAAACAAAGCCATCAAGTCACATTAACCTAGACCCAAGAGCTAAATGGGATATGAAAAGAATACCAGCCACCCCATGACATATAACAAGTTCTTAAATCATAATTACAATGCCGACATGTCTACATTAAATTTTAAGGGACACCTCTGCAAGACACTAGTGGCCATTTGTCTAATCTTTAATGCACTGAAATAGTTAAATTTAGTGCATACATAACTACATCTCAGTGCAGATATCTTTACAATGCAAGTCTTAAAGTGATGGGCTTCACACCTCAATGATACTATGAACCACTGCAAGGTGTGAGTGGTTTTTTTCTCCTTCCCGTGTGTGGATAGTATAATTTGGGTTTGTTTTTTCTGCATCTTGTGTGTGAATAGTATATTTGTGTTTTGTTTTTGCATCTTCCCGTGTGTGGCTAGTATATTTTGGTGTTTGATAGTATAATAACGGTTTGATTTTTTCCTTCTCGTGTGTGGATAGTATAATTTGGTTTTTGATAGTATAATAAGGGTTTGTTATTTCTCCTTCTCGTGTGTGAATGGTAGATTTGCGTTTTATTTTTGCTTCTTCCCCTGTGTGGATAGTATATATTTCGGTTTTTGATAGTATAATAAAGGTTTGTTTTTCTCCTTCTCGTGTGTGGATAGTATATTTGTGTTTGATTTTGCTTCTCACCTATGTGTGGATAGTAGATAATATGTGAAGTGAATGTATGGGATGTTTTCCTTCGCGTGCGTGCTTGACCAATATAAAGTGAAAGCGTTCGTCATTTGCGCCATTCAACCTCGAATTAACCGAGATGGCAATACACTTGTTTAACGATTTGAAGGATAATTGGTATTGGATGGTAGATGCGGAGTATATAGTAGAAATACTTGAAAGAGAATGGAGGTTCCCAGGAACCCTGTACTTTGTGAACAGCCTGAAAGTAGCCAGGGACCACATGCAAGGGATAATAGAAGAGGAAGTGGAAAAGTTGAGAGGTTTCATCAATCATAATTGATATCGTTATCAAAGTGAGATGTTTTTTGGATGATATTTTCAGTTTGACAGTGGTCATTTGTCAAAAGGGACTGGACAGACTAAAGAAAGCAGAAGAAATTATGAAAATGATAATGGAAGTAAAGAAAATTAAAGATACCTGAGAAAAAGAGAAAAAGGAAAAAGAAAACAAAAGGAAGAAAGAGGAGTTTGAGAAAGTGAATAAGAATTGGATGAAGGTCCAGGTAAAGTTTAGAGTCATGGGCCATCCTGGCTGGATAGCAGAGGATCAAGAGAAGAAGAAGAAAGGAATTATTGGGAAAGTGAGGAGCTGGTGGAACAATTGGAGAAAATAGAAGAAGAACCCAAAGGCCCTTTTTCAGGGCCACTCATATGCCTCGAAAAGATTTGCTTTCTTGCCTAAAAAAAAATTTTGTGTGTTGTATAAGTGTTTGTGACTGTATGCTGTATGTTGTATGTGTTCTATAAATCTGAGTCCCACTCTTTATTCCCGACTGAGGTCAGCCCGGTGCACACCTTCAAACTGCTACCACTCTTCAGTACTGTGACGTCACCTCACATGGTTGCAACATTGTTACCAATCTCCCATACCGTGACGTAAGACGCTATTCAGACCCAACTTTCCCTTGTCCGTATAAAGGCACAATATACATAATATATAGATTCCATGTTAAATTCCCATTGTCCGTAAACAGCCCCAGGGTTTTTTTAAATGTATATGCCCATTGTCGCTATCAATCTTGTCGCTATATCATCCCAGGGGGGTATTGTAATGCAAATCCCCATTGTCGCTGAATCCTCCCACTATACTACTTGTATATTTGGGGTAAACTTATGACTTCTAGTGGAATCGCGCCAGGGAAAACAAGATGGCCGCTATCGCTTAACCGGCTTGAAGCAGCTGTTCTGTTTTTTATTGTCGTTTTCATGATATTTGTCCTTGTTGCCTGTTTTCATCTACGTTATTGTGTTCATTATGTATTAGCTCTTAAATTCGTGTGTGTTTCTTCATCTCCTTGTTTTGGAAATGAGAGCAATTAGACTTGTTCTCAGCTGTCTTGCTCCACTGTTTTTGAACAAACCTCTTTTTAGGCGATACTCGCCAGTCAACCCGTTTATGCTACGATGGACCCTCATTAATTCCTTTAAATGATCACTCTTTGGCTCTCCACACTACATTGTGCTCTGGACTAAACGAACTGGGACTACATTCATCATTACCTAAATGTAAACAGAAGCGATAAAAGAAACGTTGTTCAAAGCTGGCCGGCGTAGAACAGGAAAAAGAATTCCAGTTATTTTCCTTATTTCGGCTCAACAATGTAAAAACAAATCGACCGTTAATTTATATAACTTAATTCAAATCCCTATTAATTCGTCAACCTTTGTGTCAGCTTTCCAGGAGATACCTCTGCGAATTGCATTATTCAATGCCCAGTCAGTAGGACCACCGGAAAAGAGCACAGAAATAGTTTATTTTATCAACGACCAGAATATTGACCTATTTTTCCTGACAGAAACAAGGCTAAAAACATCAGGCGATGAGCCCAAGTGTTCGGATCTAACACATACTGGTTACTCCATCAAGTCGATCCCCGTAATTCTCGCGGAGGTGGAATTGCTGTCATCACAAAGAACACCATGATAAAACGTCTTAACCACACCACAACATTCAGTTTCGACCACACATCGTTTGAACTAGTCCAAACCACATTCACACTGGAGCAAAGGTCAGTCCATTTTTTCTGCCTATACCGCCCTCCTCCTAGTAGAAAGAAAAGCTGGCTGACTCTCTCTTTTTGAAGCAGTTTCCGAATCTCCTGGACTACGGAAATTCGATAGGTGGGAACCTCGTTATTCTTGGAGATTTAAACTTTCACTTTGACTGTCCCGGGAACCCAAATACATAAAATCTTATAGATTCCATTAATGTTTTCAACCTGAAACAGTCAGTTAAGCAACCCACCCATAAACACGGTCACATTTTAGACTGGATTCTTCATAGACCTGATGATAACATTCTACGGTCCTCTCTGGTATCCCATGACCTTGCATCAGATCACATCTGCATTATATGCCATCTTGACGTATCAGTCCCTAACCCTCCACCTTTATCTGCTACTAAGAGAAACCTCCGTATGATAAATAGAACCAAACTAATGACGACATCCAACTTAACAACTTGCTTACCTCCTACCGCAGAACAACTCGATAACTGCCTGCGTTCATTGCTTGACAAACATGCACCAGCTACCAAGTGCAGAGTATCAATTCAGAAGTGTTCTCCATGGTATGGCAATGTTAGGGACCAGCTTCGCACTGCTAAAAGAGACTGCCGTAAAGCTGAGAGGCTTTGGCTTTCCACCAGACTCACTATTCATAAGCAAATCTATGAAGTCGCTAAGAAGAATGTCACAAATATAGTCCATGCAGCGAAATCAGCCCACTACACTACTAAGATCATGTAAAGTTCCAGCTGCAAAGAGCTCTTCGAGATTACTAACAAGCTAATGTCAAGGAACAAATCTACACCACTTCCAACTACCTTCTCTCCAGTCGACCTTCCGGACATGTTTGCAAATTTCTTCCGTGACAAAGTACAAAGCATTAGAGATAAGCTTAACACCACAATTTCAATTGACTAGTCGTCACCATACAGTTGGGATACAGAATTTGAGCGGCAACCATTAGCAGCATTTGAACCTGTCTCTATGGATTTCGTACCTACAATCCTGATGAAGAGTGAACTTTATCCAGTTCCAACATCACTGCTGCTTGAGTGCTTAGATCCAGTATTGCCTTCACTAACTGATGTTATTAATATCTCTCTCTCATCCGGGGATTTCCCATCATTTTTCAAAACCTGAAGAAACCAACACTACACCATAACGATTTAAAGAACTACCGCCCAGTTCTAATCTTCCATACATAAAAAAAAATCTTAGAAAAGGTTGTTCTATCGAAGCTTGTATCTCATTTAAATTCAAACAGTCTTTTTAGCAATGTACAACCTGCATATCGCCCTTGACACAGTACTGAAACTACTCTTCTAAAAGTAGTTAATGACATTCTCTCTGCGTTGAATAGCGGAAATATTACAGTCCTCACCCTCCTTGATTTGTCTGCAGCATTTGACACAATGGACCATGATATATTACTTCACCGTCTCCAGCATGTATTTGACATTCATGATACAGCCTTACTGTGGTTCAAAGTCCTACTTGGTCAACAGGACAAATATTGTATCTGCAAATGGAATACACTCCAGCCCAGTTGATCTATGTTGTGGTGTTCCACAGGGGTCTGTTCTTGGACCTGTTCTCTTCATTCTGTACACTCAGTCGCTTTCAAGTGTCATAGATCATTATCCAGTGTCTCACCAATTGTATGCTGATGACACCCAAATATACAAATCTAGCCAACCAACTGAAGTTGGTGCTACCATTCAAGGTGTAGAGAGGTGCATTTCTGATGTGAAATCATTAATGACATGTAACAAGCTACAGATGAATGATGATAAAACTGAGGCCATTCTGATCACAACACAAAGACTTTATCATTCACATCCTTTACCTCAAACAGTAAATACCAGCAACACCAACATTAAATTCACACAATCAGTACGAAACCTAGGTGTTACTCTGGACAGTACTCTCACATTGCACCAACATGTCATGAACATTTGCAAGGCTGCATATCTTGAGCTGAGACGCATCAGCTCAGTTCGCAAATATCTTTCAGTTGATGCCACTAAAACACTTGTGTGTTCATTAGTACTTTCAAGACTGGACTATTGTAACTCAATTCTGTCTGGTTCATCTCAATATCTGCTCCAGAAAGATCAAAAAGTTCAAAACACAGCTGCTCGGATCATACTTAGAGTACCACGATCAGAGCACACCTCCCCACTGCTCTGTGCCCTACACTGGCTATCCATTCGATCCAGAATCAAACACAAAATTTGTTCTCTGTGCTACGTTTCACTGTCGAACTTTGTCCAACATACCTATCCGACCTCACCCATGTGTACACACCAGCAAGATACTTACGCTCCTCTTCTGATAATCGTATACTCATTATTCCCACTATGAAAACAAAGTCATATGGACAGCGTTCTTTTGCATACCAGGGCCCAGCAACGTGGAATGAATTTCACACTGAACTTAGACACAAAAACACAGTGATCACATTCAAGAAGACTCTCAAAACTCACTTATTTCGACTGCAGGTACAAACTTAAATACCTAATAATGTTTCCTACCTTAAATATTCTCAGCATGATTTTTAACGTTTTCTAATTTCATGGTGTTTGTTTTTGTAATCATATCATTATGTTTTTTATCTAATAGGTGTTTTCTAATGTTGTTAAGCGCTTAGAGCTTCTAAAGATTAGGCGCTACACAAAGTCCTCATTATTATTATTATTATTATTGACACCGCTGGGCCCCTGGCTTGTAACACGAACATTTCTGGTGGCTAGACGGTTAGGATGTTTGAATAGTTCTGTGATAGTGTTACAAGTGATTTGGTTTTATTATGTTTAGTACAGACTATTCGTTCGCGATTTGGAAAGAAAGACGTGCCCTACAAAATTTAAAAAAAATAAAAATAAATAAATAAATAGTAGTAATGATAGAGCGCCTTTAAAATTTCCATTTTGGTTTCGCGACATATAGTCTGCGAAAGTAGATAGATTTTGTTGCTCTTAAGAAAATGTTTCATTTGAGTGCATTATGTTCAGTCAAGACTGAATATTTTATCTCGGATGTAATACGCCGATGATATGGACAAGAAAGTGAAATTGATGATAGGGATTACATGTAAAAAAAGAGTTGGAGTGAAAAGCATCGTGTTACATTGTGGTCACGTGGTAAAGAGACTTGGGCAAAATGACTGACTCTTCCCCAGATAACTAAGTTGGAATGAACTGCAGTGATCAGAAAAATTGGCATTAAAATCCACTGCATCATAGATTCATGGATTTGTCTGCATAATTTTTAATTAACAACAGAAGACCCGCTAACAAAGAACATGTGTTTGACATCCCCCCCCCATTAATATAGCATAACTTATATAGACCAATTTTACCGAGATAATCGTTCATCTCGCTCTATTTTCATCTGATTAACATCACATACTTTCGGTCTGGACAGAACCGCTCCTTTCTCAGCGAGCTGAAAACTTCATACATTGATCTGCGTACTTGTGAATAGAGACCATTGATAAGCAAACCTTATTTGACAACCCCAGCAGATTTGGCCATAACGAAAGCAACAACAACAATAATAATAACAACAACAACAACAAAAAATACCTCTACAGCTGTTTGCACCCGATTTGAATAGCAATCGGTAGTTGACAACAATTTCTTACAAAGTACATCGTGACAGGCAAATAGGAAGTACTGAAGGGTAATTATTCTAAATTGTTATAATGGCTACAGGCAGCGGTACACATGCCTCTTTAATCGATACGCCTTCATCACAATCTGTTCATTGGCGAATCTTGTCGCCATTGTCGCCTATTGATGCGAGGCAGAGAAAACTCGTGGACGTAGATAGTGATGTCAAGTTCCTTTTGACCTCGACTCCGTGAGAGGCCGATAAATTTGATGGCAATGAACGTGCATTGGGTGCCAGGTCTGAAGATATGAGGTTAGAAACTATAATGGAGGGCTCGCCTGAGAACGTTAGGTCAGACAGTGACAATCGAACCACGTACCCAGTATCCTGAGAAAACAGCCGTTGTTATGAAATGGCCCACTCCAAAATCAGTTACCGGGGTGCGGAGGTTCCTTGGGTTTTGTAGTTATTATCGGCGGTACGGTGGACACTTGGCTGAAATTGCAACTTCCTTACACCAGATAACGACACTTTTGTGTCACTCGTCGTGAGATATTGGCCGTCGTACATTTTATTCGATACTTTAAGACCAAACTTTACAGCAGAAATTTCAAAGGTACGCCAGAGGCATAGCTATGATATTTTGCGCCCGGGGACGAACTATAAAATTGGCGCCCCAGCCTCCTCCCCGTTTAATCACATTTTTGAATATTACCCTTGTTTACTTATTATAATGTAACGTTGTAAGCCTCATTTTGGCGCCCCTGTACCTTGGCGCCCGGGGACATATGTACCACCCTGCCCCCCCCCAGCTACGCCTCTGAGGTACGCACTGATCACAGTAGCCTGCGGTGGCTCATGAACTTCAAAGAGCCCGAGGGACAGTTGGCCCTTTGGTTGGAGCAGTTGTCAGAATATGATTTTGAGGTAGAACATCGCCCTGGAACTCGACATGCCAATGCTGATGGTTTGAGTCGCTACCCTTGCAACGGGTGCAAATATTGTAGCAAACATACTGTGGGGTTCTCTGCTATACGACTGGACAGTGGGATACATTTTGTAGAGATACAGAGACAAGATGCTAATTTATCACGAGTTATTAGTTGGGTTGAGGCACAGCAACACCCTTTTTGGGAAGAAGTAGCTGGGAATAGTGCAGACATTAAGGCGTTATCGGGGACATACAAATTATTAGAGATGTCAGACGAGATTGGCTAGATCTTTCCGGCAAGCCAGTTAAAAATGTCGTCGTCGTACCATACATCTGGCGGCGAGAAGTCCTAAAGCAATACCATAATGGAGCCGCCGAAGGACATTTAGGTGTCGACATCACCCTCAGTAAAGTGTTCCAACATTACTATTGGTCCGGTATGAGGGATGATATTCGTGACTACTGTGCGAAGTGCTCCGTTTGCGCTTAGTATATAAGTCCCAAGCAGAAGCGCCGAACGAAACTTCAGGGCATATCGGCTGGAGAAGCTGGAGAGCTGGTAGCCCTCGATATTTTGGGACCTCTTACAAAGACGGAGGAAGGAAATGCATACGTCGGAGACCATTTCACTAAAAGTGGATTGAGGCGGTGCCTCTGCCTAATATTGAAGCCACAACTATTGCAAGAGCCTAGCTGGATAATTTTATTTGTAGATTTAGCGTGCCTCGTGTACTTTTATCTGACCAAGTCCGACAATTAGAAAGTGCCGTATTCAAAGAGCTTTGTGTAGTATTAGTGATTAAGAAGACGCGAACGTCTCCCCATCATCCACAATGTAATGGTATGGTGGAACGGTATAACAGAACTGTATATCAGATGCTTCCAGCATACGTGGATGATAAACCAGATAACTTGGACCAGTACCAGTACGAGCATGGCATATCGTGCATCTGAGCACACTTCTTCCGGATTCACCCTGAACAAGCTGATGCTGGGTCGAGAAGTGATTCTCCCTACGGATCTTCTAGTTGGCAAAACAGCAGACGAGGCCCCAAAGAATCTGCCTCGATCTGTATCGGATTATAGAAATACAACGTGAGAGGCCAACGAGGAAGCACGGGAAAAATAGGCACTACTATTCGGTGTCAGAAAGTCGCTTATGATCTCATGGTTCATGGTCAGTCTTTTAGTGATGGTGACCTGGTATGGTTGCACCATACTCTAAGAAAGAAAGGGAAATCACCTAAACTACAGGTTAAATGGACTGGACCATGGCGGATTGTTAAGAAAGTAACGGATGTTGCATACCTGATCGCAAGGAGCAATCATAAGGCGACTCAGATTGTTCACTTAAACCGACTAAAAACCATGCTTGGTGCAACTTGAGAATGAACACAAACATACTTATAGCCAGAAAGAAATACACGATGGCGGTGATGAAACAGAGAAGGAAGAAGAAGTATCGTCATATCCAATTACAGCTCAAAGGACCAAATTAATGGAACGAAGAAGAGCGCGGCGAAGAAACTCCACTGTGCTATATTAAGTTACAGACGTTATTTTAAACTGAGTTCAGTTATTTCATGTGCTGATAGCACTGGCCGGTGTTAAAAATAAATTGTTAATGGAACAAGAAAATAAACTAAAATCCATAATCGCAAGTGGCATACAGGACACCTACCCTGGTTTCATTAAAATATACACAGACGGGTCCAAAATAGCTGAGCCACCCAGAACGGCAGCTGCAATAGTAAACCCTGAATTTAACATCCAAATGGAAACCAGGCTACCAGACCATTGATCTGTATACTTTACTGAATTCTGGGCAATTATTGAATCACTGTATTGGATCAGAAACAACATCATCCAAAAAGCAGTCATTATTAGCGATCCCCTTAGTGTAATAAACTCAATTAAAACCCGAAACACTAAATCAAGACAGCTGTTCCTTGACGGGACATTACATATGCTCAAAGCATTATCCACAAGAGATCAAATAGTCGAGTTCATGTGGGTGCCATCACATATAGGAATCCCTGGCAATGAACAGGCTGATAAAGTCGCATAAAGTAAGGTAATTAGGAGACCCCAACCCAGCCACACTTAGATATAGCATTATAGAAGTTTAATGTTTCATAAAAACCTATATCAATCGACAATGGCAGGAACACTGGAATTCCACCCCTAAAGGTAGGAAACTTCACTCCATCCTAACAACAGTCAACAGGTCCATTAAACCACCCAAATGTAACAACGTTGACCAAACAATAATTAACCGAATAAAGACAGGTAAAACCAAATTAGCAGGCAGTTTTGGTAAATACACAGCCCCCAAACCTGTAAACATACACTGCTACCACTGTCACACCGTAGAAGATCTGTAACATGTATTCAATAATTGTACTAAATTCCAAGTAGCAAAAACCATTTTCCAAAAGGAACAAAAAGCAATTGGATCCAATTATACACTGCCTGAAATTCTAGGCTTGTTAAACCCTAACATACAATTAACATCCTATAATATATTAAACCTCCTAGGAAAAACGAACTTAAAAATAGGATATGATCAGCCCCAAACATCCTTGTCAGGCAGTTAACAAAAGACGGGCGACTTTGACAAGTCTAACGAAACCTGAGTATTCAGAAAAGAAACCCGTCTCCAATTAACAAATATTAAATAACCTCCTCCACTAAACTTATCTCTCACAAAAAACCGATTACTCTAATTAAAAACCTAAAAACTACCATAACTAGCAGTCAGGCTATCAAACCTAAAATTATGGAGAAAACCAAAAAATATGTTCAAATATCCTTGACACGTCCCAGCGACCCGAGCATTCAGCAAAGATATATGTCTTATCAAAATAGAGCTAGTCTGAAATAAAATAACAACACATAAGTAAAGCAAAATAAAATCAACTATCATATTAGTAAACAGGCTAATAAACTTTAAAAAACTAGAGCATAAATAAGATCATGTCTTTGACATGTCATAGGGACCCGATTATTCGGCAAAGATATCTATCTTAATAAAATAAAAATTAGCCTGGAAATAAAATAACAACATAACAATACCTCCATCAATAAAACCATGACAAAATAAAATAAACAACCATAAAACCCACACATACAGGAACAATAAAATGCAATAACCCTCAATCTTTATTTATTTATCTATCTATTTAATTATTTTTAAAAAATTGATTTTAAATTTACACTCAAATTTAAATTTTTTTTAAAAAAAACTCCACTTGCATGCTCTACTAACCTTAAACAGCACAGAATATGTTTCCAAATTTCAAACAGAACATAAATTTCAAAATTCCTGCATAGCGGAACCTTAGATCAACCTGCAAACAACGGACAGCAGCCTGCCTTCCCGCACTTTTCCTCTCTTGCCACGGACAGACACCAGTTATCAGCACGCAATGCGCGCTTAAATGTTTAATAATAATCACATGAGTGAATGAGAGAGCACAATTCCCTTACATCCCATCAAGTGAAACAAATTTTTATTTCTAAAACATGAGAGTGTGTTGGGTCCATTCCCACTCACAGCGCGATTTTTGCATTCGGACAGTCTTGGATTTCACCATTGACCGCGGAATTGCGCACTCGAGTTTGTTCGGATCTTACCTTTCGGTCAATGGTGAAATCCAAGACTGTCCGAATGCAAAAATCGCGCTGTGATTTGGGATAATGTCCATACGTCAAGATCGGCGAACAATTATTGCATTTTCTCCATTATATCACAAACTGAACAAAGTGTGTCGAGCTGTTTTGAAAATTGAACTATTCTTGATTACGACTGGCCTAAGTTGGAAATTAGCAGACGCAATTAGGATAAACTAGCAGTGTTGGAACTGCCGAGGGGTGCGGACCGGTGTCTTCCCTTGTGTTATATTATTACAGGTTAGAACCCCCATCCCTTGATTTTCTTTGTAACGAGCCCCTGTGCTCGTGTCAGCCCTCCATTCAGGCCGTTAGGGACCTATATGGACCGACGGAATGAGGCTAAATTAACAGTGCTCCTTGCGTACATAATTGCCAGGGGAATGAGGCACTGATTCCTTAAGCAAGGAACAATTAACAGGCCGCTGTGCGGTCATAAATCCGAGGTACATGCAATTAATGTGCGCACACCTCTTTAATCCAATAATAGATAGATAGATAGCAAACTGTAGTAACAAATGTATGTTTTCCTTCACGTCCGCGTAACTTAAAGTTCAGTCCCTTTGCACGACAAACCTGGTACCTTTCGTAGAGCTTGAAATTAAAAAAACTGAACAAACTTAAGCACTTTGCTATAGATATTTTCTTTCGCAGCAACAGACTAAACAACATAAATACCGTTACAACAATAAACAATCTTACATCTTCTATATAAAAAAGAAAGACATCAAAAAAGATTTAAAGATTACCGAGGACTAACCAACAAAACCGAATTTAAGAAAGGCAATGACATGTGTAGAAATGTCTTTCACTTTGAGAAGGTAGTTGGATGTAATCTGCTATGCACCAACAACTTTTAAGTTTGTTCCAAATTGTTTGTTTCTTTAGGGAACATACCCAAGAACTAATAAATGGTGGAACAGGGAAGATACACATAAAAGCTTTGATATTTCTGAAAAAATGAGGGGATATTCCTACAGTTCTTAACCAGCTATATATGCTGGGACGGTCTGTGGGATATCCACAAATAAAGAAGTCTAGATTCTGGCCACGTTGCAAGTGTGTGAGTGTTTTGAAAATGGTAAAAAAGTGGATAGATATTTTTCTCGTGACACTTATTAAGTGAAGAGAATGTGCAAGTGTCAAAATCTATAGACACATAACTTTTGCAAGACTTGTAAACATTTCCACGTTAGAAAGTATCAAGTATCGCAAGTTATTAACACAAACAGAACTGGAACATAGGGGCTCGACAGTTATTGTTTAAACACCTCCGCTCAACTTCACAACTTGCTGTCTCATACTTTGGTCTTAGGAAAGATGGCCGTTGTAGGTGCAACAACAGTGATAAGAGCAGGAGGAGACATCGACGCTGCTGTCGTAAAAGGGTAGTTCTGTTAAAAATTTGTTTAGTATATTTTTTTAAAATATAAAATGAAGAAAAACGTGTGTTAAATAAAGGTTGGTAGACGTCGTGGTCAACGACAAAGTAAAAGTGACAGAGAGAATGAGACACCGTAGTCGAGTAGCGTGGTTTTCTGGAGTACGTACGTGTCCTACCGGCACAGTACCGTCGCTAGTTCCCTTGATGACACAAACTGTCTGGGTTGTTTTCCTGCAACTTTTTTCTTTCGTGGTAGGGTTTGAATGGAAGGGTCGTCAAGATGCAGTAGGTGTTTTAGACGCACCATTGTAATTCACGTAAGTCAGCCAGGGTTCCTGACTGTTGGACAGTTTACTTGCCCTTGTGAAATATACCAAGTCATTGTCACAACAAGAGGTAGAGAGGGATATATACAGAGAGAACGAACTTGGTTAAATCATTTCTGAATTAGCAATCGACGTGAAACGATCGCACGATTCCAGTGAGAGAGAAGAAGAAGATAAGAGGCAACGATGTGACATATCGCCCCACACACAAAAAGAAGTGTTCGTTCAAATCGAAGACATGAGCGAACCTGAAGCAACACCTTCCACGTCTTCAACCGGACTGAGAGCTTATTCCAAACCAAAGTCAACCACCACTAAACTCTGAAAAGCACTACCACATTCGAGAGACGGAAAAGGTCTCCTCTTGAAAATTTTGAACCACGGCCTACACATACACGGTAAAGTTTAAAGATTTCAAGTCCGACGAACCGGTGGAGAAAGCAGTAGACTTCACAACCGATGTGTGGGATTCTTTGTTAACCGCACAGAAACAGCAATGTGAAGCCAAAGAAGACGATCGCTTGAGACTTTTCATTCATCACGACAGTTTGAAGTCCCCCGTTTGGATCGAGTTTAGCAGCCCAGCAGAATTGACACCTTCCAAAGTCATCGACAAGATTCAACACGTGCAACAATCCAACGACAAGTTTCACATCACCGATAGAAAAGCACTGTTCATGACCCACGTATCTCTTCCCCAAGGGACAGAACGCAAAAAGGTGTTATTGGTGGACGATCTTCGCAGTATAAAGAAGAGACTCGTTGAAATTAAGAAATCTCAAGACCAGATGTGTTTAGCCCGTGCGATCGTGGTGGGACGAACGTTAGCCGACAAGAACGACACGGCAGAATGTCGCCAAATCGTGGACATGGATCACGAATGCAACATTAAAATATACAATCCCAAACAATAGGAAGATGACCAGAAGAAAGGGAATTTCATCTTTTTCGATTTCGAATGCATGCAAGGGATCAGCATTCACATTCCTAATTTCTTTGTGGCTCATCAAGCGTGTGAGATGTGCATCCAAGAGCCTAACTTTAGTCATTGCCCTCACTGTAGCAAGATTCCTGGAGGACGTGAAAAAATCTTTTGGGGACAGAACACGCTAGCCGATTTCTCCCAATGGATCTTAGACCCCATCGACAACACGTGCAGCCAAGAGGACATCGAACGTTACGGAGATTGCCATCGCCATGCCACGGTAATGGCTCACAATTTCTCGCGATACGATGGACAGTTTCATTTGAGATACTATACGGAATAAAGTACCAAACGTCCTAAAGTGACTTTGAACGGAGCCAAAATCATTTCCATGCAAGTGGGACAAGATTCATTGAGCTACTTGGCCATGCCTTTGAGTGGAATGCCTAAAACGTTTGGAATGACAGAAATGGCGAAAGGCTACTTTCCACACTTTTTCAATACCCTTGTCAATCAACACACCGTTCTATCCCATTTGCCTGAGGCTCACTACTACGACCCTGACAACATGCGTATCGACCAAAGATAAGCTTTCTACGCTTGGTAACAAACGTATGCCTCGGACCGCTTCGACTTTCAGGAAGAAATGCTAGAGTATTGTCGTTCTGATGTGAACATTTTACGGCGTTGCAGTAGGAAATTACTAAGGCCATGATAAGCTACGTGCAGCCAGTGCAACTTCCAGACCAGAAAACTTTACTTTATGGACATGCTGATATCACCCAGTATAAAAAGGACTACTTCCGAGAACGACACTTCCTTGCGAGGACAAGCTATGAGAAAGATGAATCACTCTACGCAGATGAAAAAAGAGAAGAAACAAACATTGTTGACCTCTTTCACCACCATACCGTGACAGCAAACTGCGTTCAAGAAGGGAAATGTTTCAGTAGACTCAAAAGAGCATTTGTGAATCCAAATGACTCAGAGAGCGACTTCGAAAAAATTTAGGACGAGAACTTACTTCCACACGGTGAAATTTAAAGACTTCGCGTCTGACGTTCCACCTGAGGAAGTAGCAGGTTTCATTACGGACCTACTTGACTCACTGTTAGAGGAACTCAAACATCAGTGCCAAGTCAAAGATCGAGGTCGTTTGAGCCTATCTATGTATCACGACAGTTTGAACTCGCCTGTATGTCTTGGGTTTAGCACACCTGCAGAATTAACTTGCTCCAAACATTTGAGGACTATTGTAGACGTGCAGACGATGAGAGAAAAAATTGACATCACCGATGGAAAAGTGACCATTCATATGCCATGCGTTGTACCTTCATGGGAAGAAGACGATGACTGCATTTGATCTGCTGACCGATACGAGTAACTAGCACGATGGACATAACAGCAGATTTACGAATGAAAGGGAGAACGTGATCGGAAACATCTATGCTGGGACTCTAGTGGTATCTGACCAGATTTTAAACAACATGTGTGACGGATATAGAGAAACATGAACTTTGTCCTGATTAATTGTTTGTTACTTGTTTTGTTTTGGTGGCGCTCACCAGATAATATGTACTTTTGAGAGAGTGACGTATGTAAGGTGAAGTAGTTCGCATTTAAAACATGCACAGTGGAGAGAACGTTTGCATACCTCTATGCTACATTAATGTAATGTGGATGATATTTCTTTTGGATATTGTACTTTTGGAAGTTTTACATGATTTAAGCACACTGCTAACTAAAATGACTGCTCCCTTGTGTTAAAAAATCAGTCTGAATTAGTCTAAAGTACACTATACATAGCAGCTATTAAAATAGGGAAAATGAATTTTGCCAGACTAGACAATACCAGCTTCTGAAAGTGCAATGAATGAATTACCAAATATATAAAATGTAAAAAAAGTTATCGGCTCTTTTTTATACAATTGACCTCTGAAGTTCAGGAAGTGAAAATGACCAAGTAGAGCTAGCACTTTTTTGAAAGGTGCACATTTGAAGTAAGGCCAAGCTGTATACTCTATAACCCATAGTACACCCATCAATCATACACCAAAATAAAGGGAATTAAAGGTTCTTTGCATTATACCTAAGATATACAAGGTCTTTTTTAAATAGCCAGTATAACCAGTGAGGAAAGCCGGGGACATTCTTTTTCTTTAAATTCCTAACCCTATGCAAAATGCGAAACTGTATAGCGCCACCTTTAGATTTTTCTTATAAATGATTATTTAATATAAATACGTTGTATATGAATTGCTTTTTAGAAAGGCGTGAACTTTAATTTTGAAAAGTAGTTTACTAGAACCAATAACTAAATAATTCATAAATAGATTTGTTTCATGTCCAAATGTTTATGTATTAAACGGATATTGCTTAAACCAAAGCACAGGCCAGAGAGCCCATGTATATACTTGAATAAATGTTTTGTACCCATACAACAGACTTGTCTTTATCGAGTCTCTATTCTATCTGTTAGTCCTTCCTTAGAACAACATTTCTGTCCCCTTCTCTGTGTTTCCATCTTCCTTTTTTGAATGTGTATTTGTTTGTTTCTGTGTGTCTATGTTTGTCCCTATCAACCTTTATCCCTATAAATAGTTTTGATCCTATAAACACAATGACGTCACCCATGTTAAATTCCCCAGATGCCATTCCCATGTTAGATTGTCTCTATACATGCCAACCCATGTTAAATTCCCATAGACCCCTTAGAGCCGGGACACCTTTTTTGACTGTGACTTCCATTGACCCTATACAACCCCAAGGTTTTGCCCCATGTTAAATTTCCCACAGACCCTAAACAGTCCCAATAACGTGTCGTTACGTTCAATTCCCATTGTCCCTATACAGTCCCATTACACTGTCGCTATACATTCCCTATGTTAAATTCCCGTTGATCCTGGAGTATCCCACCCATGTTGAACTCCCACAGACACCAGGGTACAACCCCCCAAATTTAACATAGCAGTCCATAGACCCCAGGGTATCCCCATATACTACTGAAGATCAGATGATATGATGCCAGGAAAAATGGCAGAATAGTGACTCCTGCTTGCCAACATCTTGTTCATACGAAATGTGGTTGTTGCACCTCTCTGCGACGATGACACCGACAGCCGTGGGTGAGGAATGTTCCGACAATCATATAATACAAATTACTTCAATTGTAATTGTTACAATTCCATTCTACGATCCAGAACATCCACTAATTCAGTACTACAAATTATCGCATTTCAGTACAAATTGTGCTTTTGAAATTTAGCTCCACTCGATTCATAATGAAATCATTCCATTCAAACACCCGCTAATACTTATTTTTCCTTTCTAAAATTGAACAATATCCATACAAAACGTGTGAAGTGCGTTTTATGCAATGGGGTAAACATGCACAAAAATTTGCACACGAAGCTTGAGTTAAAATCCGACCTTGGATAAGACTTTATCCATCGATTGCACCGGCCAGAGTTCAAAATCCGAGCATGAGGATTTATCTATCATCGACTGCTCCATCTTGAGGGCAAAATCCGACCACGTCCCTAAAAAGACAACCTAAATAACTGCTCTTTACCTTCTGTAAATTCCACTTGAGCTTCTGGACGCTGTTGCAGCTGCTGTTTGACAGAATCACGAACGGGGATATATTTCTTAATTGCTTCTAGTCGTTGTTGAGCAATTTTAGCTGTATTCGATAGCGCAGACGCACTCATTCTTAATATAACATCAGCGATTTAATTATACATGACCTGTCAGCACACCATTGATACGTCAGCTATTTCATAACACATCGAGGGGCATGCACCTCGCCTCCCCCCCCCCATTTTTGTTCTTGTTGTTGTTGGGGTACCCGTAGACATCACCTACATGCGCGTCTGCGTTGGATACAAGGCTCGGATCGTCATTTTTAATATAAGATCTCAACATTTGTTAAGGCCTCGATTTAAAAAACTGACTCTTAAAACACCAAAAAGGTATGTTCACCCCCACCCCTCTGTGGTGGATACAAGGCTCGGGTAGGCGTTTTACTAAGTTTCGTTTACCCCATTCCCCGCTGGTCAGAAGTACATAATAACTACAGAGTAGAACCTTAATATGCATTTTTCGACCATGTTTCTCATTTCCTCACACACTTCTTTTGAAATCCTTCTGTTATCAACTGGGTCAACAGCATTCGTTTACAGTAACAGCAAGTGCTGATTAAGAAAATACTCGATATATAATGACATGTACATAGATACTACAATTCAGGTCAAAGGAAACACAATAAAAATATTGATTTGACTATAATAATGACATATGTGCCTCAAGTATGTGACCCTGGAATGAACTTTAGCTGACCTAAAGTTTTCTTGACCTTTCTTTACTAGGAAATGTACAATAGAGATTTCTGCGATGGTGAAGGCAATGTAAAAATTGGTTTCTATAACATAAACTTTTTACACCAAGTTAGAAAAAATAAATCCATTGGAAAGGTTATACTCTGAAAATCTTCATTAAATTATGTTTATATGGGAGGAGGGGAAACTTTGTTTTGAAAAAGTGTTTAAGAGTTCATAAACAGTTTTCAGTGCTGAATAAAGATATAGCGATGTTAATAGTTTCTTGCAATATGAAAATGCACAAGTCAGAATTTCTAGAACTATAATGTATAAATGTCTTTGAAAGATTATGTTAATATGGAGGAAAATTTTTGTTATGAAATAAACCGAGAAGATCTTGAGTGAATTCATGTTATCTATCAATATGATATTTCTGTGAAAATACATGAAAGAAAAAACATGCTGGTGCCACTCACACATATAATGTGGTTGCCACAGTGGTCATATTAAGAATCTTTTTTCGCTACTTCTGAAATGATAATTATGTCAGCGTGTCAACATGTGGTGTATAAAATACTCATGTAGATGTCTAGCAGGTATTAAATGAGAATGAAGGTGCTTGCACAGACATCATAAAAGGCCACCATTTACAGTTGTTTGCTTTTAGAGAATCAGTTCAAGAATCTTTAGGCTTCAGTTCCTTTGAACTGTCTTTTGGACACACTGTGAGTGGACCATTGACGTTTTTGAAAGAGAAACTTCTTTCTAATGAAGATACTGAAATTAATCTTCTTGATTATATTTCCAATTTTAAGTATAAGTTGTCAAAGGCTTGTGAGTTTGCAAGAGCAAATCTGTACTCTACTCAATCAAAAATGAAGTCAAGATATGATAAAACCTCAAAGGAAAGGAGTTTTCAGACTGGTGATTGAGTTTTTTCTCACTTGCCCATACCACAAAATCCTCTTCAGGCCAAGTATCATGGTCCCTACACAGTTGACAGGAGAGTAAATGATTTAAATTACATCATAAATACTCCTGGGAGGCGAGAACAAAAACAAATTTACCACGTAAACATGTTAAAGGATTATGTTGAAAGAGATAGCCAAGTTAAACATGCAATTAATCTAGTTGTACCTGTCCCACTTAGTGAAGATTTTATTAAGACATATCACCGAATTATACTGATATTGGAGTGACAAATCGTCGGAATTCAGAAATTATTAAAGATCTGGACCAGAAACTTTCACATTGGCAACAACAAGAAAGAAATAAACGTAAATATTTATTATTTGAGTATAAGCACTTATTTCCAGATGTTCTTATAAGAACAAACAAAATTTACCATGACGTTGAAATTGTAAATTCCAAACCTGTGATACAACAAACGTACAGGATGAACCCTTTGAAACAGGAATACTTGAAAAAATAAATTCAGTATTTGCTGGAGATAGATTTCATAGAGCCCAGTAAAAGTGACTGAAGTTCACCATGCATACTTGTTCCGAAACCAGATAAAACTTTCCGTATGTGCACTGGCTATAGGAAGGTGAACAGTGTGACAAAAACAGATTCATTTCCATTACCAAGAATCGATGACTGTATTGATAAGATAGGAAATACTAAGTATGTCACCAAATTTGACCTTCTGAAAGGATTTTAGCAAATTCCACTAAAGAACAATGCAAAGGAAATTTCGGCATTCGTGACTCTAGATGGACTTTATCAATATAAAGTAATGCCGTTTGGGATGAAAGGATCGCCAAAGACTTTTCAGCGTCTCATGAATATGATTACCTCTGGTCTAGATAATTGTGATGCATACATCGATGATGTCATCATCTACAACGACACCTGGAAAGAACATTTAGTGACAATTCGGAAATTCTTTGACAGACTCACAGATGCAAGTTTGACAATTAATTTATCCAAAAGTGAGTTCTGCTGTGCTAGTGTAACTTTTCTAGGACACATCGTGGGACATGGACAAGTTAAACCTATAGATGCTAAGGTCAAGGCTATCTCAGAATTCCCTGTGCCTGTCAGTAAAAAGCAACGGATGCGAGTTTTAGGTATGTCTGGATACTTTCGGAAATTGTGTTCCCATTTTTCTGTAATTGCTGAACCCCTGATAAATTTATTGAGTAAGAAAAACAAGTTACCTTGGACTGAAAAATGCCACGAGGATTTTGATAAGTTAAAAGCTATACTTAAAGGTGCGCCAATTCTAATAGCTCCAAATTTCAACCAATCATTCAAACTGTCTGTTGAGGGAAGTGATGTTGGGGTTGGAGCAGTATTGATTCAAGAAGATGAAAATGATGTTGATCATCCCGTGTGTTATTTTTCTAAGAAATTAAATAGACACCAAAAAAATATTCAACAATCGAGAAGGAATGTTTGTCTTTGATATTGGCATTACAACATTTTGAAGTTTACATTAGTTCAGCTCCTTCTTTGATTATTGCGTTTAGTGATAACAACCCCCTCACTTTCATCGGCAAGATGTAAAATGCAAATCAAAAACTACTAAGGTAGAGTTTGTTGTTACGGGAATATAATATTGACATCAGGCACTTTCCGGCATATAGAAATGTATTATTTCATGTACACTGTGGATAATTCATAAGAGTTCTTTCTTCTTTTTTGTTAAACCTCATGTATAATTAATATATGGTAAAGATAAAGCTTTATCATATAAATCTTTATTTTTCTTTATGGCGGTAAGTGTTATATATATTCGATTTAATTTATATTTGATTTAATTTAATTGTTTGTTTGTTAGTTTTAATTTTTTTTAGTCCATTGCATGTTATAGTAATGTAATTTTGTTTACTGGAATTTGACATTTTCCAGAAATTAGTTTGACCTGACTGTTTTTTTTGCAAACACCTAATAATACAACTTTGTATCTAAAAGCTGACATAGTTCCTGACCTTGACTGAGAATCAAGTAAACAACTTCTTTTTTTATTCATTCTTAATGTGTGATTTATAGAGGGGAATCGATGCTGTACTCTATTTCGAAATTCTGGTTTTACCGGAATTGCGCAAAAGTCAGGTTTAATACCGAGGTTATGAGAAATAATCTCAGCTGGGCTTTTAAACGCTTAGATATGAAGGTGTTTTTTTTCTCTTGTGACCAGTTGGAATTACATTTTAATTTTTATTCAAATTATTTGGATTCTAAGAGATTAATCCTACAAGAAATTATACACTACACAAAATATAGAATTCAATACAATCGAAAACTATCTAAAAAAAATGTTGATTGTGAGATGATATCAGCAGAAATAAGAGACCAATGTGACCCTGTCATCTCAGATGAAGAAATTACAAAGAACATAGCTACACTCACGAAAAGAAAATCGCCAGAGAAAGATGGACTCATCGTGGAATTCTACAGGAATAACTTCATGTGTACATTTGAATGGAAAATGCACGAAATAATCTGATATACAACGATCAGTGAGACAAGGATGTCCACTGTCTATGCTATTATATGTAATGGCAATCGAAATTCTAAGTCATAAGATAAGAAACAACCCAGAAATACAAGGCATACAAATACCAAGCCTAAAAATTTTTTTAAAATGCTCCAACATGCAGGTGATTGCACAAACTTTATAAGAGAGGGAAAATCCTATAAACATCATAAGAAGAATTTCACAAATTTGGGAAAGCGTCGGGTTCAAAAATAAACCACGACAAGACTGAAATACTAAAAAAGGCAACTGGAGAGGTAACCATCCTGGGTTACCTCCCCATCTACTGAGAGATACGTTGAAGGCTCTAGGGGTCTACTTTGGCAAAAAGGAAACTGTAGAAAACTATAAACACATAATCACCAAACTAAGAGAAAATGCGAAAATCTGGGCCCTAACGCCATTGTGTGACATGCAGCGGGCCCAAATGGCCAAAACATATTTGTATTCAAACATTAACTATATCATTAAATCCATTGATATGGATAACAAAATTTTAAATAAGATGGATAACGAAATAATAGATTACATTTGGAATTACAAAACACATTATATAAAAAAGACACTCTATATAGAGCCAAAAGTAGAGGGGGTTTGGGTCTGCCAAGCCCCCTGCTACTAAAACTAACAAATACGATAAATAGATTTTAAAAAGTGCGACCAGATCCTATTACAGCGTGGGAAGCACTGTATATCTACTGGTTCGGCTTCACTATGAAGAGCCGACCAGAGATATACAGAAACAATAAAATCACAACAAAAAAACTTGAAGTGCCACGTATATTTAGATACATAAGAGAAATACTTTCAAATTATAGGGATAAAACAGAGATGTGGCAATTAGAAATATGTAAAAGTTACGATTGGATTAGAAAGGAAGTAACAAAAAGATAAGATACAGAGTAGAGCAAGACATCTGGGAGGTTAACTGGACAAAAACTTGAAAATATTGGGAGAAGATAAGATCTGTAAAAACACGAAGCATTATTTTTAAATATCTGCATAACGCCTAGCTTACAGGCGAAGAAGCAATCAAACTCGTATGATCAGGATAGTGCCGAAATGCCCTTTATGTAAAACAGCAAACTTTACTAAACTACATACGATTGCCCAATGCGATAAAACAAAAAACAATAGGATAATGCTAATAATGGAAATTTGTAAAAATATAAATATAATATAAACAATATTTTATATACAGATGTGGACTATGAAAATAAAGTGGTATTAAAAATAATTGATTACACAATAACAACAATAACATCCTGCGGCCAGGTGATAATAATTTTTAAATAACAAACGTATTACACAAAAAAAATAATACCTATTGCATACAAAACCAACACGTTTTCCTACAAACATATATGTACCTTTAGTTTGATACAATACAATTTTAGTCTGGGTCCGGGGGAGGGGAGATGGAGGAGGAACTCGGTAATACCGGCCAGTATAGGGACGCGTAACGTAAATGCTAGCTGAAGCCCTGCCCCCTTCTCTCACCCCACAGTATCCATAATTCAAATCCAGGTAGCGATATGCTACTAAATAATAAATATAAATTTAACTTTTAAATTTAAAATTTTAAAAAAAAATTATACTTTTTTTTCTTTTCTTTCCCCATTAAGTCATATAGATTAAAGGATACAGGGAACCCCCGTGTGGGTGAAGTAAGTTGCATAGACGTCGCAGGGCTAAGTCACAAGGCGCTACGCGAAGTGGACAGGCCTGCGAGATAGCAACAGAAAAACCCATACGGAGGAAATGGACAAACAGAACAAAAACAAGGGACTAAAATAGATCTTATTATCAAAAATGTAACAATACTAATCTAGAACTAACACCAAATATAGAAAGAAAAATTTTGGAATTTTATTTACATTCTTTACAAATAAAGGAGAAGGTTATATTCCGAAAAAGGAGAAACAAAGAAAAATGTGGATCCTTACCCGGATATAGCCTCTCACTCTGAATTTAAGAAATAGCGAGAAAACGACACACAATGATCACACAACTAAAACAGTAAGTTTCTTTTTTAATTTTTTTTATATATCGCACCGTTTTCTCGACCAAAATTCAAACAATTCAATCAAAGTAAATTTAAATATAAATTATTTCAAAATTGAAATTAAAAATTTAAATAAAACAAAATAACCATAATCATAAGTATATGAGAAGACAACTGGGAAATAATCCGATTATGACTGCCGTCCCAACATAGAAACATATAGCACACATACAATATAGCAAACACATATAGCATACACGGGACCTAGGAGATATCTGCCAAAGATCACCAAACATACAAGGGAAGGAACTCCGATACTGGGAATCATAACCCAGAGTCGGTTGAACAACCCTACAGATCACACTAGGGATTAAATACCCCATCAAAAATTCTAAAACTTTGATAATTTTTTATCTAAATTATGTTATAAAAAATACAAACATACATACCTTTGGGGGACACACAAACACATAACACTTTTTTTTAAATTGGAAATTAGGGGTGGGGCATCTGTCTTGTGACCCCACCGCCCCCCCCCCAAAAAAAAAAAAATTGTTGCCGAATATTACGGCATTCTAATTGTAAATATGTGCAGTATGTATACTTCATTATTAGAATCGTTAGTACGTACCTTGGTAGTGTTTAATTTACATGCGTATTTGAGAAATGAGCTATGATTATGTAAGTAATTATGTAGATTGTTAGCGCGTGTTTATATTGTATATATTGTAATTCGCTTTTTGGTTACTTCATAGTAAACTAGTGCATTTATTCATGTGACATTCTAGATTTTGCAACCGTTAAATTGAATTGTAACTTTGGAAAATGGATGCAGGTTGTCAGATTAGTTAATATGGATATTTGAATAGTTGTGTACACTTGTGGGAGTGTAATGTACAGAAATGCGTCTGATATGCTGTGCTATTGTTAAGTACACTGAGAATATATATATATATATATATATATATATATATATATATATATATATATATATATATATATATATATATATATAGAGAGAGAGAGAGAGAGAGAGAGAGAGAGAGAGAGAGAGATGCCTGTATGATTACGCAATTGATACCGTGCTTTTGTTACAACGTTGTTTACCATACAAGAGTATATGGGTATTTCGATGTGCACGAATGCGTGACCGAAAAATGTAATAGCCTTTATCTGATGGTTGATTGTTGGTTTAGTGTGAGACGAGATGGCTAAGGAAATATGCTAACGTCCTTGTATTTTCACAGGAAGCTTTTAGGGGACAGATTTCCGGTGTGGTTTAGTCCCGAGTCTCTAGGAGAGAGATGGAATAGAGACATGTGGGGAAGTCGATTGTGAATAGGAGGATAGCTGGAGAGCAGAATCAAGGAGAAGGAGGAATTGGAGAAGGAGTTGTTGTTGTTGTTGTAGGGTTTAACACCATTTTTCAGCACACGATAGGCTATACATGGCGGCCAGTAGGAGAGATACAGATGAGTAGAAAACAAGAACAGGTGGAAAAGCGATCTCACACTATAAATCAAAGAATTCAATAGGCTATCACTTGGTTGAGAGGAAGAAGAGTGATTGGGAAATTAATATCATTTGAATATTGAATTGTGTTGAATTGTTATTCTTTTGAATTTCACCTTTTGTGTTCTCAATAATTTAACTGTCGGCATTGCTGACTGGGGGTTCGGAGCCTTACCTCTCCCTATCACTAATTTCACTGCCTACAAAATCGAGCCCGGGGTGGGACTTCTATGGTAATTTAAATAATATTTTGGGAACACCCCTCCCCAACCCTACCAAACGCAACAATATATATAAGTAAGTAAGAAGTACCAAGAAGTAAGGTAAGTATTCAAATTATACAGAATTCTTATATGTATGGCATGGATGATTTTCCAATAGCCAGCGAGCATTATCACTAGTTTGTGAAAATAATCTCATATCTCCAATTTCATTTTAAATCTCTAATTCCAATACAATACAAGAGGCAAATGACTTGAAACAAGGTCATCACATGCGAAGCATATACTTTAGCATAGCTATTTGTTACAAAATATGAACGTATTTCATTATATAGGAAAATAAATTCTAACAGTATGGGAATATGTTTTCTATATCTTCACATAAAGAACATTTCCATACAATTATGAGATGCTTTATTTCCACAGATATAAAACTGGAAACAAAATTTTTTAATATTTTTTTTTATTATTTAAAAATTGTATTCATCCATATATGAGTCTATATTTACAGTACAGATAAGATGATTGATTGCAAGGTAATTCATTGATGAAACATCAGACTCCTTTGGTAGCAATTATAAAAATATATTGAATATAAATAACGTTGCTACCGCTACCAGTAACCAGCTCAATTTGTTTTTATTACTGCTAAAATACAGTACCAAACTTCCTTGATACATTTGGATATGAAATTAATGTAGTACTTAAAAGAATTAATGCAATTTTTTACATGCATCTTCTACAGATGTGATTTTTTTCTGTTGGAAGAGAAAAATAAATATTTAATATAAACCGGCATTCATAAAACCAATATTATTAGATCAATTAATCTAAAGCAAAAATTATCATACAGGTAGGCAATTGTAAGGAACAAATACCTTGATTGTCTTGTTACATTGTTCTTATAGATTTATTTGCCAATCCCTTTTGTTTTTCACTTTCACATGAATAAAACATGAATAAAGGCAAGCTTGTTGTACAATCTGGCTTTTGGATTAGACATATACTCATAATTGCAAATTCTGTGAAATTAAAACTGTAAATTCTAGATTCGCCGAGACATATTTCCTTTTGTATGTCACATACATTTGTAAATCATGCCTCAAGAACAGTCAGGTTATATTCCCTAGTGATAGTTTCAAAAATTAGTCCCAAAAAAAACCATTCCGTTACTGAATCTGTATTCAATATATACAGTGTACAAAAATGATCAACTTTTAGAGAATTTGTTTTTTGCGAGCAATAACATAAGTTGTTTGCACCTGCCATGAGCCAAAATCTGTGAAAAGGATTATATTTTATTTTCAAGTAAGTTAGTTTCTTCACAGAATAATAGAAACCACTTGCCAATTTATGACTGCAGTTGTAAGGTACCTGAATGGAAAGTAACAGTTACTTTATAAGCATGCAAGGCATTTCAGTGTGAGTTATAGGCCCCAAGTACTATTCCTCAGAGAAGTCACAAGACTGAGTTTCAGAAACTGAAGCCACATAAGTACCATTTTGTTTTTGTTGTTAAAAATGGGGTCATTATGAGAAAATGGCGACCCCATGGTGTACCTGCTGGTGATGAGGTGTCAGTGAGCAATCAAGTTGTTATTCCGACATCGTATATACCGAGTCAAGCAACAGTAGTTAAGTGGGGCACTATACGTACAATGGAAATTAGCATTACGGAGACCCCTGGATGAATATACGTACAATGGAAATTTAACATGGCGAAAAATCGTGGGTTAATACACGTACAAGGGGAATTAACATGGGAAAAAAACTGTGGGCCGATATACGTACAAGGGGAATTTAACATGGGGAATAGAGTTTGGGGGTTGTTTAGGGACAAAGGGGAATTGAATATGGGATTTTTATTTTTTTTTTTTTTTTTTTTAAATTTAAATTTAAATTTAAATTTAAATTTAAAAAAGGGGTAGGCAATTGAAAGGCTATCTCTTTTCGAGAAATATGGCTGGCCCTGAAAAGGGCCTTTGGGTTTATGTTAATGTATTCATTAACATAAAGGGCACCGCATTGGTCTTCTTCTTGTTCTTAGGCTGCGTCTCACTGTTGGTCCGTAAATCAGCACTCTTTTCAGGCATCCTTGTCTTTCAACGTAGATCCTACGTATCCACAAACTGGTGTTTGTCCTGTGGACAACGGTCCACTTGGATCGGACATACATGAGCATGTCCGTTCTGAACATCATGGAAGACACAAGGGTGGATGATTCTACTGTGGTCCACATCTTGAAGCGACGAGAACAGGTGAATCAATGCAGTGAACTGCGCTTATTTATAGGTAGAGGTAGGATTGAAACGGATTGAGTTCATTCACCAATCCAAACACGCGTTACAAAATTCAGTCAGCTCGCATCCAATCCGAAGAGAACAGTCTGTGACGTCACGTGGTCTATATAGATTCGTTAGCGCTTGTGTGCAGTCAATCTATGCGACAGTGATTCAACATGACGGAAACTCAGAAAACGATCCATTGGGGTGCACCAGCAGGGGAGACTGCCCAAGGGAACCCGGACTTACTTTCAGAAGAGGTGAATTGGGATTTTGTGGATTTTCTCTCCTCGCAAGAATTTGTTCCGGAACCTTCGTTATCTTCTTCATTACCACAAGTGGAGAATTTTAGACAGAGACAGAAAGAAGAATTGGAGAAATTTATACAACGACAAAAGGAAGCGGAACAAGCTTTTCTCCTACAGCAACAGCAGCAAGAAGAAGAGGTAAGAAAAAAACAACAGCAACAACAGCAAGAAGAAGTAGCAGCAAAGAAACAAGAGGGTGAAAATCAAACGGTCACGCTACTGTTGGACATTTTAGCGGAGTTAAGAAGTCTGAAACAAATGTATCAGACTTCTTTATCACGACCGAAGAGAATACGACCTTCCCGAGCTAAACACGTCAACCCTGTGACTAAGCCTACCGTACCACCCTTAGTGATTTCAACCCAGTCATTATCATCATCAACATTACGCAGTCCAGAAGTAGGCCTTGGCCGTGGCAAAGGCTTAAGGCAGTTAAAGTTGATTGGTTAAACTCACCCCTGCACCAAAATAAAAAGACCCTTTTCAGGGCCACCCACATTTCTCGAAAAGAAATACAATTTCAATTGCCAATAACTCAAAAAAATATTAAACAGCCCATTTTACCCTTATAGTACGTCTCTTTGTATGAGTGCGTGAGTGTACGTTCTTATTTTAAAATCAAAACTCAAAAACACTTACCTTATATCATTAATTTATTCTTTTATCATTGTTACAATCCAATTCACAATTCACAACAGAACACTTTAATTTAAAGTTCATTGACTTCTTCTTTCTCCTTGTTTAGTCTCTCTGTTTTTTGAATTTCTTCACCGTCTTTTCCTCTTCTTTCTCCTCATTTTCTTCCCTTCTTCTTTTCTTCTCCTGTTTCGTTGCCTCTTTGTAAATAGAATTGTCTTCTTTCTTCCTCTTCTTCCTCTGAAGAATCCCTCTCTTCCTCTGAAGAATCCCTCTCTTCTTCTGAAGAATTCCTCTTTTTTTCTGATTCCTCTTGTTTCTTTTTTGGGGCAATCTGGAGACCAATGTCCTTTTTCTTGACAATAATAACAGGTATGTTTACTTTTGTCTTTTTTAGCCCCTGTTTTTTTTCTTTTTTGACGGTCTGGACACTCTGAAGACCAATGCCCTTTCTTCTGACAGATATAGCAAGTATCTTGACTTTTATCTCGAAAGGAAGGAGAGTAGTCCGTCGGCTGGTCTGAAGAGAATTTTCTAATGACCCCTCGCAAAGCTCTGACGAAACGTTCGATTTGGTTAGTCTCTTCCATCGTTGTGCTCGGCTTGAGAGTGAAATGAATAGTGAAAGGACAAGACACGCACCCTTTTATATACGCTGGTCTGCCATGACTATAAATTAGTTTATGGTGTTTACACTTGAGTCATTTGACGTTTTGCACTCAAGATGAAACGATCCCATTCATTCGAGAAGAAAGAAGAAGAAAGTAAGAGGCAGAAACGTGATCTATCGCCTCGTACCAGAGCTGAAATCTTGGCACAAATTCATGCCAGTGATTTTGAAGAGGACATGAGTGAACCAGAATTTGAAACCTCTAAACCAAGTTCGTCACCCTTAGTCAACCCTGAAAAATACTATTCCATTCGAGAGACGGAAAAGCGCTCCTCTAGAAAATTTAGAACCACGGCTTACACCTACACGGTGAAGTTTAAAGATTTCAAGGCCGACGTACCATTGGAGAAAGCAGAAGGGTTTATCACCGAGATGTGGGATTCTTTGCTCACCGCACTCAAGCGACAATGTCAACCCAAAGAAGACGATCGCTTGACACTATCCATAGATCACGATGGTTTGAAATCCCCTGTTTGGATCGAGTTTAGCAGACCCGCAGAACTAACCCCTTCCAAAATCATGGACAAGATTCAACACGTACAACAATCTAATGACCAGTTTGACATCACCGATGGTAAAGCCACACTGAAAATGGCCCACGTCTCTCTTCCTCAAGGGACAGGACGCAAAAAGATGTTATTGGTGAACGAGCTTCGCAGCATTAAGCGTAGCCTTGTCCAAATTCACAATCCTCATGACCAGATGTGTTTAGCCCGTGCCATCGTGGTGGGACGAACCTATGCCAACAAGAACGACACGACAGAATGGAAAAGAACCTGGAACACTATTCAACGATCCGATCGAGCCAAACAACGAAACGAAGCAGAACTCCTGTTGCAACAAGCTGGCCTGTCCAAAGACACACCCTGTGGCATTCCTGAGATGCAAAAATTGCAAGATGCCCTAGCTCCACGCTACACCTTGAAAGTGCACCCTCAAGAAATGCGCGGGTCTCTGTTGTTTCGAGGCCAGGAATTTAAGGACGGAAAATACATTCATGTTTATTATCACGATGACCATTTCGATACCATTACCAGTATCACCGGATTCCTGGGATACAGTTATTATTGTGAGAAATGTGATTATGGTTATAACAATCGAGAGCAACACAAGCATTGTGGATTGAAATGCCCAGGATGTTTGGCCTCTCCACCCTGTCTGAGCGAAGGACCAGTGCCTTGTTCAACTTGTCTGCGCACGTTTGTCAGCCCTACCTGTTACCAGCAACATTTGAAAACACAAGGTTCACAGAAGAAATGTGCTTGTCAACTCCTGAGATTGTGCCCTACGTGTGGACAAGGCATACTTACCAACAATGCCAAGGCACACGTATGTCGAGGAAAGAAAAAATGTCACATTTTTCACCACATCGTGGACTTGGAACACGAATGTTACGTGCAAAAATACCAACCCCCACCAGAGAAAGAGGACGGTCACAAGAAGAAAGGCAATTTCATCTTTTTCGATTTCGAATGCATGCAAGAGACCGGCATTCACATCCCTAATTTCTGCGTGGTTCATCGTGCGTGCGAGAAGTGCATTCAAGAACCTATCTTCAGTCACTGCCCTCACTGCAGCAAGATTCCTGGAGGACGTGAAAAAATCTTTCGGGGACCGAACACGTTAGCCGATTTCGCTCGATGGGTCTTAGACCCCATCGACAAGACGTGGAGCCAAGAGGACATCGAAGGTTAAGGAGATTGTCATCGTCATGCCACGGTGATGGCTCACAATTTTTCCGGATACGATGGACAGTTTCTTTTGAGGTACTATACGGAACAAGGCACCGAGCGTCCTAAAGTGACTTTGAACGGAGCCAAAATCATTTTCATGCAAGTGGGACAAGTACAGTTTAAAGATTCGATGAGCTATTTGGCCATGCCTTTGAGTCGAATGCCTAAAACGTTTGGAATGACAGAAATGGCTAAAGGGTACTTTCCACACTTTTTCAATACGGAAGCCAATCAACACGCCGTTCTACCCCATTTACCTGAGGCTCACTATTACGACCCCGACAACATGCGTACCGATCAACGAGAAGCTTTCTACGCTTGGTAACAGGCTCACGCCTCCGACCCTTTCGACTTTCAGGAAGAAATGCTACAGTATTGTCGTTCCGACCTGGACATTTTACGGCGTTGCTTTGGAAAATTTCGAGAACTGTTCATGGAACACGGAGGGGTCGATCCTTTGAAAGAAGCTTGCACCATTGCCAAAGCGTGTTCCTTAGTGTATCGACAACGATTCATGCCTGAAAACACCGTGGCTGTCACCAGTCCTCAAACGACCCACTATGTCAAACGTCAATACTCGGTCAAAGCCCTACGTTGGTTACATTACTTGTGCGACAAGGAAGACAAGTGGATTCAGCATGCCCGCAACGGAGGGGGCGAAAAGACCATCGGAACGTATTCGGTCGATGGCTGGGACTTAGAAAACCCCAAGATCGTGTACGAGTTTAACGGTTGCTTATTTCACGGATGTCCCGTTTGTTACCCTGACCGTGACACTAAAAATCAGTTTTTACAACGAACCATGGAAGACTTGTACCAGGACACTTGTCAGCGACGCCTAAAGTTAGAACAGGAAGGATACCAAGTGGTGGAAATGTGGGAACACGAATACGATCACCGTTTGAAAACCGATCCCGAGTTTAAACGCCTCGTGGAAAGTTACCAGTTCATGGACCCGCTGAACCCGAGGGATAGTTTGTACGGAGGAAGGACCAATGCCACCTGTTTGCTGTACCAAGCCGACGAAGAGAAAGGAGAAGAAGTCAAATACTTGGACGTGTGTTCGCTGTATCCCTACGTGTGCAAATATTGTCGCTTTCCTGTAGGGCACCCGCAATTGCTGACGGAACACATCGACCTGAAAAACATTCGACAATACGAAGGCTTGATCAAGTGTAAAGTTTTGCCTCCCACGAACCTATACCATCCCGTCTTACCTCACCATTGTCAAGGCAAACTGATGTTTCCCTTGTGCCGTACTTGTGCCGAAACGTGCAACCAAGACCAACCTTGTCAGCATACCCAGGAAGAACGTGCCTTGACGGGAACCTCGGTCAGCGTAGAATTGTTCAAAGCTCTGGACATGGGATACCAACTGTTAGAAGTGTACGAAATTTGCCACTTTCCCAAGACACAACAATACCACAAGGGTGACCCTACTCAGAAAGGCATTTTCGCTGACTACGTGGATGCCTTTTTGAAACTGAAGCAAGAAGCCAGCGGCTATCCTTCCTGGTGTCACACTCCCGAAGACCAAATACAATTCAAAGAGAAATACTACGAACAGGAAGGCATCACTTTAGACCACATCGAAAAAAACGAAGGCAGGCGATCGTTTGCCAAAGTGATGTTAAATTGCTTGTGGGGTAAAATGGCACAACGCCCGTGTTTACCCAAGACGGAATATTTGACAGAACCTTCCCGCTACTTCCAGATGATTCACGACAAAACCAAATACATGAAACACGTGGACGTCGTTCGAGAGGATTTGATCTTGGTCAATTACGAAGAAGATCTGGACTTTGTACAAGACGACCTTTTTGGACATGTCATCATTGCGGCTTACGTGACAGCTCATGCTCGCTTAAAATTGTACGAAGCTTTAGAACTGTTAGAAGAACGCGTCCTGTACTTTGACACGGACAGTTGCATTTACATCCATCACCCGATTCAACAGCACCCTGACATCGAAGGAGACCGTTTAGGAGCCTGGACAGACGAGCATCCCGACGACAAGATTCTAAGTTTCGTCAGTGGCGGTCCCAAAAATTACGGCTACGAATACCGTGACAAACAAGGAGAAGTGCACACGACGTGCAAAGTGAAAGGACTGACTCTGAATCATCGTACCAGTCGAGTGGTCAACTTTGGGGTATTGAAAGAAGCCTTGCAATCGGGAGAGGATGGAAACTTTAAAGTGACCACCTATCAACCGAACAAGATTGTACGTTTACCCACTCACCACATCGTCAGTCGGCCCTTGGAAAAAGTCTATCAAATCGTGTACCAGAAGCGAGTGCGACTTCCCAATCATTTCACCTTACCGTATGGACACGTCGGTATTGGTCTGTATATAAAAAGGAACCCTAGGCAAGATCGATAGTTCATTGTGACTACCAAGACCGAGCGAACAGGATGAATACTTTCAGAGAAACACGAAACAAGTTGTTTAGAAAGGCACAATTCAAGTGTGAGACTTCGGAAGTGGAATGCGATTGTGAGCCTTGCGATGGGTACGATGCTGTACCTTGTGACCTGAGCGATGGCGTAAAGCATCATGGGAACTTTAGTGTCCCTACCCCTATCATGGAAAGTGATGCTGTGCGTGTCAAACCTGTGGGATGCGAAAGTGACATTTTACTGGGTTTCTTGGACATTTTACTGGGTTTCGTTTTAAAGGGGAATGTTCACCTTCACGTCTACCCCCTTACGGATGTCATCCAGCCCTGAGCAAACTCCTGTTCATGTCACCCAACCCTCATCGAAACGAACCTGTGAAAGACGAATATTCGTTTCCTGTGCGTTTGTCGGAATACTGCGACTTTGAAAATCGTCTTCAATCGTTCAAAGGAAAATGGCCTAAGTATCTGGGAGGACCGACCCCTGAAGAATTAGCCAGAGCCGGATTTTTCTACTTGGGCGAAGGAGATAAAGTCAAGTGCTTCAGTTGCGGTGTGTCACTTCACCACTGGGAACCGCAAGATTCGGCCTACGTAGAACATGCTCGATGGTCACCGAATTGTCATTACTTACCCTTAGTGGGACCGAGACATTGAAGTAACTTACCATGTTGTTGACGAAGAAGAAACCAGATTGGCTAGGAGTCAAATGTTGGACATCACCGAGACCAGTATTTAAACTTCATTTCAAAAACGATATTGAATCATTACCTAAAGAACTGCAAGAGAAGATTTACAAGGAAGTTTGGCAGGGGTTTGCCAGAGTGAAATCTCAATGGGTCACTGTAGAACTTTTGTGTCGAGAAATTCATAAGAGGAAAGTGAAAAAAGTCAACCAGTGTGTTAGATTTCTTTGGGTCAAGGATGCATTCATCCTATTATATCGCTTTAGACCGTTTACATCAAAAGAGTTCAGTGACATTCTTGGACGTTACCCTGAATGGCAGTGGTCAGAAATTACTCACTATGTGGATTACTTTTGTGAATTGTACGGACTGACCTATTCATGAATACTTTACAAGAGAACATTCGTGCTTTGCCTGTGGAATTGAGAGAAAGGATTTACCGAGAACTGGTCAAAATACAAGTGGAACGCAAACTCGAAGTGATTGAACCGTTTTTAAATTATGCTCTGTTCCAAAGTACAAGAAGACTGATTATGAGTGGATATTACATTAGGCACAACGTTAAACGAGGCTATTGGCCACCACCCAACGATTCCAAAAACAGTGTATATACTTATGGATACTTTACAAGAGAACATTTTGGGCTTGCATGAGGAGTTGAGAGAAAGGATTTACCGAGAGCTGGTGAAAATACAAGTGAAACGTAAAGAACAATTACATCCGTTACGTCACCAGATCTTTAACCACTGGTACCTGAATGGTATAAGAGAACTGATTCGTCAGAAATTGTTTCAATGGTCAGACATTGTTCAAAACTTTGAGGTCGCTAATGATCGACATGTTCATAATTATGGTTACTTCGAGATTCACCTAGTGCAACGCATTGAGGAAGACAAGTTAAAGGATTACCAACATTTGTTACGTGGAATCTAAATAGCGGAAGAGGAAACTTCTAAACGAACTCTGACGTTTCGGTTACAGTATGCAAGATTTAGATTCCCTACTGGAGAACGAAGATCTCTGGCTAGAAAGTACGTGTATTGCATCCGAAAAAAAGAGAATATAAAAACAGGCTGCCATGCCACGGCTTATGTCACATGTCATTGAACAGATTCCTTGGAAGGAACTGAACGACCATATTCAAACCGTGGATCATTACCATCGATTATTACAAGAACTGTATCCATTCAATTTGGGACGACAAGTGGTGTGTGTCTTAGTGACTTGTTTCCTGGGATTTCGTTTACCAGCCGATTCTTTGTGGACTCTTTACGATCAGTACTTACCACCTCAATGGCCTTAAATGGTCACGAAAAACTCCTTTTGCTCAAAGCCTTGCGTTTTCATCTGGATACTTCTCGACCTCAACAGGAAAAAAAGATTCGTCAACTTTTAGCTACCCAAGACGTGTATGACGATGTGTGTGTAGCTTGTGACTTACATCCCCATTGGACAGATGTCCGTGCCTGGAAAAAAGGGGGTTTTGAAGCTTGGACCCGAGAAGTGGCCCAGTATGCACGAGAGTTGTTCAAGGAAAAAAGTTACTTTTCAACCCGTGTTAGTGACGGTGAAAGAAGAACCCGTCACCCAGGACAGGACTGTCGTGGACAGACCTGAAAGACCCTTTCGGGAGGACACTTGTGTGACCTTACCCCCTACTATAGAACTGGTTAGAACATTACCCAAAACATGTTGTTGTTGTACAGACACTTGTTTTTATTCCACGTTCATGGTTATCATGTGCCTTTTATCGTTGTACTTAAGCCTTTGGCTTTTATGTATTTATGTCTTTCGTATTCATGTTTGAAAAAAACATTCAATAAACGTGTTCTGAAAAAGTATATAAACTCTTGTCTTGTTTGTTTTTCGTGTCACAAGTGACATTTCTCACACAATGGCTACCTCTGCTGTCTCTGCTCCCTCTTCCTCTACTGTCAAAGTCATCGACGAACACTTAGATCGTGCCAGTTGGGAGGCTTTGTATCTTCGCCATCCCTTTAACATGCTCATTGCTGGACCTAGCGGTTCAGGCAAAACCGAATTCGTCAAACGGTTGATCGAACATAAACATCATTTGATCGATCGGCCACCTCAACGGATCGTGTGGTGTTACAAAGAGTGGCAATCGGCGTACAACCTCTTGCGAGAAAGTCAAGGCGATTCCATCGTGTTTGTGGAAGGCATTCCTAAAGAAGACGACGGTATCGTCTCTGACTCCCGTCAAACCCATTTGGTCATTTTCGACGACATGTTAGGAGAAGACGAAGAAGAAATTAAACTGTGGTTCACGCGCAAAGGGCATCACCGTAATGCCAGTGTCGTTTACATCACCCAAAATTTGTTTCAACAAAGTAAAGCCCATCGCACCATCAGTCTCAATGCGCATTACGTGGTCTTGTTTAAAAGCCCTCGAGATAAATCGCAAGTGCAAGTCTTAGCCAAACAGTTAGGAACGCCTTGGCTGACTCAGGCGTACGACAATGCCACTCAAACACCACACGCCTATTTACTCGTCGATTTGAAACCTACGACCCCCGAGGATTTGCGATTTCGTACCCACTTGTTTCACCACTGAAGCCAAGACGGAGGGCCTGTCGTTTACACGTCTCCGTCCTCGACTTCATTTCACGCCACATAAAAAAAATCTATAAAAACCTCAGACCCTTTTCGTCTGTCTCACACACAGTGTGAACATGACGTCCCTTCAGTCGCATCTTCCCGTCAAATTGATTCGTGCCTTGTATGGCATCAGTCGAGAAAAAAATCCACAAACACGAGCTCGTGTCTTAGAAGCTAGTCTCAAAGAAGTCTTACGATGGTTCACGGTGACGGCACGTCAATTACTCCAAGGAATCATTCAGATTCCTCATCAAACCAAACGCTTTTTCGATCGAAACAAAGTCGCTTTGGTCCAACTGGCCGATCCCCGCATCGACACTCAAACCAAAAAACAAATCATTTTGAAACCTGGAGGGAGCGGTACTCTAGGAGGGGTCATCATTCGCTCACTCTTAAGATGGGATCCTAATGCCCCCAAAGTTATCCCCAAGACAAAAGTCCAACGAAGCCCCAAGAAGAAAAAGAAAAAGACCAGGTCCCCACGAAGAACTTCTCCAGTGGCGGGACCCTCCTCTTACCAGACACCACCACCCCGGAAAAAGAAAAGAAGCCCCCAGAAAAAGAAACAGAGAAAAAGTCCCCAGAAAAAGAAAAGTCCACAGAAGAAAACTAGTCGCAAGAGAGGCACTTCGGCCAGGACGCAACCTTACACTCGCAAACCACGATCTGCCACAGCGGTGACTGCGTCTCCGGCATCCTCACGTTTGTCCACTTCTCCGTTGATGACACCAGGAACTGAAGAGTACTTGGAGACGTTGATCACACCAAGAACTTCTCCGTTGATGACCCCCAAAAGAACTTCCCCAGTGGCAGGACCCTCCAATTTAGCAGCAGTGGCTGCTGCTCACAAAGTACCTTCTCCCAAAATCAAAGTCCATGAAAGATCGGGCATGTTACAAAGTTTACTGGATTTGTCCAAGCAAGAACTGGCTCGATTTAGTCCGTTACGTACCCCTGCACGACGTGTCATGCCTGTCCTCAAACTGATACGACGTAAAGACAATCAGTGGCGACGCGTTCCAGTATAAAAAAGGCCTGTGACCAAGTAGGGTATCAGTGTTTTTCGGTGTTCCTGAAGACTCAAAGATGTCACCCTCCAGAAAACCCCAAGGAAAGAAAAGGAAAGGACTGCCACCACGTTTAGCCAAACATGGGGACATGTTATCTGTCCTGTCCAAAGCTTCTCCACCCCTACGAAAAAAACTCATTCAAACGGCCTCCAAAGAGGTCATCGATACCGTGTGCGAATGTTGTTTGAACGTTTTGAAAGGCACGATCCCTTTGTCCAAACACCAGAAACAATGCTTAGGCAAACATCGTCACGTTCTTCGGAAAATGGTTCAAAAGAAAATTCCCATTCGTCAAAAGAAGAAGATGTTAGTGCAACGTGGAGGCATTTTACCTCTCTTGTTAGGCCCCATACTGAAAGGAGTCTTGGGAACCACGTTGGGAGGACTGGTGGGAGCAAGATAAAAAGGCCCTCGGAAGTCCCAAGATCTCAGAATCGACCGCTGACAACCCCATGGAAGGACGAAAACTAGCTTTAGTGCCTTACAAACGATGGATGGAATACCATCGGTGGCAAGAACAACGCACCCCGCATTTACCTTTCAATCCCAATTTGAGCGAGATGTCCCAGTTACAACACGAATTGCAGTCCTTGATGGATCGCCAAGATTTGTCCGAAACAGAAAAATCACAAAAGTACGGTCAACTCTTGCAACGACTGCAACTCTTTCACCAGAAAGCTTTAGACGAAACAGCTTTACCCACTCTGAAAGATTTTAAGACCTTGATGAAAAGTCCAGCACCATCATCATTACCACCACCACCACCACCACTACTACCATCCCCAGGGGTCACCAGAGATGCTACCCCACGAAGACCTGAGGAAGAAGAGATGCGAGAAGTGTTTCAAACACCGTCAGCAGCTCCCATTTCGAGTAAGATTGCAGCATCCTTGTTGACCCCGTCCCCCACACCCCAACGAGAAGAAATGAAAGCTTGGGTTAAAAAGATGATGTCCACTCCTCCTTCGACAGAAGTGAAAAAGAAAGAAGGGAAACCAGAAGTGAAAAAAGAAAAGAAGACCAAAGCCATTCCATTGCCACCTCCACCACCACCACCACTACCTTCGACTTCTACTCCCGTAGCCCATCGGACACGTAAATCCGTTTCCAAACCATCCTTTCGACCCACCCAAAGTAGCATCACCGAAGAGTGGGTGACTTATTAACACACCAACCAACACAAAAAATAAAAAATGGAAAAAGTCTTAGCCAGCATTTACTACGATCCCTCTCATCCTGCAGGTTACGCAGGAGTTCAAAAATTGTATCGTGCTGCCAAAACGCGACTGAAAAGTCTCCGTTTACCTCAAGTGCAACGATGGTTACAAGAACAAGCTACCTACACTTTACACAAACCCATTCGACGCAAGTTTGCCAGAAGTCGCACCCGAGTGGAAGGCATCGATCATCAATGGCAAGCCGATTTAGCCGATGTCTCTCATTTGGCCAGCTACAATCGTGGCTACAAATATTTGTTTTGTGTCATCGACGTCTTTTCCAAATTTGCCTGGGTCGTGCCCTTGACTTCCAAATCCAGCAGCGAGTTAGTGCGAGCCCTGCAACGGGTGTTGAAACAAAGCGGTCGTCACCCTCTTCGATGGCAAACGGACAAAGGCACCGAATTTCTGAACCAAGCTTTCCAAAAAGAATTAAAGAAACGTGACATTCATTTTTTTACCACCGAGAATCCCGAAACCAAAGCCAGCATCGTGGAACGTTTTCAACGCACTTTGAAAGAACGCATGTGGAAATATTTTACGCATCACCACACTCTGAAGTACATCGACATCTTACCGCACCTGGTGCAAGCGTACAACCAATCTTACCATCGAAGCATCGGACGTGCCCCGCAAGACGTGACTCCCGACAACGAAGTGTCGGTGTTTGAGCGCCTGTTCGGTACGTCCCCGACGAGGGCTGTCCCCAAGAAAAGTGGAGAGTTGGCCGTAGGAGATTGGGTGCGCATTGGCAAAACCAAACGCACTTTCGACAAAGGTTACTTACCAAACTGGACGACCGAACTGTTTCGCGTCACTGGACGAGTGCATGGCCGTCATCCTGCCGTCTATAAATTGGAAGACATGAACGGAGAAGTACTCAAAGGAACGTTTGATTTGCCCGAATTACAACGTGTCACCAAAAAAGAAGACGACGTGTACGACATCGAAAGCATTCTCGAACGCAGAACCCGTAAAGTGGGCAAACGACGTGTCAAAGAAGTCAAAGTACGTTGGAAAGGATATCCGCCCAGTTTTGATTCTTGGATCGACGCTTCGCAAGTCATCGACTATAAAAAGAAGTGACCATCATGCCCTTTCACACATCAGACGTAGCTACGTCGACCACTCCTCCTTCACCCAGTTCTTCTGTGCAAGATTTACAAAAACAACCCTTGTGGGTGTGGTGTGGAGAACGTGTGCCTAAAACGCAAATCGTCTTTTTCTGCCAAATCTTCGTGGTGTATTGTGTCATCGGGAAGCCATTGCCAATTTGAGTTTGCAACAAGGAGACAAACAATTGTGAACCATTTTATTGAGCAGTTGCATCGGTTACCTGCTTCCCAATCCCTCCCTGAAATTCTCCTCGAACGGGAACCACGGGAACCTTGTGTCCAGTGCCAGTGTCAGTCACCACTCCAACAACAATCACAACCAGAACCCCATTTTGGGCGGAGACACGCCTCTGACGTCCACTAACCCCTCGGACAGCCACAGAACTCTGGAATTATGAGTCACGAAAACGAATTTTACTTAACCTTACCCAGTGACAGTTCCATGGAGGTGTTTCCCAACAACACGTTGTGCTGTTACACGGCCAAATTATCTCAAGCCATCCCCTTAGATCACGAAGCCCATTGGGAAGTGGCTTTAGTAGAAATAATTTACCCTACACAAATCAAAAACATCACTGAAAAGCAAAACTTTTTTGAGGTGGAAATCCTGAATGCCCAATTGGAGGAAGAAATCAACAAAATCGGGTTTTCAGGGGACACAAGACCAGCCAGCAATCCAGCCTTCAGTATCCATCCCTTGAAAATTCCGGCAGGGTTTTATTTTAGTGGCCAACATTTGGTGGACACTATTGCGGACAGGTTTGAGTTAGCCTTTGGCAAAGCCCTGAACAAAGTAAATAAACGTGTCACCCTGGACTACCATAAAGTGGCTCGTCGCTTACTGATGAAATTTCCGGATACCCAAACGTTGTCCTTCAGGTTCAATGGTAGTTTGTTTGAAATTTTGGGTGGACATCCAACAATGGTCACAAACAATTGGAGCCTCAAGATCAACAGTAATATGGATTTTTACAGAGCTTTTGGAAAACCGGTAGAACTGAACCAAGGACTGAATTTGATGTTTGTGTACTCCGATGTGGTGGAGTACAACGTGGTGGGACACACCTCCGTACCGTTACTGCGTGTCATTCCTTTCAAAGTGGATAGTACCACAACCAGTGACCAGGAAGGTGGAAACACCTATCACGTCCACCGGGAATTTGTACATCCTCATTATTTGCCCGTCAGCAAGTCGTATTTGGACACGGTCAACATTGCTATAAAAGGAGATTTGGGACAAAATATTCCATTCACCAAAGGAAAAGTCACGGTGAAACTCCATTTTCGAAAACGGTTCTCTCACGACTCGTAAGTAAGTCATGTATCCAGTGTACCGAGGGGTGGCTCGACAGCGAGGACACGGTTTAGGAGATATGTTAAAATCGGCCTTTCGTTCGGTGGCCCCGGTATTGAAACCGATGGTGACACGCGGATTGCACGCCTTAAAAGATGCAGCACTGACGCAAGGCAAAGAATTTCTCCAAAATGTCATCATCGACAAACAAAACCCTAAAGAAGCCTTCATGAGGGCAGGCAAAAATGTCTTGCTACAAACGGGTAAAGACATTTTAGGCCGACGAGACACACCTATAAATGCCCTGCACGCTACCGAGTCAGGCATTCAGCAAGGACAAGGCAGAAAGAGACGACGCAGAAAACACCCTTTCACCAGACTTCAAGGTAGAAAGGCCAAGAAAAGAAGAACCGTTCGAGACTTAGACGTCTTCGATTATTGAAACACAGAAAAAATGATGCACCGAGAGTCTTGCGCTTGTTCCAAGACGGAACTGGATCTGTTTGCCATGCCCCCCACCATGATGACGATGCAAGAATCCCAGTGGGTGGAATTTCACCCGGTCTCCTCATTGACCGATTCCGCTCCCATCGAGTTTGAAATCAAAGGACAGCCCGAAGATTACATCGATCTGAATAGCAGTTACCTGTACTTGAAAGTGAAAGTGATCGAACCACCCAACGCTGACCTAGACGCTGATGAAGCAGTAGCTCCCGTCAATAATTTCATGCATTCTTTGTTTAGCGAAGTGGACTTGTACTTGAATAACAAAGTGGTCAGCAGCAGCATGGATACTTACCCTTACAGAGCGTACCTGGAAAATCTCTTGACGTACGGAAAAGAAGCCAAGAACACTCATCTGGATGCTTGCGTGGTATGGAAACCTGACACAGCGGGTAAAAACACGTTTACCGACCTAGCTATTGCAGCAGAAGCTGACAATCCTCACAATGCGGGATATATAGCTCGAAGACTGAAAATCAAGCAAAGTCGCACTTTAGAACTGATGGATCGATTGCATTTGGACATGTGGTTGCAAGAAAAGTATTTGTTGAACGGGGTGGATATCCGTTTGAGACTGAATCGCAGCAGTGCCGCTTTCCATTTGATGGCTGCTCGTGATGCCACTTACAAAACCATCATCCAAGAAGCCAGGCTCTACGTGCGTCGTGTGGAAGTGTTACCTAAAGTGGGAAACGACGTCAGTCAGACGTTGAGCAGAACGACCGCCAAGTATCCGATACGAAGAGTGGAAGTGAAAACCTTCACCATTCCTGCTGGACAGCGATCCATGATCGAAGATCATCTGTTCCAAGGACAGTTACCCAAACGTTTGATTGTTGGTATCGTCAAGAATTCAGCCTTCAACGGAGTTTACAACGAAAATCCTTTTGAGTTTCAACATTACAAAGTGTCCAAGATTGAAGTCAGTCGTGATGGCAAGACCTTGTGTACCCGACCTTTCGAACCTGACTTTGCCCAGAACAATTACTTGAGATCGTACTTGTCCCTGTACGAAGCCACGGGACAGTTAGGAACCAACACCAGTCACGGCATTACGTACGACGATTATGTAGGAGGCTACGCTTTGTGGGCTTTCGATTTCACTCCTGACCAAGGCAGCGATGAGGGACATTTCCACCCTATAAAATCTGGCCAGATTCGTGTGGAAGTTCAGTTTTCGAGTGCTCTACCAGAGACGGTGAACGTCCTCCTGTATGCAGAATTCGATAATACGATAGAAATCAACAGTTTGAGAGAAGTCATTCTAGACTATTAGAAGCCATGGAAGACTGTTATCCCTCTTTACCTAGTGGAGAAACTTTGGAGATAGAATGTGAGGAAACTGTGGAAAAAGAAGTGATCATGATGAAATCGAGATGGCCAGAACAAGAAGCCCATTTAGTCTCCTGTTTTGCCAAACACTTGGTCGAAAAAATGACGGAATTGATCAAGAAAAATTGTTATGGATGTCAAAACGATCATCCCAGTCAAATTCAACACGATAAATGTCTGATGCTGAGTCAAGAAGAAAAATTGAACGAGTATCTGGACGAAGCTTGGAGTCTCATCTCGGACAAAGACGTGTTGCATCAGTGGTATAAAGACTTGCGTGAACATTCTTGTCCACCATTAACCACTCAAGAGATCCATCGTATCGAAGCTCTCCTGAATCAGAGTGAGGAAACAGAACGAATAACCGTTTATTCGTCAGACATTTTCAAGCAAAAAGTCAGGATCGAATTGACGACTTATTATTACCTGTGAAGAAGAAAAAAAGGCACACACAAATCAATGGATACCTGGGAACTTTATTACCTTTTGAACCACAGTTCGTATACGGCTTCTTGGAATCCTGTCGTCTGTGCTAGAGATGAACTCCCTCATCGCAAACCTAAAGACCATCAAGCTTACGTGATCAACACGGACGACAGTCATCTCCCAGGAACCCACTGGGTAGCCGTTTACTTTCCTCAAGAAGGATGTGTGGAATATTTCGATTCGTACGGATTGCCCCCTTTGGAAGACGATATCATTGACTTTATGAGAAGAAATGCTCAAACCACCCGATTCAATAATGTGAAATTACAAGGCACAGATTCCTTGGTGTGTGGACAGTACTGTGTGTATTTTCTGCATCATCGCAGCCTGGGCTATTCCTTAGATTATTTAGTGACTCATTTTGATCCTCGTTCTTCTACTAGAAACGATGTGAAATTAGATCGATGGTTTTGTGACCATTATGCTTATCTTTTGTCTCAAGCTAAGAAACGTAGTGTCCATCAATGGCCTAATGATTTCCAACAGTGGAAATCACAATTTCATTCACAACGTTGTCAGCCCTGTTCAAAGTAGATTGTCAATTGAGGAAAAAATGTTTGTGATTTGAAACAATTGTTTGATGTTATAGTGTTGGATTATTGTTAAAAATGTTAAAGTTGTTGTTTAGTGTTAAGTGATTTTTGAATAAAAAATGTTGTGTTTTGAAAAAAATGCCTTTGTCTTTTTTGTTTAGCTATAAGAATGTTGGATTTATGCTCTTTGATTTCTTACTATCCCTCTCATGACACTCACTGAACCTTGCGGCTCGAAAACCGTGTGGGGGATGTTTTCCTTCACGTCCGCGCTTTGACTTTAAGAACCGGGGGTTGTTTCCAGTCTAACCATCCATTGTCGACTCATCCTCCTAAGAAGATGTGCTCCAAACTAGCTAAGCTCAACGAAGCCTACGTGAATTTGCATAGGGTCAGACACAGTCTGATACCGAAGCCAGAAGAAATAGAGAATGTGAGAATGTTAAAAGTCACTGAAGACCTGATAGAAGAGCTCTTCAGAGAAGAAATGAACAGGGAAAAAGAAGAATGGACAGAGAAGTACAGACTTCAGAGACAGCAGCAACAGCAGCAGCAACAACAACAACAACAACAACAGCAACCTGAAGCTGACAGAGGCTTTGTCGATTGTCGTATCGACACCAAAGAGTTCTTCTTCTCTTTCCGAAGAAGCAGACCTATCGCCAGAAAGTCTATCCTCAGAGGACATCGCATTCTTAGAAACTAAAAAAGATTGCCATAGCAAACAAAAAAAACAGCCCTTTTCAGGGCTACCCCAATACTCTAGAAAAGAAATAACTATCCATTTGCCAATGTGTAGGTAGAGTAGTGTGAAAATAAACACTAACTCTTTCTTAAAAAATGTGAGGGTATGTGAGGGTATGTGTTTGTGAGTTTGTGTGTTTGTGTTTGTAAGCGCTCACGTAAGTTGGTGTGGATAGTAGATTAAAATGATGTCTTTTTTGGTGTTTGAGGTGTACATTTGGGGTTAGATTGCTTTGAGTATGTAAATAGTCTATTGAAGTGATTTATAAAAAAAATTTAAAATAGTGATGGGTAGCATTAAAAAAGTGAGTGAGTGTTTCTTTTAGGTCCGCGCATTGTTTTTTGGTCATGATCTAGGTAAGATTAATTTTATGTTTTTAAGGGATGTTTTCAATCACGTCCGCGCTTTCAGTATAAATTAAAACTCGCTCGGCAGTCCAGCTACCCTTGTTGATTGATCAACACCGCCAGAAGAATGAACACCAGAATTGTGAAACTGTTAGAACTCCAGATGCACCTGGAATATGCCAGGCGCATACTAAATGAACTGGCCGCGGAGGCCATTGTCGAAGAAGCAAGAATGAAAGAGGAGGAAGAGGAAAGAAGAAAAGAAGAGGAGGAGAGAAGAAACAAAGAAGAGGAGGAGGAGGAAAAGGAGAGAAGAAGAAATTTCAGAATCCCAGAAACCGAAAATTGGGATTCTGAAGCCACATATCCTGCCTCTGCACTCCCAAGAAGAAAGGTGAAAGAAGACTGGAGAAGAAGATGCGTGTGTGGCGCCAGGCCAGGAAGGTGCAACCATTAGATAGGTGCATCTGGAGTTAAAAAAAAACAGCCCTTTTCAGGGCTACCCAATACTCTAGAAAAGAAATAACGATCCATTTGCCAATGTGTGTAGGTAGAGTAGTGTGAATATAAACACTAACTCTTTTTTTATTGTGTGAGGGTATGTGTTTGTGTTTGTAACCGTTCACGTAAGTTTGTGTGAATAGTAGATTATGGGTTTCTTAGCGTAGGTGGAGAGTATAGTTTGGGTTTTATTATATGAAATGAGAAAAGTAGAGGGATGTTTTCCTTCACGTCCGCGCGTTGTTGTTTCTTTGGTTATGATCTAGGTAAGATCAATTTTATGTTTTTAGGGGGATGTTTTCCTTCACGTCCGCGCTTTCACTATAAGAACCCACAGTATTCGTCGTTCAAACCATTCTACAAAGAAGATGGCTTCTAACCAAATGGACAAAATACAAACATTGCAAGACGTTTTAGACAACTTAGGAATGATGGAGCAGATGTTAATAAGACTCGTTGAAGACCATTATTCCTATAGTCCCCATCGTGTAAAGATGGAAATTAATAACTTAAAAAAGGTAAAGGACAAGATTAGTGGTGTCATGAAAGAGATAAAGGAGGAGAAGGAGGCTGAAGAGGAAAGAATAAGAATAAGCAAATGGAACGAAAAAATTGAAAAAGAAGAAGAAAATGAGAAGAGGAAGAAAGAAGAGGAGGAAGAGAAGAAGAAAGAAGAGCAGAAGAAAAAAAAGAAAGAAAAGAAGAGAAAGAGTGTAGGAGATAAAATAAGAACTTGGTGGAGAAAAAGAAGAAATTAGAAGCAGAAGAAGAAGAAGAAGAAGAAGAAAACCCAAAGGCCCTTTTCAGGGCCAGCCATATTTCTCGAAAAGAGATAGCCTTTCAATTGCCTACCCCTTTTTTAAATTTAAATTTAAATTTAAATTTAAAAAAAATTTAAAAACAAAAATAAAAATCCCATATTCAATTCCCCTTTGTCCCTAAACAACCCCCAAACTCTATTCCCCATGTTAAATTCCCCTTGTACGTATATCGGCCCACAATTTTTTTCCCATGTTAATTCCCCTTGTACGTATATTAACCCACGATTTTTCGCCATGTTAAATTTCCATTGTACGTATATTCACCCAGGGGTCTCCGTAATGCTAATTTCCATTGTACGTATAGTGCCCCACTTAACTACTAGCAACCAGTACTTGTTGACCATAACGTGTACGTCCTGAAGATCTCCATGGACTTTTCCTTTGATGAATATTAAAGCAAAAACTGTTATAAACGTTTAAGCAGTGTTCTTTTAACACTTGTTTGCCTCCACAAATCTGTCCAGCAATTTCCTGTTTGATTATTTCCAGAAAGTTATGCATGAATTAGTCATCCAAAAGTTTATTTTTTCTGCCTATCACCGTGAAAGTTATGGGGCTAGCACAAAACTGTTCGAAAACACTCTCACCTACCCAGGATACATTAATACAATTATACTGAATCAAGCCTAAAAAACAGACAGTGATCAGTAAAATCCTGCATTGTATAATTATCGAGTAAGATCAGGAGAGTTTTTCCCTATGTTGGTAATCATCATCAAATAAAAGACCCCATGACTTCCAAAAGAGCAGCAAAAGACTGTACCAAAACACCCTCAACTACCCAGGATACGTGTAGGCAATTAAATAAGTAAAATTCTCTCTCTCTCTCTCTCTCTCTCGTTCACTAATAGCAACAAAAATCTTTTTGAGTACTTTTATTTTTATTGTAATTAGATTCTTGAGTTGAGAGCAGAATGAGACAGAAAATGTATGTTTATTTTGTACGTTTGTACAGATTAAACAGATAAGAGAAATTACCAATTATGGCACTGTAATATAACAAATGAGGGAAAACAAGTTTATTGTATTTGAACCTTTCTTCTTCACAGTTTCAATTTAATTTAAGTCATAAGTGCCCTTACCTTACCAGCCGTACATAAAGTTATTACCTCAAGCCCTAGCACTGATAATGCCTCACAAATAAGCATTGCATTTTATGCAGTCTCAAGTCTGAGTATATTTCTAGCAATATTGTTTGTCCAGTTTGTTCATAAAATTCTTTCTCACAAGGTACAGCTGTCCTAGAGACACTCATGATAAATTCAGTAAGTGTGGTCATGAAGGGACATGCATTCTTTATTTATGCACACATCCCAAAGAGACATAGCTGTGTTTGTGTTAAACATATCCATGAACTGAAGAACGGAGCATCTAGCGTCAGCCGCATCAATTGAGATGCTGTGGCTCACGCAAAATACTGCAAGGATTGTGATCTATTTCTGAGAACAATGGGCAAGAATTACTGTAGCAGACTGGGGAAGTAATCTAGAATTTTTTAATATCTTCAAGCTAAAAAAAAGTAAAGTTTTCGTCTTTGATCTGTGAAATCGTTCTTGCATACGATTTGCAAGAATTGCCTTTGGGTCATCTTTTCTCTTTGTATTTCCAGCTTATGGTATCTTGATCAGTCTTGTGTTACCATGCAGTCTTGTGGTGCCATGCAAGTTCACTTGATGATTACCACAGCCAGTGAAATATTGTATCAAATTTTCTAGGATCAGATGATTCATTACAAATTCAACATAACCTATCACCATCCTCATGTTTGCCTTTTGACTTCACTAAGTTATATTGGCTAAATAAACAAATGGACAAATCTGTTCTGATGTATTGACAGTGTTCTGAATGACCGTGTTATATTCTCTTTACACAACCCAGATAATCCCGAGTGGATCGCTGTTTGGTTTTAATACACCAAAGTAATCCCAGAAAACGAATGAAAGGTACTTTACAGACAGAAGCGTGTGTTTCCTGTATGCAGTGATTGAATGACAGTAAGGAGTCGTTATTTCTTCGAACTGGTTATACATAGGATCACCTTCAATGTGCAATATTGCATTATGATTTGAAGTGAAATAGTTATGTTAATTAAGGAGTAGGCAATATTTGAATTTCAAAGACAAAATGTATGCTGTGATCACTTTAGTAGAAGGAATTGTCAAATGAGGTGATCTTTTCTATTAGAAAAAAGACAGTTAACTAAATTTTAGCACGTGATGACATAAGGATGATTCAAAGAAAGAAAATTAATTAAAGTGAACATATAAAATGTAAGACTGCAACTGAGTCTAGATTAACTATTTCTCAAGAGACCTAATCCAGACTCTGTGGCAGCAAAATCATCAAATAGGACACAACTAATAGGCAATAACAGTTTCAGCCACAATGGTTTGACAGTTATCAATGGCTTGAATTCATTGACTCTGAAGGCAAGGTGTTTTTCAATTATTGCAAAAAAAAAAGATCCCAAACTGTCACAGATTTTAAATTCTACCAGTGGATTTGTAAGTGTAACTGACTATTTCAGGATTTAAATCAATCAAGTCTCATGACAGTTTATGCCTAATAAAGCAAAATGTATCACAGTATATTCATGACACTAGCCAGCATGTGGAAAACATCCCTTAAGTTACAGTTGCTAGCACTCCACTAAGTAATATCATTTCATAATAAATGAGAATGAAATGGGGGAAAAAAATCAATAAAATGACTGCGCTCTTTAACACAGCCTACGCCCTAACCCAATAATGAAAATGATTTTATACATTATTTCTTTGTGTTTATGGAATAAATGCATACATCTGATTGAATTGAGGCAAGAGACTGAAATTGTGGGTTACGTTAAAATGTAGGTGGAACAAATGCGTTTTCTAAAACCACTTGTCCTGGGCTTGGCTTAGAGAAGAATCTGGTGCATTTTCAACACTTGTATGAGTGGGCGTTTGTGACTTTTTTGTAACATAACTCTAAATGGTACTGGGTATATATCATTTTCTTCAACTGCGCACTGCTGTCTTTCATTTTATTTGATGACTAACAACTATACTGTCTACACAGTTTGTATATGCATCAGGCGAAATCCTGTATAATTCAGCTAAATTGCGATCATGTAATCACCAAATTAAAATTAGTTTTGCATTAGTACCTGAATCAGGCAAAGTGATCGTGTTCTGGTGTGTAAATAGAAATGGCTAAAAATAATACAGGCTAAACCCGTAAGAGTAAACAAGTTAAATATCTTAGTACCAATTCGCTCGCATGTGTGGCATACGAGTTCAAAGACTGACTTCTTGTTTATTTGTGTGCACATTGTTCAAACTCAGATATTTTAAGAACTATTTCTATTGTATGCATAATTCGTTTAAAAATCATCCATTACAATAACATTAAGATATGAACATTAGTTATTTATAATATATAGATTTTTCTTTTATTAATGGAATGCAAGTAATTATTACCCACACCGTGTATAATTTTATATACAAGTAAATAACAAAATAAGATAAATCTTCATTTCTTTGCAATTCATGATAAACTTTTTAAGGAATATAAACTTTTATATCACTTGAATAAACAATGTTTCTTTCAGTTCATTTAAAACTTGGAAACAGGTTCTTCCAGTTACAATGATCAACTTTGGAAACAATAAATGAACTGGAACTTTTTACCTAAGTATATTACATGTACTAGGGCTAAAACAACTAGTAAATTCCTTCACATAATAAATTAACAGTTTCAGTTAATCAAAGTCCAAATCATCTTTTATACAGGGTATGAACTGTTCATATTTTCAGCATAATGTTTCTTGTTTCCATACCTATTGAAACTTACATTTAACAGTTGCTGACACAAAAATGTTTCCAGCTTGTTTTTGCACGAGGTCTAGGCATACATTCCACCTTAATAATTTTGTTACTTTCTCCCCACTGGGAAAACAATACAGAACACCATTTCTGCTGGCAGTAAGATGTTCAACCCACATTTCATAAATATCAGGTTGGACATCTTACATCTAGGATCAGTAATAATCATAATAGGCAACCCCCACCCCACCTCCAGAGTGAGAATAACCTGATTTGTAACTTCACCCACCCAACCTATCTCAGCCTTTATAGTACTTGAAAAAATATTAAGTCATAATAAAACAAACTCCGAAAGTTATTAAAACTTTTTTTGTTATTTCCATAACTCTGCTCAGTTAACTGTGCAAGCAGACTTAAACATGTCGGTATATGACAGTCAAATTGAACTAATGTTAATTAATAGCATCGATTAACAGAAGCCAAGACTTCATCAACAAGCGGTGAACAATCACCTTCCCAATAAATATCAAACATTAGCAGAGGTTCAGATAATATCCATATGATGTCAAGAGAAGTTATTACACTGGATATATAATCCATTTATTTCCAACGAGCCGTTAAAAATGAAGAGGATGTCCCAACTGTTTTTAGGGGGATTTTTATATTAAACACTATCGGGTCTTTCCACTGTTGAAGCCAGACCCCCCCCCTTCTGCCCCCCCCCCCAAAAATATTTTTTATAAAAAAGAGCATATAATCTGCATATTGATAATTGGGTATGAATAAGATAGATATGTACGGTAAAAGAACTGGCTGAAAAGTACACTAGGTTTTCATTTTGGAGAGATTGCATTGTTCAGTCCGCATCGAATTTCAATATAAAGTAGAAAAACATTTATGAAAATAATTTAGGCCAATGCATGGACTAATCTAACCCAACGCGGAATACCAAACTACGTGACGTGTAACTTAATCTACCTAGCAATGCCTCACCTCCGCCATATATACACTGATCATACCAAAGGATGCTTTAATAGATTAATTACGTAATGTTATCGTCGTGTCTTGATAACCAGTTTGCGGGCGCACATCCGAAGTCATGTTATTTATCTATCTATAAATACGTTACGCAGCCACACTTGACTATTAAGCAACGGGTGGTGCGTTTTCAAAGATAAAGTAAAGACGCAAGTAATAGGACAGTCAGAAGAGTAATGATAGGAAAGGCAGAAATAAGTAAAAGAGTGTCATTGTACGTTTTCGTCCCTTCATACTCAGACCAATCCGGCTACCGTAGAAGCGATGAGATAATGAACCTCAACCAGCATAGCCCTGAGAATCACAAAGGTCTTACTTGAACATCAATAGTTCATTAGAATCTGAATTTGGAAAGCTCCTGCTCGTGAGATACCAAGTCATGAGCAATTATTGATTGTAATTTGTTTCAACTCCCTATTGTACATGGGAAGAAGCTGAACTTGAAACAATTTGTCCATGCTGACTTTAATTCGAACTTTTTCATGTGGTTTGCCCTAGTTTGGCTATATGCCAGGGTCAGGTATTTGGTATGTCCACTAGGTTGTTCACAATTTTGTACAACATGGTTAGCTGGGCCTTTGTTCGCATGGATTCGAGTGATTCGCACTGGAGATGGTTCAACATTGCACTGACACTGCTAGTGTTACGATATTTATTTTTGGTGAATCTAGCAGCTCTCCTCTGAATCATCTCTATCTTATTTTTTTAGATCTTTATTTTGTGGGTTCCACACAGTCGAGCAATATTCAGACCTGGTAGAACCAGAGTGAAATATGCTGGACTCTTTACTTCTTCATTGTTAATTCGGAGGTTGCGGCGCAGGAAACCAAGGTTACTGTTCCCTTTTTCACTATCTTGTCTATATGCCTTTTCCAAGAGAGGTCTCTGGACAATTCAACCCCCGAGATATTTTGTTGCCTGCTCATTGGCTAACTTGTGCCCCTTAAGAGTATATTCGGACAAGATTTGTGATTTCTTCCTGTAAACTCATAGGATGCTGCATTTTTCTGGGTGGAACGACATACCCCAAGTTCTTTCCCAGAGGGCCAGTTGGTTCAGGTCTTCTTGAAGGATCTCAGTTCTTGGATACATTTATTTCCCGGTAGAATATACGGTCATCTGCAAAAAGTCTCGTGTTGGATATGACGCTCGCAGGTAGATCATTGTTAACAGGAAGAGGATGGGACCCAAAGCACTCTCTTCAGGTACCCAACTAACAACTGATGCTGGGTCTGATGTTGCTTCATCTACTATAACTCTCAGCGATCTGTCTGATAGGAAATCTCTGATCCATTTCTGGGTGTTACACCTGATGCCATAGTGGTCCAACGTACTGAGGAGTCTTTTATGGGGGACACGATCGAAAGCCTTACTGAAGTCAAGGATATCAA